>CM042241.1:26123740-26438740 GCA_023566225.1 Romanogobio albipinnatus
CTGTGAGTGAGCGCCAATGTCCCCCCCCCCCACCCCCCAAACACACACACACTTGCATTGTGACGGATTGTTTGTGCTTACAGAACTGCTGTAGACGACCTTCCAGAGTACTCACAGGTCCTGCAAGAGGACGTTGCTATGACAACTATCCCACTGGACTCCACAGACAAGAATTCGTCCTGTGACCCCAGAACCTCTGCTGTTTAGCATTGCTGACCTCAAGTAGTAGATGCAAGTGTGTGTGTGTAAATGATTGAGTGTCTGACTGTATGAACATGTGTGTGTGTCTATATGTGTATTGAACGGTCTGGTTAACCTTGACAGCAAATGTCACACCTCCTGTAATGTAAATGTAAATGTAAAATGATAGATCAAAAACATGCTTAAAATAAGACAAAAAAATCTGACCCCATTGGCAGATATTTGTTCTTGTTTTAAGCATAAACTTTTTTTCAGAAAACAAGACTTAATATCGTATGTCATTTTCCTTTTCAAGTAAATGTATCTTGATTTAAGAAAAAAACAAGACAAAAATATTAAGACATTTTTTTGCAGAGTGTGAAAAGCAGAGAACATTATTTAATAACATCTGGCTATTGCATGTACACAGAGATAAAAAAGTATATATTTTTGGGCTGGTTTCTCAGCTAAAATATCTATATTCTGTGAGGAAAAAATACATTTACTAGAAAAGCAAAACTGCATAAAATATTAAGACTTGTTTACAGAGAATATATTTAGAATGTAGTTTTTTTTCTTGTTCAAAACATCTAAAAACAATTTGCCCATGGGGTGAGAAAAAAAAAAATCTATATTTATTTTAAGTCTTATCATATTATGCTTCTCAAGTATATTTATCTTGTTTTAAGACTTTAGATATTTTTACTGAAAAACAAGACAAAAATACTGATTAAAAAAATATTTTCCAGTAAAGTAAACTGAAACTGAAACAATAGGTACTGTTCTGATTTTCTCCTGGTTTGTCTATGATGCCGAACAATAGCAATTAAACTATTTGCATTCACTTGTAAATGTATGTCCAATTCCATAGAAAACTTGTGTTAGTTTGGTACTAATTAAAATGTATTATTTTGAAAGTGCCCAAGATTAAAAACGATTTAAATGTTATTTCTTCCTATCTTTCCTGCACAACCCTATCGTAACAGACATAAGACATGTGTCTTTTCTTACGTAAATGGTTTGTTTCAGTTCACTTTTTTGCCTGTTATGAAAGCAAAGACCATGATATCAGAGTTTGAAAATGTCATACCAATATATACGCAAATGAAGAGCCACATTCATTGAAGAGGTAAGAAAGTTATAGACTCTGTCTTTACCCTTTCTCTCTCTTCTCTCCCTCCCTCCCTCCCTCCCTCTACTGACTGCTGATCACGGGATGGAGGGATCAGAGAGATGAGTGCAGTCAGGAGGGGTGTAAGTATAAAAGAGTTGGCCAGGGGGCAGCACAGGAGGGCACTTAAGTGTGTGTGAGAGAAAGAGTGGGGCAGAAAAGAGAACGGATGATATAAGGTACATTTGTCTTTTTTTACTCTTTAAATCACTACATTGGTTGAAGACTGACATTGTGGCCCACTAGGGCATGACATGGATGAATTGTTGTTTAATAAATCAGTTCAGAATTAATGATGAGCATAACAGGGTGAGTTAAATGCATGTGATTTATTGTCAGGTTCTTTTTGCCATCATAAGAGTCGAGACGACAAATCGATAAAGGAAATAATTTATTTTATTTTGTAAGAACCATTAACACGATCTCCTCAGAGTGTGGGTTTACTCTGAGGACATGACTAGTCAGCAAGTTAGACAGTTTGAGGTTATGAAGTTTGAACAGTCTAGAACTTCTAGAAGGCTGTTATACAACTGCAAGCCTACATCAAAAAAAAACTAAAACTGAAAAAAAGAGAGAAAGAAAAAAATCAACTGTTGCTTTCCATTGTTTCTCTCTGACAGGGTAATACATTTCTTACATTTTTCAGATCTTCTGCAGTAAGAATGGATCTTACTCTGCACATTGTTGCACTGATATCAAAAGCTATACCAGTTTAGGTACCATTTCTTTTGCAGATAATGAGTGGGTTGCTCTTCTTTTTCTTTTTTTTTTTGAAGCAAAACCATAACACTTTATGACACGCAATTTATCCAATTTAATGGCAAAATAAAATAATAAAAATTTAATTACATTACATTTTGTAAGGTTTTTGCTTAAAACAAGAAAAAAATCCAGCAGGATTAGAAAAAAAGAGATTTTAAGATTTCAAATCTTAAAAATTATATTCTTATGGTCAAGATATTTTCTGAAAACAATTCTTAAAATCTCATGCATTTTTGCGTCAACATTTGTCCTGTTATCTTATGTTTAGGTACTGTACTTTTCTTGGAAATGAGACAAAAATACTGATTAAGAAAATTATTTTTGTTTATTTTTTAAAACGTTTTATTTTTATAACACTTTTTGACGATGGTCCACTTTAGACACTCTATACTAACTATAAGTAACTTTACAACTACATATCAACCCTCATTACAGTATTAGTAGGCTGTCTGATTAGCTAACACTTTATTTTAATGGTCCCCTAACACACATTCTACCGACTATAAGTAACTTTGCAACTACATGTCAACTTATTCTACTCACCTGAACCCTAACCTAACAGTCTACTAATACTCTAATGAGAGTAAGTTGACATGTAGTTGCAGAAAGTTAGTAAATAGAATGTCTAAAGTGGAACATTGAAATAAAGTGTAACCGTTTTTTTAATACGCAAGTTTAACAAGTATTCGCTCCATGGATATTTGAAAAGCACTGCAGTTTTTTTTTATGATCAAAAGATATTGGCCATGTTAAATAACTTAATTTGCACAATCTATGCTGTTTTACATAAAGGGATATTTCTTCCCCCAAAAGTAATTGACAAACCTTTATGATTCCCGTCTGTTGTGTTCCACAGAATAAAGAAATTCATACAGGTTCGTAATGGCGGGAGGTTTAGTAACTGAGGACAAAATTGTCATTTTTGGGTGAACTATCCTTTAAGCATAATGCATGTGGGTCCATATTTGTCTTTCCAGGATGTGGAAGAGTGTGTGTTTAGTGTTAATGTGCGTTGTGCTGACGCACGCTCAGTTCCCGCGTCAGTGTGTGACACCAGAAGGTTTGCAGAGTGGCACCTGCTGCCCATCACCTACTGGACTGCCCAATGATGAGTGTGGATCCAGTACAGGCAGAGGTCAATGTGTGTCAATTACTGCTGACCGCCGCCCCCATGGGCCTCAGTATCCTCACGATGGGCGGGATGATAGAGAACGATGGCCACTGCGGTTCTTTAACAGAACATGCCAATGCAACGGGAACTTCAGTGGATTTAACTGTGGGCGATGCCGACATGGTCTGACAGGGCCAAACTGTGATCAAAGGGTCACCGTGGGTGAGGATAAACATCCACATGCTTAAATAGCCTGCACATGTTCACACTGCACATATAGTACATGATGTTTGTGTGCTGTTCTTTCTTTCTTACCTGAGTCTATTTGTGTTCCCAGTGCGACGTAACGTCATGCAGATGTCTACAGATGAGAAAAGAGCCTTTGTGAACGCTTTAGACCAGGCTAAAAGAACCGTCCACCCTGACCTTGTCATCTGCACCCGCCGCTATCAGGAGATTTTCGGGCCTGATGGAGCAAGTGTTCAATTTGAGAACATCACCATCTATAATTACTTTGTCTGGACCCACTACTATTCGGTCAGTAAGACTTACATGGGTCCAGGCCAGCAAAGCTTCGGAGGTGTAGATTTCTCTCATGAAGGACCAGGATTTGTCACTTGGCACCGGTTCCACCTGTTGCAACTGGAGAGAGACATGCAGGTGACCCAAATCATGATAATGACAATTATACATCATTCCAAAACTATATGACTTTCTTCTTTAATGGAACACAAAATTAGATATTTTAAGGAATGCACTGATCTTTGTTTTCCATGCCAATATAATGAATGTGTACTGGATCTTTCAAGCTTCAAAAAGGACTCAAAAAGTAGTTAATATGACTCATGCCCTGTATCTATGTTTTCTGAAATCATACAGCAGCTTTTGGTGAGAAGCTTTTGTTGGATTTTTTCATCTGTTTACTATACAAAGCTATGGTATGACTTTAGAAGCTTGGAATAGGGAAACAGAGAAGTTATGTGGGCCACTTTTATAATGGTTTGATATTCTCTTTAAAACTTGAAAGATCAAGTAGAAAGAATACATTCTTTAAAATTTCTTTAAAATTGAATGTGTATTCAGTGGAATAAAGTCAGTCATATTGGTTTGGAATTAAATTAAATTGAGTAATTCATGACAGAAAGGTCATTTTTGGGTGACTCTTCCCATTAGTATGGAAGGCCAATTATGCCACATAAGAACAAAGTTATGCCTTGGTACATCATATGTCATAAACAAGTCATAATTAAGACATAAAAAGTTGGAAAAACTATGGAAAAATTATACATTAAATGATATACGATAGTTAAATTATCACTCAAAAAAATGTTGGGTTGCTTTAACATAAATTTGGGTCAAATATTGACAAACCCAACCATTGGGTTCAAAATGAAATTTAAAAAAAACTAGAATTTTTAGGAGTGTAGCCTATAGACAAAAAAAAAAACTTAAATATAGATGCCAATTTTTGCCACATAGGCAATAGTTTTGATTTTTCTGATAATTATGACTTTTTATCTCATAATTATGACTTTAAAAAGTTTTCTTATGTGGCAAAAATTGGCATCTATACTTTAGTTTTGTAAATCTGCAAAAAAATATTGTAATTAATTTCATCTTTAATCAGTTTTTTTCCCAGTAAAAATATCAAAATATCCTAGAACAAATTTTCTTGAGAACTAAAAACTGTGCAAGATAATAAGACTTTACAACTAATAAGACTCAGAGAATATATATTGAATTAAATTAATTTGTACATTTTTCTGTCTTGTAGATGTATGCTTTACTCCAGAAAAATTAATTTAACAAGTCTTATTATCTTGTGCAGTGAGCAGAAATACCAACTACTCCCTATTGATAGAAGGATCAGCTAATGGGACATGTTGAGTATATGCATGTGGTTTGTGTGTGTGTGTACAGGACATGCTGGGGGACCCGTCGTTTGCCCTGCCATACTGGAACTTTGCTATAGGAGGCAACGAGTGTGATATCTGCACTGATGACCTGCTGGGAGCCAGAAGCAGCTTTGACACCAATGGCATCAGTTCCAACTCTGTGTTCTCTCAGTGGAGAGTCATCTGTGAGAGTGTGGAGGAGTATGAGACACTGGGGACCATCTGCAACAGTACGACACACTCGCACAACATACACACATATCACACAAACACATACACAGAATACTGCCGAAAACACACTTTAATTTTGTGTCCTCTCCCCGGTGGGAGATCTGTGAGAGTGTGGGGGAGTGTGAGACATTGGAGACCATCTGCAACAGTAAGACACACACACACACACACACACACACACACACACACACACACACACACACAGACACACACACACACACACACACACACACACACACACACACACACACACACACATTCCAAGACCTAAGACTGCTCACATGCTGTTTGAACTAATCCTTTGAGGCATTTCGAGAGCTCAAAAGAAAGATCAAACCTTATATGGGCAAAACGATTAGAATCATGTGATAGTATTTGCAAGTACCGGTATGTGACTCACAATTGAAGACAAACTGAATAGTATAATTTTCAATCTTATGATGCTTCTTTCTAACAGTCTTTGGGAATTCATGAAGAGATTTGGCTCATGGGTCAAAGATAAATGACAGATCACAATGAATAAGACATTTCTGGAAAAAAAATGTGCCAAGCTTCTAAATTAATAAAACAAATATATTGTTTTATAAAAAATTTTTTTTAATGAAAATTTTAACCTGAATGACTCTAAACATGTTGTGGTGCAACTATCAAGTAAAAAGTAATAACATATTTAGCTTATACCTTGAATATATGTGAGTCTATACATCCTAATTATTTATTTATTTATTTTTAAGTTTTTAAATATATTTTTCAAGATAAAAGTTTACAAATATGAATTACTAATTCATAAACATAATTTTGTTTTTGGAGATTTGCACCACATGACATTTTACAGCCTGAACAAATCTTGCAAAAGGTTATTTGATATTTAAGAGACTTATTGACCTTGACATTGGTGGTCTTTAAGTGGTCATTTTTTAAAATTCTGTCATTAATTACTTACCCTCATGTCGTTCAACACCCGTAAGACATTTGTTCATCTTCGGAACACAAATTAAGATATTTCGATGGCTCAGAAAGGCCTCAATTGGCAGCAGTGTATTTTGCACTCACAAGACCCATAAAAAGTACTAAAGACGTCGTTACAAAGTCCATCTCACTACAGTTATTCTACAATAATTTTAATGAAGCAACGAGAATAGTTTTTGTGCGCAAACAAAAACTCAAAATAGCGACTTTATAAAACTTTATTCTGGGCCTCAGACGTGAACGTATGAAGCACCACGACGCATGCGCGAGTAGAGCCGGCGTTCTGACACATGCCTCGGAAGCGAGGAGCTTTGTTTACAAGCAGAGGAAGACGCGCCGTATCTGTTGAATTCTACATTGATTGTGCGTTAGGTCTTGGCGTAGTGCTCAAAATGGTGCTAAAGTGTGCATTTCATGGATGCCCGAACTGTGCTTGCCACAGAAAAATATCTTCATTTGTGTTCCGAAGATGAACAAAGGTCTTACGGGTGTTGAACGACATGAGGGCAAGTAATTAATGACAGTTTTCATTTTGGGGTGAACTAACCCTTTAATAAGAATTTTAATTTGATTTTTAATTTGGCATTTAAAAGTCAGTGTGTGTTTAAATTGCATTTATTTAGATAGATTCTGACAAAAAATACCTTCTTTAAAAATCATCAGAAGTTATCAAAATGTACCTTCTCTGCCTGGTGTGTATTCAGATACGGAGTCAAGTCCAATCAGAAGAAACCCTGCTGGTAATGTGGCTCGACCCATGGTTCAGCGATTACCAGAACCAAAGGATGTCGTTGACTGTCTAGAGCTGAACACTTTCGACACGCCACCGTATTACTCAACTTCGTCTCAGAGCTTCAGGAACACTATTGAGGGTATGATACACACACCGCTCCAGATAACAGTATTTCTGAAAAATAAAAAGGTTTTGAAATATGCTTGGGGCCACCAGACAAAGAGACTAGTAGGCTACACCAAACAAACAACCACCTGCATAAACTCTTTGCAGCATTTCAAAGATATGAGGAGACTTTTAATTGTTGTTCCCTTGTGTCACTAGGTTACAGTGCTCCCCAGGGAAACTATGACCCAGTAGTGAGGAGTCTGCACAACCTGGCTCATTTGTTTCTAAATGGCACAGGTGGACAAACCCACCTGTCACCAAACGACCCCATCTTTGTCCTGCTTCACACGTTCACCGATGCCATCTTTGATGAATGGCTTCAGAGGCACACTGCTGGTAAAACACACACGCACGCACGCACACACACACACACACACACACACACACACACACATAAATAACCAAAAAGTGCTTTATGTTTCAGCTGCATCCTAACCACTGTTCTCTGTGCTTATGCAGCAGGAACGGTGCTCTATCCTGAGGAAAATGCTCCAATTGGTCACAACAGAGAGTTCAACATGGTCCCGTTCTGGCCACCAATCAGAAATGCTGAAATGTTTGTCACCGCCCCAGACAACCTGGGCTACACCTATGAGGTTCAGTGGCCAAGTGAGTGACTGGTGATAGTGCACACGCCAAAAAACAATCCATAATAAACCCATAAACCATGTGAACTTTCATTTCTGCAAAGCTTTATTAGTTTAACTTAAAGTGGATATTTAGGTCAGTGTTTCCCAACCGGGGTGCCTGAGAGCAGGGGTGCCGTGTAAAAGTCCTTCAAATAATTATAAAAAAACATTTCTTCACATTTTTCAAATACTTCTCTCTTTGTAAACTTTGTTCAATGCATGCGAGTGCTGCCGTATGTTCGAATATGACCAGTCATTTTCGCCGTCTTCACGCGGGTGTAGTGCCAGAAGACGCGAATCAGAAGTCGCGGGCTGTGAGAAAATTTGTCTCTGTGCACTCATCCGAAAGCTCAAAATATTATAAAATATTGAGTTCTCTTTCAAGTCTTGCTCTTGGACAGACAAAATCACACCAAAAGTATGTCAACAAGTCCATCTTGAGTATTCTAGCAGACATATTCTGTATATGCCTTAAGTGAACTTTATACAGTCGAGAAAGACGACGCATATCCGTGCATTAGGTCTTAAAGGGGCAGTAGCCTTTACTGCTGTCTGTTTAATGTCAACAACAAAAGACAAGGACATCACTCACTGCTCTTGATTGAATAGCTTTTGTAAGTTTAATAGTATTAATCTTTCATTTATACACTCAAATATGCAATGTTATTTTACATTTGATCAATTTCTGTACCTGAAAACTTGTTAGACGTACCTGAAAAACCTGAAAAGCATAGTTTATTTTATTAGTATCTTTGCTCAATAGTATTTATTTATGCTGCTGCTTGTATTTAAATTATTTGTTCCCCTGAACATAGCAAATACTGAACCATACCGAAACCGTGAACCTAAAACCGCGATACAAACCGTTACAATACAAACCGCAATCTGTACCGCTACACCCCTGGCATAACATATGCTAGGGGGTGCCACAAAATGGAGAACATTTTCAAAGGGTGCCATGACTGAAAAAAGGTTGAGAAACACTGACTTAGGTTACTTAAAGGAATAGTTCACCCAAAAAAGAAAACTGTGTGCAACACAAAAGTAGATCATTTAAAGGTTCAGTGTGTAGTATTTATGAGGATCTATTCACAGAAATGCAATATAATATACATAACTATGTTCTCAGAGGTGCATAAAGACCTGACCTTTATTACCTTAGAATGAGCCATTTCTATTTACATATACCGCAACAGTGAAATCAATATGATGTGATTGCAACTCACAACCTCACCGCTAGATGCTGTTAAAATTCACACACTGCACTTTTCATTCCCAGCAGCCATATCACCCTGTAGCCCAAGACCACCCTGATTCCCAATGAAGCTAAGCAGGACTGAGCCTGGTCAGTACCTGGATCAGGGCTAGACATTAATACTTGTCTGCTTGTCCGGGACAAGTGGATTTTCTGAAGGGGCAAGTGAAAGAGAATTTTACTTGCCCGACCAGACAAGCTGATTAAAACGTCAAAACAATAACTAGGGACTTACCAAAATGCAACAATAATTCTGCATTCATTTAGTGTAATTGGCGATAGTGGATAATAATATATATATAATGTATAATGAACTGACAGTAACAAGTTTATGCTGTTGACGCTCGCGCAGCCTCTCGAGGAGAAATCACAACAAATGAGCGCTGATCATACAAAGAAACTTAGTTAACATACACGGTTAACATTACAAATTGTGGAGTTTTTATATTTGCAACATAGGATAGCCTTCAGTAAAGCAACATCACAGAACCAAGAGTGCTGTTTTCCTGAATACCATCACGACTGAAAATGACACTGATTTCATATGACAGTTCCATAAACAATGAATTAACATTAAGTCACTTACATTTTACATAATATTCACTGTTTTTGTTCGAGTACAGCAGTAAAAATAGTTCCAAACAAAGATCACAGAACCATAACGCTTCTCACAGCAACGGTGTGTTACTGAATGATTCAGTGTTTTGAATGAATCGGTTGAATCAAATATTCAATGACCTATTTGTAAACGACTGCCTCATTCTTGAACGAACTATCCGTTTGAATGAATCGTTTATTTCTTATTTGTATATTCAAACATATCTAAAAAATCTCATTACATTATTTAATTTGGTTGTAATTTTTTTGTATAAATTATTTAATTTGATTGGTAACAGCCCTATTGTGTCTTATTCTAATTTAATTTCTAGATCACATAAAAAAATTAAAATAAAATGAAAGCTGAAGCATAGCCTATATTTAATAAGATTATGGAAAAAATGCCCTTTATAAAAGGTAAAAATATCTCAAAGCTGATTGACCACTGGTGAGAATATTGCTTCCGAATAAATTATATTTACATTAATAATTTATATAAAAATTATTTTTTTTTTTTTTACTTGGACAAGTGAATGACAGATTTACTTGTTCGAAGGACAAGCCCTGATGGGAGACCTCCTGGGAAAACTAGGTTGCACTGGGAGAGGTGTTAGTGAGGACAGCAGGGGGTGCTCACCCTGTGGTCTGTGTGGGTCCTAACGCCCCAGTATAGTGATGGGGACACTATACTGTAACAAGCACTGTGGTCATTAAAAATCCCATGGCACTTCTCGTAAAAAAAAACCCCGGGACATCACTATGTGTAACCCCGGTGTCCTGGCCAAATTCCCTCCATTGGCCCTTACCAATCATGGCTTCCTATAAACCCCATCCATTGAATTGGCTCTATCACCCTCTCTCCTCTCCACCAATAGCTGGTGTGTGGTGAGCGCACTGGCGCCGTTGTACTGTGGCTGCCGTCGCATCATCCTGGTGGTGGTTGAGGAGAGAGCCCTGACATAGTTGTAAAGCGCTTTGGGTGTACAGTAGTACATATGAAAGCACTATATAAATGCCTCATTCATTCATTCATTCATTCATTCATTCATTCATTCAACATCTGGTTGGGTGAATTCAGTATAATTGCAGTACATCATGACTCATTTTATAAACCCTTACGAAAAATAAGTATACTTCTAATAAATTGGCCCAACTTTTGGTGTAAAAAAGTACACTTTTAAGTGTACTATAAATGTAACAGCAGTAAACGTTGAGTGTACAACTAGTTTGCAACAAAGTTTTCAGTTTGTACTGCAACTATAAAAGTGAGCTTATAGGTAGTATACTAACAGTTTATTAGTCAAATACTTGTAGCACATTTTTTAGTCTATGAAAGTACACTTTGAAGTATACTTTCAGTAGTTTTACTGCAAGTATATTTGTAAGTTTTCTTTTAGTGAACATAACATCATACTTATAGTTTACTATTTATACAGTATATTATGTTTGCACTTTTAGTATACTACTATGTTCCTATTTAGGTATTAACTTGAAATATATCTTTAACTTTACGTTAACTCTTTCCATTTAAAATGTTCAACATTTTAAAGAAAAAACTGAGAATATCACATTTTTGGCAAAAACAACATCCGGATTGGATTCAGAATTATGATCAAAACACAGATTGAGTAGAAGGAGTCCATCTGCCATCAACAGCTTCAGGGTCCTATACCTCTTCATTGGTTTGACATTTCATTCTGTAACATTAGTCAGTTTTGAACTTGCCTTTTAATGCTTGATGATCGCGCTATATTACGTATTACAATCGTCTATCTCTTGTTTCTGCTTCTTCTTCACCTGTGTTTTGATCTGGAGAGTATGTACTCTTTCAGACGATGCATAATAGCGCCCCTATCGTATAACAGTGAAAACATGAATAGCTGGAAAATTCAACCAATGGTGGGGAAAGAGTAAAGAGATTTGAAGTAAATTCCTATGTACACTACTAGTGGAGTAGCCTACACAAAAATGTTGATTCTCAGAACTAGGAACATATCAGTTTTCTTAAAGATCTGTTTTCTTTTCTATTCTTTATAAGATAGTAGGTATGTAAAACGATGTATGTGAAAAAAGTATAGGCTACTCGACTACAAGCCAAGTATAGCCTACTTAGAATCTTAATTATACTTTTAAGCACTAAGTCATGTGACCCACATACTCAAAAGAGACTTAACTATGATAAATAATGCCTCCTACAAGAGACTAAAGAATATGTATCTTGTGGTGCACATAGCCTGTTTAAGGATTAATATTTAAGCCATTTTAAAAGTAAAATAATTGGAAATAATTGCTCAGTCCATTAAAGAAATGTTCACCTGCTTCTTCCACCAGTGTGGCGAATTGGGTCATCTATACAGTTAATATTTTTACCAGGCACACAAACAATATTAATTTGAAATATGCTAGTACTGTACGTAAGCTAACTAAAATAGACATTTAAGGATTAGTTCACCCAAAAAAGAAAATTATTCCATAATTTTCTCACCCTCAAGCCATCCTAGTTGTATATGACTTTCTTCTTTCAGCCAAATACAATTGGAGTTATATTAAAATAGTAATAGTGCCCGTGTTTTTGAAGGTCCAAAATGCATATCCATCCATGCCTTCTGAAGCTATGTGATGTGTAAGAAAAATATCCATATTTAAAACCGTATAAACTATAATTACTGACTTCTGGCAACAGCCGTTCATGCATTCATGAGAGAGCCGAATTCCAGCGAAAGGGTTACCTCTGAACCTAGAGTAAGGTGAGAATAGACACCTCTCGCAAAACCCACATAACTCTCTCGTGAACGCGCGAAAGGCTGTTGCCAGAAGCCAGTGATTATAGTTTATAAAGTTTTAAATATATACATTTTTCTTACAAAAACCCATCGTTTCGTTTCAGAAGGCATTTATTAAAGGTCCCGTTCTTCGTGTTTTTTTTAAGCTTTGATTGTGTTTACAGTGTGCAATATAACATGTGTTCATGTTTTGTGTGTAAAAAAAACACAGTATTTTTAACACAATGTACTTATCTGTATACCGCTGTTTTCACTCTCCTAAAAACGGCTGATGACTTCCTTTATTCTATGAAGTCCCTCCTTCAGAAATACGTAACGGGTTCTGATTGTGCCAGCGGTTCCCGTGTTGTGATTTGACAGCAGCTTAGCACACGTGGAAAGGTCACGCCTCTTAACGGGAGATGTATGCGCTTAATGATCTCTACAGCGTCCCTGGGAAAGCCAAACAAAGGTGATTTGACTCAGGGATGAAAATAACAGCGTCTCGACGACATGGCGACAAACACACTCAAACGCAACACTTCCTTTTCTCCACGCGACACGTCCTCTTCTCCACGTGGGACAGCAACAAGACCACGCCCCCTTTTTTCACGTATTCTTGTGGGCGGAGGTTAGTCTGTTCTACTGTTCTACTGACGTCATTTATGAAGGAAGTACCAGGATGTAGTCCAAGCCAGCCGTTCGCTGTAGGCTTTGAAAGGGAACTTCTGTTAAATAAAATATCTCGCTTGGCATTGAACTTTGAGCTTTATAATTTTACAGGTATTATTTATGCTCTAACAGCAACATTACACAATAACTAAAGTTTGAACAGTGGGATCATGAAGAACGGGACCTTTAATGCACTGGAGTTGTATAGATTACTTTTATGATGGATGGATGCGCTTTTTGAAGTTTCAAAAACTTTCTGTTCATTGCTGTTCATTGCCATTACAAAGCTTGAAAGAGCTGGGATATTTATTCATATAACTCAGATTGTGTTCGGCTGAAAGAAGAATGTCAAATACAACTAGGATGGCTTGAGGGAGAGAAAATGATGAAAAATAATTTTCATTTTGGGTTGAACTATTCCTTTAATGGTCATTAACAGTTCAAACAACATGTATCATAGCATGATTTTGTCATCACAGTCTCATGGCAATTCTATTTTACGGCTAAATTGTATGAATTTGTATGATCTTGTTCATGCAATTTTGTAAGCTATAACCTGCTTATGTCCCACTGATGGTTAGTGATGTCCCAGTTTTTTCCCCCATAAATCGTACATTTCTGTATAATCACGTCGCATAAATTCATACTAAATCGCCACCTTGTAAAATACGTTTTCTCATGAGATCGGGCTAGATAATGTAGGAATCATAGTAAAGAGAGTACTCATTAAAAGTCAATGGGGTCACTTGGGGTCCTAATGGAGACTCAATTTAAACAAATGTCACCGGTTTAAGGGCCGTTAGCAAACCACACATACGGGGTGGTAAACCACGATTTCACTTTTCTAACTTTAGCTAGTGTGTAATGTTGCTGTTTGAGCATAAACAACATCTGCAAAGTTACAACGTTTAAAGCAAAGGGAGATATTTGCTTTTAAAGAAATCAATTTCTAAGGACTACAGCAAACGGCCGCTAGGGACTACTACACATTCCTCCAGGGTTGCTGACTTCACCAGCCCCAATATTTACATAAAACCCCTCCTCCGAGAATATGAAATAAGGGGGGGCGAGGCCATTTTGTATCGCCGCGGGGAAGCGTTGTTGTGGTAGGCTAGTTAGTGGGCTGGAGTGTTGTTGCCAATGCCGACGAAACGCTGTTATTTTCATCCGGATTGCAGGTCCACTTTGTTCAGCCTTCCTAGGGACAGGGGTGCGTTGCAGTGCGTTTAACATACAACGTTATATGCATGTGTGCATGAGACAGAGGGGAACACGGTCGCATTTGCAGCAGATATATGCTGCCCATCATAAATCAAAGCACGAGACAGACAGGGGTTGGAAGAGAAGACCGGAAAATGTAACATAATGGACAATATTCGTCTATATTTGCAATGCACGAGCACGACGGACGCGCGCTGCACATCTCACGGAAGAAAGCTTCCACAATCTTCACGAGTTCAATGTAGGATTCGTACAACGGCTTGTCCTGAAAGATGAATTTAAAAACAGAAGCTGTTTACGGGCCACAACCTGTAAGTAAGATTTATTTTTCGTCGATGTGTTTTCCTGTAATAGTTTGTGTTGTTAATTATACGTTGTAGCAAGGAAGTACACAGATGACAATGCTCATTTGGCTCTGCAAACCAGTTTGTTAAATGCTCATTCATACTTAACGTTATCCGACAAACACCTAACGTTACAAACTGTTTTAAATCTCAACAGCGAACTTGGCATTAGTGTAAATGATTCTTTGATTAGAGCTTTTATGTATTGTTTATCTACAGGCATGCTAAACATGGTTCTGCGTTTGATTTGGATACTATAGTAAAGCCAATGTTTAGTGTTCGTTCTTGCAACAGATATTTGGCAAATCATTCTAAAAATACAAAAGTAACAGTGCCATTCAGGAGCGATCACTATAGATCTGCAGTCTTTACTCTTGAGGACTGAACAGGTTCTGCTCGATCATCTTCACTAAAATTGTCTGGGTCTGATTCGGGCTCAAATTGGTATGGTTTTATTGACGCCATTGTACTACCCAAAGCACAGGCTACCGGTAAAGGTAAGGGGCGTGACGTTTCCGACAAACGTGCACTAGGCGGTTAGCCAATCACAACACACTGGGCCAGCTAACCAATCTGAGCCCATTGCGTATTTTTGAGGGACTGGCTTCATACAACCCGGAAACCATCAGACCGTTTTCACAAGGAGGGACAGAGCAATGTAGAATATAGGTAAAATATATGAAAAATAATGCAATTTTTTAAAAACGAAGCATGAACACGTTACAGTGTACCCCACAAACACAATCAAGCCCTCGAAAGAATGTGTTTTACCACCCCTTTAAAAAATGCAGTTCATCTGTATACATTTGTGGTGAGATACATATAACAAAAAAATCTCTCTTTCTCCCTCCCCAGCTCGGTCATACACTATTTCAGAGATCATCACCATAGCGATTGTTGCCGTGGTGCTTGTTGTGGCTGTGGTGGGCGGAGTCATCGGGTGTGCAGTTCGGGCGCGATCTTACCACTCAGCTGAGGGCCTGGAGCCGTTGCTAGGGGAACAGTTCAGGCGTTACTCAGAGGATCAGCGCCATGCTTCTCAGTCTGTGGTGTGACTGAGGAACTAAAAAAACACACATCTTAAACACTTTTATTATTGCACTGTGCATCCACCCTGTACTGGAGGAGTTTGAATTATGAATTATTAGCATTCAAAAGCATTGTAAAAGTTTTGTGGACACAAGCTTAATTTATGACTATTTATTATCATATTTTTCATGTCCAGCGAGACATTGAGGATACTGTCATATGCGCCCTTAAAAAATTGTTTAATGTGTCGCCTTGAGTTTATACAGTGCTTATGAATGCCCTATGAACACATGACATACGGTTATTGTACAGTGTGACCTCTTTTATATTATTCTGATAAAAAAAGTTTTGAAATTCATTTAAGCTTTTTTTGTGTACTTTCAGTGCAGACGATTCTGCAGCGAGAAGCAACTTTCAAAGAGTGTCAACATTATATAAGTTAATTTTACATATAGCCTATATGGTACATAAATTATTTTTCCAAGAAAAAACTCCTCCAAGTTACCATATAAAATGAATGTAATATCCACATCCCCATACACAGACCCAAACTATTATATGACATGGTTGGTGTGATGCCATAACAGTGTCATGATTCATAATCATAATCCATTAGTACAAAAGTGCAACTGTCCAGAACAAAAAGCATCTTGTGTTAAAATAAAGTGGGATGACAGACCCTCACAAATAATTTTGCAATTTTGGAACAATACATATTGTAATTATCATTCAAAAATTTAAATAATAATTAAAAACTACCATAAATGTTATGTGTAAGTAGTTTGTATTCTGTATAGAGGCTTATGTTTAAGAGGAGCATTTTTATTTGCTTGAAGCTCAATCATATCCACATTGATGCATGATTGTGATGCAAATAAAAACATTTGAAATGACAACTACCCTTGTGGCAACTATTAACATTTGATTTTCTGCTGATATTTAAAGGGCAATCAATCATGAAACATATTCGTCCCACTTGACCTTATGTCATCCTATTTACAAAGAAATTATATTAAATAAAGTCTACTTCCTCTTGGCTGACCTTGCACATATTTATACCACTGGGGAGTGGCAATAACAACCAATTCAGCAAGCCATATCATGTCAAGTATGACACTGCGACTTCCAGAGGTAAAGAAAAAGCATAACCTGATTGCACTTAATGGCCATTAAACCGAAATGTTTCAGCTAAAAACCATAAACACAGGTGCTCAGATCCCATTCTATCGCTTTAAAACTTAATCTGGTCCCTCTTCTCTGCTGCCCCCTAGTGGAACAAACAGAACTGCATGTTTGAATCTTAAAGGGTTAGTTCACCCAAAAATGAAAATTCTGTCAGTAATTACTCACCCTCATGTTGTTCCAACCATGTAAGACCTTCGTTCATCTTCGGAACATAATTTAGTATATTTTTGATGAAATCTGAGAGCTGTCTCACTCCTCCATAGGCTTTCAGAGGGAATGAAACTTGATGGCCCAGAATAGTAAGTAAAAACGTCATTTAAGGAGTCCAAATGACTACAGTGGCTCTGTATTAAGTCTATCATGCGACGAAAATACTTTTTGAGCGGAAAAACAACAAAAATAACGGCTTTATCACACTAGTATTGTTGTTCAATTTGAGTCTCTGACGAGAGTTTGCGGGAGTGCCACGACGCATGCGCGAGAACTGAGATTAATCCTACTCCGAAAGAGTGAGCAGCCAGTCAAGTAGTAGTAGAAGAAGAATCTCAGTTCTCGCGCATGCGTCGTGGCACTCAAATTGAACAACAATAATAGTGGGATAAAGTCGTTATTTTTGTTGTTTTTCCGCTCAAAAAGTATTTTCGTCGCATGATAGACTTAATACAGAGCCACTGTAGTCATTTGGACTCCTTAAATGACGTTTTTACTTACTATTCTGGGCCATCAAGTTTCATTCCCTCTGAAAGCCTATGGAGGAGTGAGACAGCTCTCAGATTTCATCAAAAATATACTAAATTATGTTCCGAAGATGAACGAAGGTCTTACATGGTTGGAACAACATGAGGGTGAGTAATTACTGACAGAATTTTCATTTTTGGGTGAACTAACCCTTTAATATTCTGTCATTAATTACTCAACCATCATGTCGTTCCAAACCCATAAGACTTTCATTCATCTTGGGAACATAAATAAAGATATTTTGATGAAATCTGAAAGCTTTCTGTCCCTCCATTGACAGCTACCCAACTGACTCAAAAAGTGTTCATAAAGCGATGGTAAAACGAATCCATATGAATTGAGCGGTAAGTCCAAATTTTCTAAAGAGACACGCTTTATATGATGAACAGATTGAATTTAGGCTTTTATTCACATATTTGGAGTAATTAATGATAGAATTTTCATTTTTGGGTAAACTAACCCTTTAAATGTCACATTAGTTCAGGAGTAGGACAAACCTTCTTACAAATTCAGTTCCAAACATAATAAAACACACCTGAACCAGCTACTTGAGATCTTCAGCAACAAACTAAAATGCATGTTTCATCTGTTTTAACTGAAAACGTATCTTAAAATATGTCAGCGACTTTGTTTTGTCTCAAGATGCACACCAGTATGTTTTTTTTTCTATGGCACATTTATAAAAGCTACTTATATATCCTAATTGAATTGAACTAAAGCCTAAGGCTTAATCCATACCATGTTTGCGAAACCAGGCCATTAAGTGTTGGAAGCAAACTTCGCAGAAACTTAGCTTTTCAGGAACAGGATTGGGCATCCCTGCTCTAGTTGAAACCATTTGGTACCCTTGAGGACATATGAAGAGTACCAAACCTTGTATCAAACTTTGGTTAATCAACCAATGACATCTTCAATTGAGAAAGATTGAATTGTCTGTAAAAAATAATGAACTTTATCTCATCATTATCAGGACAGACCGTTTTAAAAACAAAAGTAAAACAGTTGAGTTTAAAATATCAGATAATTAGAAACGGCTAATAATTTTAGTAAAATAATTTAGTTTGCAAGAAAAAAACACATTTAGAAAGGACAAGCACATTGTACTCTTCTTTTTAAAAATGCTTTATTAAACTACCTCTATAAATACAACAATGCCAAAAAGCCTTAAACAGACAATGCAAGAAAAAAAAACAGTTCTAGTAGATCTAAAAAAAAAAGAATGTTTTGGCAATAGCATTCTACATTATCTAAATGTCCTCAGCCGAGGTCACATTGTCTTGTTCATTTGTTTTTTAGGAACAAAAAACAAATCTTAAAAAGGAAGAAAGAAAAGAAAAAACGCTACACGTGTAGTGTTTTATGAAATGGTCGCAAAAGAAAGCATGTTTGCCAATGAATGCATGATCAATATGGGCCAGTATTGACTTATGTATCCACACATTCGCATAAGTTTAGTTGCATTGAACACTTTGGCAAAAAAAAAAAAAAAAATTTGGTTGTTGTTGTTAAACTCTCTAAAGCACATTTAATGAGATGGAAAAGTCTTCTTAAAATATATTATAGCATTTCCTCTTACTTCATACACAAAAACAATGTACTGTATATATTAAATATATCCTGACTGCTTCGCTCATAATAAAAGATTAGATAACAGAAAGAGGAAAAACTACTGGGGATAGTTCACTTTTCTCAAAAACGCACAGACATGCCATAACCGAGAGAAATTGTCCTCGATGATGGCAGCAGTATGCAAAAATGTGTCTCTAGCTTACGTGATGTGAACTGCGTGGATTGTTGTTCTTTGTTTGGTCGTATATCATGAAGTTTTCCCCGTCTAAAAAAAAAGGGTATACTTAATAAAACATTAACTCTGTTAGAACATGAAAGCATAATACAACATAAAGCAGCACTCTAGCACTCAGAGCCCCCATTGACACAACAGTATAAAACAAAACAAAAAAAGAAGAAAAACTTGACTTTCTGAAAGAAAATATGAGAGAAGAGGCACTGTGGTTTTACAAACAGTGTTTAAGAGGTCACTTGACAGACAGCAGTCTGGATAAAGGCACGTGACATACGCAGTCCTACAGAAGGCATAGTGGTGGCATACAACATTCTTCAAGAGGACATTGATATGACATACAGCAGTCATTGAAAGGCAATGAGGGTATTAACAGGTTCTCTGAGCTCCCTGGTTTCAGTTTGGTCCAGTTCATTCCAGTTCTAGGAGTATCGAAATACCCCATAAAAGACAAAAGTGCCTACTCAAACACATATTATAAAGCACATACATACACAAGAACTTCTAACACCCCAAAATGTTTAAGTGCACCTCAGAACAGTCATCATTACTAGCACATGCCGTACTACAGTAGCTACACAACATGGAGTGTGATCTAAACTACAAAAGAAAAACTACAAAACTCTATGGACCGACAGCTGTGTCTACACGCATCTATAGGAGGAATTATGATCGGGAGAATGAGAGCATCACGCCATCAACCTGATTTTATCTCGCAAGACCGTTAATAAACAACATCAACATATTTGGTTCAGCGTTAAATGGGACAGTACTTCAGGTGCAATTTGTATTAATGACACATAAGAGGATACGAGGTGTTCTCCTAATGATGCACAGGACTGGATGCTGGGAATCACAGTAGTGGTCTGAAAAAATAAGGGCTGCTCACACTTGGTCATCAACTATTAACTAAAAACACAACCAGCACAAGTAAGCAGAACTAAAGGCCCATTCTCACCAAGGCCAATAACTATAATGATTACAAAATGAAGACAGAGTTTTAAAAGTTGTTCTAAAAGAAGAGCACAGTCCACACCGCAACACAAAGGATTTTTTTCCAGCTGATGAAAACATTGACAGCCAATCAGAATCCATCATGCTTTAAAGAGCTTGAGAACTTGACGAGAAAACTGTGCACATACTTAAAATAAACAGAACGTATTGTGCGTTCTTGTGGACGCTAGTTATCGTTCTTGGTGAGTAAATGGTAAATGGTATCGTTCTAAATGGTGCTGTTTCTTCAACCCAGCTACTTTTTTGTCAGTCCAGTTTGTGCTTTTAAAACCCTTTAAAGGGGTAGTTTAAATAAAAATGAAAATTCTGAAAATCATTGCAATTTTTTTATTCACCCTCACGTCTTTCCAAACCTGTACCAAAAAGTTTTGGTTCCCACTAACTTCCATTGTATGAAAGAAAAGAAAAAAACCCACCAGCATTCAAGGTAATTCATTAATTCATGGATTCCAGGGGAATTGAACCCATGACCTTGGCGTTGCTAGCGTCATACTCTAGAGTTTGAGACAGGAATACTGGATTTCTAATATCTAATAAAATAAAATATAATATATATTTCCAATAAAATATTCTAATAAAATATCTTCTCTTGTGTTCCATAGAAAAAAAGGAAGTCATACAGTGTTGGAATGACATGAAGGTAAATAAATGGTGACAGAATTTTCTTTTTTGGGTGATCTATCCCTTTAACCGAGAACAAATGTTATCCAGCATAGATTCAACTGACTTTTTCCAGTTTGCTTTTTCACTCAAACTTATTTTGCCTCTGAGAATGAAAACAGTGTTTGTCTATCTTCCAGTTTGGAAAAGAAAGAAGAAAAAAAACTCTAGACAATAAAAAAACATCTGAAAAATATTTAAGCCAACTAAATAGTAGAATCTTAAAACAATCTAAATATAAAAATGCATAAGCAATAAACAGTAAAGGAGGAAAAAACTAATGCAGGTATTCTCATGTGGACTCGCGTGCAGAAAACCCAGTGGACGGAAGATTCTGACATCTTCAAAACATTTCGCAAATATATGTTATACTCAAAATACAGCATTTTCATGAAACACTTTTAAATCTTCTACTTATGTGGTTGTTGACATTTCTGCTCAGCAGTTTTTTTTGTTCATTTACAGTTTTTTTTGTCAATTTCGTTTTTCTTCACAAAACAAAAGTAAATGGAGGCATTAAATACGCTCTTTTTAAAGTCCACTAATACTACAGCGCTCCTTCAGGATTCTGGTGGCCGTGAACGCAGAGGAGTGGTATTAGGATTGTGCAATGACATGAACGCTCTGGCTCACGATTCTCAGCTGGAGTGTGTGGGGAAGATATGTCAGGTGATATGTCAGTAGGTGTGCTTCTGCAAGTCTTAAATGCTCTGATTTGAATTTCTTCATATGAACATATCACTCGGAGTCAGTCCACCGCTGTACTGGTGATCAACTAATAAACAACACTTTTGCTGAATAATAAAATATGCTAATGTTCATGCGAGAACAGGAGTTGTCATTCATTCAGTCATGTGATAGCTTCGGAAATCAGCAAGTGTGGTCAAGTCCTTTAAGAAGTCGAACTGACAGAGTGCTTCCTATTGGTCTAATGGAAAGTGGGCGAGGTTCTGGTCACATTGCAGGGGTTTGAGTCCACAACATATAAACACAAACGTCTACCTATCTTAGTTAGCTAATCAGTAGCATATAAAAGTGGTTTTGGTCTAGGTCATACTTCTGGATTAATAAATGTAGGCCAGAGGGTCTGATGAAGCTGTGAGTAAATTTAGCAGAAATCTACATCCTTGCTGCCAGCGTTAACTTGTGCACAAATCTAAAGGCTTCCAGGGAGCTTCACACGAGTCATAAGGTGTTAGTTTTGTTGTGAGTATGTCAGTTTTACTCTGCGAGGTTCAGTTAACCAGCAGACTTCATAGATGCAGCGTAATGTCTGATGGCCTGTGGTGATGTGGTGTGTATAAATGTAATTCATTGTGATTTATGCTGCGGGTATCTCAGTAGGTCTGGTATATATCATGGATGGGCATCTGGAAGGTGGCAGTGGCAGGGAAGGCCTGAGGCATGTACCCAGCGTACCCTCCATAGGTTGCGGCTGCCATCGCAGCGTTCTTCTGCAGCGCTGCCAGTGTGGCAGTGTTAGCGTGGGTAGCGAAAGGCATGTACCCAGCCCCATACAGACTGGCAGCTGTAGCCGGGATCCTCTGGACATTATGAGCCATAGCATAGATGGGAGTTATAGGACGACCCTGTGAGATTGAGAGAGAGATTGTTAACTTTACCAGCCAGCAAGTGATTGACCATTTTTGACCATTTTCACAAAAATGTCATGGCCCTCAGACTATTTTGTTGTATGAATATGTTAACAGTCAATATATCAAAGAAATAATAAAGCCTCTGCTCTACAACAACAACAACATTTTATTCTAGATTTTTTTTTTTTTTTCAATAATTGAATCAGGTCAAGTTTCATAAAAAAAATGATCAAAACAGTCCATCAACACCCCCCAATACCCCAATATACTTCTTTGTGGGGGATATTTTTCTCTGTAACGTTAGGCCGTATTTATTTATATGATGTTGAATGTTTGATGATCACGTTAGCTTACATGTGCATAAGCAACTTCTATCCACTCTTTCTGGTTTAAGCAGATCTCCGTCCTGTTTTTTGGACTGGAGTTGCTGTAACTATTTCAGAAGATCTGTAATATTGCCCCTTACCGTAACAGTGAAAACACGGATTCCCGGAAAAAAAGGCGGGTAAGAGGTATGTCATAAAGGGCTTAAAATCTTGTCAATGGTGTGGGAAGATTTAAGGTGTGGTCACATTTACAATTGCGTGGCATGATTGGGAGTTTTGTGTGAGTGCGAAAAGTTCACCATGTAGATTTAATTCTTGTTCAAGCTGGCCATGCGAATTTGATTTACACCGAGTCCTAACTAGACGCGATAAAGTAACAAGCAATAAAGGCTATGTAAATCTGAGTTTTTGACAACAAGCTAAATTTGCACATTAACTGACTAATACATTTCCATATGTTTGCTTAAAATCTCGAAATGTCTTTCGGTATGTGTGATACAGATTTCCATACAGTTGTGAAGGCAATAAATTGCAATTTTACTAGACATTGTGTCTTTTTAATCTGTTTTGTTATTTTTCTGATAATATTTTACAAATTCTATAATTCTTTGCTTCAGACTGCTAATAGTCTTTTAACATCTGGTGAATTCTTGCATTAGGGGCTGTAATATTTTATATTTATATTTTAAGAATGGGCCTCCTTTCATTTAATGAGTTGGAACTTGGGAGTTCAATTAGAATTTGAACTGGAATTAAAGTAAGTAGAATATAAAGGTCTATAAACCCTTCAAAATTAAAGGCTTCTTTATAGACAAGGCTTTCAAAGGTTCTTTTGACAAGAGACTTCCTTTTCTAGTTAAAAATAACACATTGCAGTTACATCAATTTCTTTGAATTTCAGGTCATTTTAATTCTACTTCCTTTCATTCAAATTCCAATGTTTCTATAGTAATAATTCAAATTCAAGTCTCATGATAGCAGTATCAGAGGAAGTGCAAGAAAACGCTAACGCACCAAGCATAATCACGCTCCAAATACAGTACTTGAACAACACATCAAATATGTTTTCACTGGCTGTTAATGTGCCATGTGGCACAGCATTTTCACTTTAGATGTGGACGCACAAATTAGCTCATGGTGTTAGAGATATCTAAGTGTTATAATAACTGCAAAGTAGTCCATCTGCTCAGGTGCAGTTCAGTACCTGGAAAGGGGGTGGTGTGGAGACTGCAGGCATGACCGCTGCAGTGGCCGAGGCAGCTGTGGGGTCATGCTGGAGGGCCATTGGGTTTATCAGGTGCTCCACTGGGTGCATCTTTCCATCCTCCATTAACTTATTTGCTGGAGCAGCAGAAAACACAGCAGGGTACTGGGCACCAAGTGCAGGAAGAGCCACTACAGACACACGTACAATTAGAACAATGGCAAAAATATGGACAATGTATAGTTTAAATTAGCACATTTATCACGGTGTACCATGTCAGGTAACAACATTTAAAATGTAAAAAATGCAGGTAAGTGAAAGATCAGTGGAAGTCAGAAAGTGCAAGAATGATGAAGGTTAAATGCAGGAAAAAGACTGAGACTTGCACAACCTGTCCTCATTAACAACAAGTGTATGACTCAGCTTAAGATTAGCGACAAAAAAAACACACCCACATGCAGCCACGTACACATTGTCTTTCACATACACACACACACACACACACACAGTTTCCATGTACAAAAACTCTTTTCATTCCCCACGTTAATTCAGACTTAGGATCAGTAGGTTTAGGTGACGTCAGAATACTCCAGTCAGGAGTTTGCTGATCTCAGATCAGAATTCTGCTAAATCAGTTTCGACACAGAGCAGCTGATTAGTAAGAAAATAAAGAACCTTGAACTCAATGCCCAAACAAACAACATCAAACACTCTCAAAGTATTTTTTATTGATAGCTTAGTTCTCTGGACTGTTTTATCCCAGTGTCCTTAATAACGGTCTCTTCAAATGACTGTACATTGATATATTTTATCTGGAGGTATATAACATTTTGAGAGTTTTTGAGCATTGTTTGAACATTGTGTATATAAATGAAAAGAGTGAAGCTTTTAAGTAATAAAAAACAATCAAAAGCCTGCTTACCGGGGTAAGCAGTGACAGCTATGACAGCTGTCATAGTGAAAGAAAGTTAGTGTTCCACTCCAGACCAGTAGGGGCAGTAGAGTCATACAAATCTCTACATTTTGTTGAATAACTCCAATTTAATTGATTGCAATTTTTAAACGTAAGAGTTGAATGCGAAACTAACCTGTAGCTCAATTTCAGTAATGACATTTATAAATTATCCATAAACTTTTTTCTGAATTAAAACTTTCTGTTTCCAGATCATTTTATATTCTGCCTCCACTGGGTGGACAAGAGCACTACTGAGTTAAATTCTGTATGTATGTGGTTTAATTTCACACTGACTTGTGCCAGGCTTGATGCCCACTGGGTTCATAGCAGTCAGCTCTAGATTGGGCATGATCTCGTAAGGTTTGTCCGGCAATTTGGTTTTTCCTTCATGGTAACGGCTGTATATGCCTCGGCCAGCTGAATAGCCACCAAGGTATGAGCCGCGGGGCCCTGGGCCCCTATTACCGGCCCCAGCACGACCACGGCCTCTTACAGTACCTGCTTGAGATACAAATGAAAGGAGGTGCTGTTCAGGTACAGAGCCACAAGGAGGCACATACCTATATAAAAGTACAGGTAACCCCAGTGCTTAAAGGGACAGTTCACCCAACAATGAATATTCTGTTATTATTTTCTCACCCTCAAGTTGTTCCAAACCTGTATGAGTTTCTTTCTTCTGTTGAACACAAAAGAAGATATTTAAAAGAATGTCCGTAACCAAACCCCACAGACTTCCATAGTATTTTTTCCATACTATGGAAGTCAATGGGGTCCATTAACTCCTTGGTTACCCATGTTCTTGAAAAAAATCTTCTTTTATGGTCAACAGAAGAAAGAAACTAATTTTTTGGGTGAGTTAATTATGACAGAATTTACATTTCTGGGGTGGGTTTTTAAAGGGTTAAGGTTGAGCACAGCAGACATTTAAAATAAAAATCATTAGCTTTCTCGGTCAGCTAAAAGGTTTGCTCGCATGGGATGGCTTCATGATCAAGATATGGGTGTGGCTACACACAAGGTGGCGTTTAGGCACTATCACTTGTCAGCATACTAATTCAAATCGCTGTCAGTGTGAACACCTCTTTGTAATTTCCCTCTGTTCTTTGAGATGGGAGTGGTGCTTGAGTAAAGTTGAAATTAAAAGTAAAGATAAAGTTTTGCTTTCAGGTAATCAGACAATGCATGAGCAAATATGTCTCAGATTGAATATGCAATCACAGTTCTCAATTGCTACCCAACCCAAAACCATAAGCATTTATAATTGATGATTATGGGTTAGGAAATGTAATAATACCAGATTCCCATCATTAGTTTCAGTATCATACTTTTCTTGTGGATCTCAGCTCTTCAGCCCAAAACAATCTCAAAGTGCATGCCATCTAGTGGCCATACTAAATATGTGATTAGCAACAAACCGGGCAGAGCTTTTTTTGTCTTTTAAAACAGTCGTTCTCAACTGGTTTTACTTCAGAATTTTACATCGGATATCAAATAGCAGCTACAGTACCAAATTTGTTTATTGTAGAAAAGAGTTTCCTTATATTACCATGAACTAATACACAACATTATTAACATGACAACCAGGTCTGAATAGGAAAAGTTGACAATTGTGGTTTCTAAATGTCTCTTGAATTGCAATGGAAGCCAATCTCTTGGATGTCAATAAATTACATTTTTGTAAAAAGCAAACCATTTTTATTTTCATTATATTGAAGTTAAATTATGAGTACTGTATTGGGTCCGATCATACTTGATGAAAGCTTAATGTTCCACTTTTAATTGCACATACGTGTTAAAAAGTAAGTATGGCTTGGCTTGGTAGTTCAGAATAATGGACAGAAATATATAATTCTCTTAGAAATGTAATCGCTGTCACAAATTCTACCCCAAACCCCCCCCCCCCCCCCACACCACCAAATATGTAAATGGAAGGTTAATTAAGTCTAATTATTCAAGTACTTTACACCCCTGAGTGCAATCTGGGTCTTTATGCATAGTTCATGGGTTTTGATTTTTATGTTTTTTGGCATTGTTTTTCTCCAAACCAGTTGAGAACCACTATTTTAAAGGATGTGCCCTTATGAAAACTCTGGGTTAAAGGGGATATCATTTTCACATTAATTGTAATGCATCCCCGAGATTTGTTTGTACAGATCAAGTCTGATTACTTGTGTGAATATGGACTGTTATGCAAGAGAGCGTTGAAAAACAATCTAGTTTTCCAAATATATTTAATAGCATGACACTTAAGGTCATCAAGAAAAAGCAATTTTTAGCAACATTTTCAAGTATTTCTGATTTCATCAAATGGTATTGTATTTCTTGAGTACATAAAGTTATGGATCTGAAAGAATAAAGAGAGAGAATGAGTTCTCCAACCTTTGATGAAGTAGTCTCGGTTGGGTCCAATGAGCGTGCTGTATGGATAGCCGTAATAGGCGAGTGTATATGGGTCACACTGATACACGTAACTTTGTTGAGTGGTGTCGGGAGTTGTGGCAGGAGCTGTTCCCTTCGATGCTTTCTGATAGCGAGTGTACTGCTCCTTATCCACAGGCTTGGCCAGGGTCACTTCGATGCGGGAACCTTCGATCTCTGTGCCGTTCAGGTTGTCCATTGCAACCACAGCATCTTCTCGACTGGCGAAGTGAACAAAGGCGTAGTCTCTGATTTTTTTGACACGTTCCACACAGCCAGGGTTGTACTGGCCAAAGGTTTGGCGTAGAGTCTCCTCACTGGTCTCTATCATCAGGTTCCGCACATACAGGATTTTCACTGTTTCCATGACGTCCTCGTCAACGTCAATCTCAGGTTCTGCCCAGTCAACTGCAATCTGGTGACCCCACAGCTGGATACACACACATAGAGAAACAGAAAAACATATACACACAAATAAGTAAGGCAGGTGTACTCAATAAATGTGATAGAAAGATTTAATGAATAGTTTGCCCCCAAGGAACACAAATTGAGAAGTTTCACACATCTGTTTTCCAATGCAACAACAGAATATCTGTAAAGCTTAAAAAAAAAAAACTCAACTAAACATGATAAAAGCACCATAAAAGCAGTAGATGTGACTTGTGAGCCAAGTCTTCTGAAGCCATTCAATAGTTTTGCGTGATGAACAGAGCAAAACTAGAAGAGAACTAGAACTAGAAGAGAATAAAAATCTCTTCTAACAAAGCTGTCACTGAATCAGTGAGTCAATCAGTAAAGCAGTGAGTCAGTAAACTCAGTATCGAATCAGCCCTTTTTGTTATTGAAAATAATTATCTTGAAATATATTTTTTTTTACTGATCTACTTCTAGAGTCTAAACTGACTCAATGATCCAGTCTCAAGTGAACAGCTCACTAGGTGAGAAGATTATTAGTGACATATACATTTCAGTCTTTTCCTCCAAATTCATATGGCTTCATATGGTATATGGCTTCAGAAGACGTGGAATGGAGCATATGGAACACTTTTATAATGTTTTATATCTTGTTTTAGAGCTTAGCAGATGTGGTCTATGACTTTTTTTGTATGGAAAAGAGCTGTGTAAAGATTCTTCAAAAAATTCTCCTTTTGTAAGTATGTAGTGACAGTTTATTTCCTTTAATGGAAAATGGTGTTAACCTGAATTCGTCCTGGCATGAGCTTTCTTCTGGCCATAGCAGCAGCACGGTGAGACTCATACTCAACAAAGGCAAAGCCACGATTCTTCATCTTATCCGCAGCACTCGCGTACACGATCACATCCAGCACCCCCTCTGTCACCTTGGAAACTTCCTCTAGGATCTCCTCACGTTTCTTGGTTTTTGGGATTCCGCCAATGAAGAGGCGGCAGTTATCTACACTACAGCACACACCAAGCAACCTTCCTGGACGAATTTCGAAGTTATTGAGCTCACGGACCGCTCTCTTAGCCTCATGCTTCTGCGTGTACATTACGAATGCGTAGCCACGGTTCTTCCCGTCAAAGTCCATCATAAGGCGCATCTCGTAGATCCGTCCAACAGTCTCAAATACTGGCACCAGCTCGTCTTCGTAAACGTCACGTGGGATTTTACCCACAAAGATTTCACAGCCACGTGGGGGGGATTTGTCTTGCCAGCCAGGTGGCGGGCCGTATTTGCGCTGTCCATTTTCTTGCACCATTCCGTAGCCTGACTGCTCCATCAAGGCCACAAGTGCAGCTTCATTCGGGGCCCCAGCTACTCCTTCTGGGATAGAGCTGTGATGCTGTGGATGCACTGAGGAGGCGTTAGAAGAGGAGGAAGGGCTAGGGTTACTCATGGCAACGGCAGAGGCGGAGTCTTCTGCTGTCATTCTGAAATAAACATCCAATCAGGATTGGAGTCTAAAAGAGACAGAAAATGCATCCAGTCAGTATATAATAAATCTATCTCTATAAACAATACAATTTCAATAACTTTTAATTCTAACAGATGTCTATGGCTGCATCCGAAAGCTGACTTGTTTCCTCGTTGTGACTTGTTTGCGCACGAAGGTACCTTCGTGATTCGAGGTACGAAACTGATTTCGGACAGACTTCTGGGGCAGCGTAACAGTTTAATCATCTCTACAGCACAATTTGGTGAGAACTAAACAAATATTTAATTACTACAGTAGTAATTAGTTACTCACTAGAAATGACATCAGAAGTGGAAAACGTTGGTCAAAAACATACATTTACACACAAACTGACCAGCAACCACAACTTTCAGATGCCATCTTTCTTTTTCTAGCTCAACTGTCACCGAATGGAACACACAGGATTGTGGGATATCAAAGGCAGCAAAGGATACATCTATGCTGCCTTCAAAAAAATGATCAGATGAAGGTATCTCAGGAGACAGGAAGTGAGGCTAACATTAGATTTGAAAGTGCCTTGCAACTTCCTACCTTGGAATATGTCCTCCAAAGAGAGCATTTTTAAGTTTTCGGATACAGCCTATATTAAAACTGGAATCTCAGTGCCTGATATTAATTAGGGATATACCAATTTTTAAATTCTGGTCAATAAATATGTCCATGTTATATAGCCTGTATTAAAATCGACAAAAAAAAAAAAAGTCTAAAAAAATGTGTTTGAAATGAAATACAAAAAAAAATAAAAAAATTTTAAACACTACTGATGCATTTAGGCAAAAACTAAATTTATGTCCATTTTGAGATTTGCTAAAGATTACATTTAACAGTGTTATTAAATGATTGTTTTTTTTTAAAGATTAACTTCAAGTGTTATCTGATATCAATCAATAAATTAAAAAAATCTCACAACAAATTGTATTATTAATTATTATAAGTCCAATTTTCTCTGTATAAAACACATACACACACAAAATGTAAATCCTCTCCTACACATAAAGCTGCCTAATAAACCTCACTAAGCCGCATCTACATTCTTCAGCATGGAATAAATCTCCAGAATGCCCAAATCCTAGTCCAGAATTTTCCATAAGCAGAACACAGACGCATGGAAGTAAACTACAAAATCTTAGAAAAAGAATTTGTGTTTGATATAAAGAAACTAGTATGTTTCTTACACAATAAAACATTATTTAAATATACTGAATATATATTCAACCACACTGTTTAGCTGTTAGTTGGCTCTAGTTAGCCGGACCTTGATGACGCTTAGAGGTTAAGGTAGTTAGGTTGCTTAGCAATGAAACCATGGTTACACACGCAGAGCATGCTGACCCACACACAGCTTATCCTGGAGCACACAACTAAGTTCACACAACTCACACAGCACACAAATGCTTGCAAACACAACTAAGAGGACATAAAGCAACAGCAAAGGTTTAAAGGTTATTAATTAGTCCTTTACTCCAGGAATAAAGTTCAAATAAATAAACAATTACAACACGCACTGTGCTTAAGTTGGTACCTGGTGTTTTCATGATGAGTTCAAGAGGCTTGCTGAAGGAGCATGTGACTGTGACTGTGAGGTTGGAATAACAGGCAACTCAGCAGTACTAAACCAAAGCTCTCTCTCACACACATCCAAAAACACTTCCTCATTCACATGCTTACACACACATATACTGAAAATCAGTACATGTGTGGCTCAAGGCCAAGCTGAAACAGGAAGAAAAGCAGACTGACTAATCAAAAGCCAAAAGGACCAGGAAGACCAACCAATAATAGATATTTAATTCAATAATAATACATTAAAGGGTTAGATTTATTAAACTTAAATAGTACAAAAAACAAGTCAAGAATATGAACAATGGACAATATATAAAAAAGCACATTCTGCAGGAAAACCCTAAAAAATTCCCCTTAAAATGTACTGCCTTTAAATGAGCTACTGGTTGTCAGTTTGTATTAAATTGGGGGTAGACTCTTGGTGGAAGTGGGGTCAATGGAAGTGTGCAAATGACAATGAAAGACGATTCAGCAGAAATCAGGAGGAAGGACAGGTCAAGAGAAAGTAGAAATAATGGACCTCTGCCAGAGACTGAACAAGTAAAGTGAGAAAGAATGCATTAAAATGTGATTTATAGTGCTTGATTTAATCCATTGATTTCATGCGATTAAATATGAAAAAAATAAGGTGGTAAAAAATGCAAATAATTATGCCCCTTGAACAGTACGTAAAGAGTGCAGTTACAGGCAACGTTTTAAAGGCCATTCAAAAACACTAGAAACAGTGAGGTGGAATGAAAGAAAAGATCTCAAAACACATTTTTTTAAGCGTTCTAAAAACGTGTTCATGAGCGAGACTCTACAAAAGATAAGAGACGTGAGCGAAACTGTCTAAAGACGTCAGTCTAGCGCATTTTCACATCAAACAATGGAAGAGCAGCACAGTAGAATAAAAAACGCTAAACGTCTGTGTGCCTCTCCAAACACAGAGAGTAGGAAGCCCAAAATGAGTTCCCAGCTAACAGGGAACGTTCTCAGTACTTTGGCTAACGTTCTGGGGATAGGTTCTCTCAAAGTTACGAACGGACGTTCTTCCAGCAACATTAACAGAACGTGCGCTCAAAGTTATCATGGTCTTTAATAACGTTCTCAAAAGATTAGCACAAAATCATTATTTACATTGTTCACGGAACGTTATTCTGAAACCTTTTAGTTGGATGTTCATCTAGCTTTTTTAAACGCTACTACTTTCTCATTTGAGATGATTCAGACAACATTCAAAAGTAACATTCTCTAATGTTCACAAAACTAAGAAAAAACTCTTGACATTTTGAATCTTCAGAGAACATTCAGAAATAATGTTTTCCTAACTTAATGAGGATGTTGGCAAAAACGTTCTTAGGACATTTTTTTTAGTTGTGGAATTCACATGTGACACGTTTCTGCTCTCATCAAAGCTGGGCTGTTTTTACCTTGACCTATCTTAAAAACAACGTTTATGCAGCTTGACTGGAAAATTGCTGTTATAGGCTTTTCATTTGGGGCAGCAAATATGGGATATAGGGGCAAGTTGTCACACTTTTTGGGTCTACATTAGAAAGTCAATAGCTGTATAGGTATTACAGCCTTGATATTTATACGTTTTTAATTTTATAAATGTTTTAAACATTTACACTGTTATTGCCCTGGACAAAAAAAGAGATACTGTTAATAGGTGTGTTGTCCCATTGGCAGTTCATGTTGACACACTATATGGGTTGTAACAAGTTCTGTACTTAAAACAGTAGAGCATAGCACTAGCAATGGCAAGGTTTTGGGTTCGATTCCCCATGAATGCATAAAATAGTTTTTTTTTGCTTTGCAAAATGTACAATAAAACAAGCATTTCATTTTAAGGTAAATCGCTAGGGGCAACAAAAGACACGAAGAAGGATGCTTTTAGATTTTAGGCCCTCATGTGTTTCTGGAAGTGAGACTTTGTGGAAGTTTCCTTGTTCCGTACAAATATACTGAAAACAGCAGGAAGTGAAAATCAGGCAAATAAGAGAAAATGAACGGTCGAGAGGGTAGAAAAAGATTATTCATTTTCCAGCCAACATTAGGTCTCCATATATCATTGTATCCGCCTGGCAATGGTTGACCTTTATATGTGTGTGTGTGTGTGTGTGTGCCCGCACTTGGTGCAAGGAAACCTGAGGCAGCAGCAGGTGGATGATTAACCAACACAAATCACTAGCTGTACACACACACACACACGCTCACAAACGCATTTACACACACATACAGAGTGCACTTATTTTAACAAGACAGACAAATTATCACAATTTTTTTTACATTCTCTAAGATTTTTTTAAACAAAAAACCCCAAAGCAAAACACAAGCAGTAACACTTTACAATAAGGTTCCATTTCTTAACATTAGTTAACAACATTAACATTAAACTAACAATGGAAATACTTCTAAAGCAAAGTTAATTAGTTAATTTCAACATTTACTAATGTATTTTTGAAATCAAAATAGTATTTAATGGACCTGAGCTAACATAAGCTAACATAAACTTGCATGTGCATTTAGCAAACATCAATAAATACTGTAAAAATGTATTGTTCATTGTTCGGTAATGTTAGTAAATGCATGAATTAAGGTTAACTAATGAAATACTGAAAAGTGTTACCATACAAACTACTTTGAGAATGAGCCATGGGTATAAGTATGCTATGCTTGATTTCAAATACACCATCATTTCCTTCAAGTGTGTTCATTTTGATTAAAATATATAAGGTCATTTAAACTTAAAGTTTCTTTAAAAACTAAAGTTCTTTAATAAATAGTTTGCTACTAAACAACAAGTGATAGAAACAACAAATGATGGCTAAGCGTGTTAATGAAGGAGGGCCGTTCTTGAAAAATGTGAGGGTTTGTGTGTGTGTGATCACAAGATAATGGTTTGTTATTATCTAAGATACTGATTGACAGAAATGATCTTTGACGTCTTTAACACACAGGACAATACTTGACAATCAGCACATATAAACTCACACACACAGGTACACAGGAACACACACAAGGCTTTTGTGTGGAGACAGATCAATTAGTATCTCTTGGGTGAAACTCCTTCGATCTCAGTGAAAGAAAAGTGTGAAATGTAGAAGGGTAGAACAATACACATGCTGGCCTCCTAGAGAAAGAAAACTGTACTGACACACACACACACACACACACACACACACACACACACACACACACACACACACACAATCTCTCTCTCTCTCTCTCTCTCTCACACACACACACACACACACACACACACACACACACACACACACGCACGCACGCACCTGCTGTACTGAGTTGGGTTACTGTGGCTTGGAAAATTAACCAACACTGACATTTTGCATTATGGGAAAAAGTATGGGGAAATATCTTAGAGAAGAGTCATTTCACAGAGATTTAACTTGCATATGTTTATACTCCAGTTTGAAAAAATTGTAGATAGTGGTGCGGTTATGCGCTATGGTGTGAATGAATAACAAAGGTTGTGATTTTTGCTCAGTTGCAAGAACACGCGTCAATAAGCATGCCCATGAATCATAATAAAGAAAATGGAAAACAATCTAGTTTAAAACTTAGAAATGCATTCTTTCTATTTATGTTGGATTCATATGGTTTTAAAAAAATTAAAAACCATGCAACCATCAAGTACAAAGTAACATATTTTCTCCAGACCTTTGATACATTTGAATGTACACACCTGAATAATTTTTTTAAATAATTTTTTTAAGATAAAAAAGTATATTTTACAAATATCACAAAGATTTAATAAATATTATCAGTTTTTGGGGAGCATTCTACTACCTGTACTAACATTGCATTTTCATAAAAATGTGAGCTTTATTATAACCTTTCCTGTTTTACGTTTTCTGCATGTTTTGCATGTTGTTGCACACCAGACAATTTTGATTTAACAGACAACATTTTTTTTTTGTCGTTTTTGCCTTTATTATGATAGGACAGTGAGCAGACAGGAAGCGAAGTTGGAGAGAGAGGGGGACAGGATCGGGAAAGGTCCTTGAGCCAGGACTCAAGCGGCGCTGACAGACTAAACTTTTTTGAAAAATAAGAAGCAGTGTAGCAGTATATTATTTCCCCCTAAGAATACTTAAGATAAGTAATAAGTAACAATCTAATTCTTTTAATGAGGCTTTTTTTTTATTTTTATAATGCTGCCTAAGACAGTTCTATCAGTACCACCCAAACATTTTTGACTTTATTCACCCCAAAAGTATCAAAATAATTTAAATTGAGGATTTAAAATCTGGTCATCATTGAAGTTAACACATGTATGATTGGCATTTTTAATGTATTTTTGAATTTTATTTCTTTCTGTTTATGTGTAGATGCTTGGCAGGTCTTTAGTCATGACAAGGGCTCTTCAAACAATATACACTCTATAGAGCAACCAAGAGAGCAAGAGCAAAGCCCTCACAGAGACACAAAGACCTTGCTGGTCTGAGTGTCATGAAGGGCTCTCAGGGGTAAAAGGCAGCTGAAAGACATGAGTGAGAGGGTGTTTTTTTTTTCGTGTCTGAATGTTGGGGTGTCAGCAAGGTTTAGATTAACTCAGCATCAAGGTGACCACTGCATTAAGGCTCAAAGTTTGTTGCCTTACCGGATAATCTGGTAAGTTAATGTTTATTGCTGAAGAGACTCTTAAAACATCTCTTTTTAAGAAGCCAACCACATGATGAACCGAAAAGTGCAGAACCTTGTGTTCTTCTCAGTGACTAAGCAAAAACTCTCTACAATTATTAAACCTCATCTCTGTCAAACGATGACCTTTGCAACACTTCATAATCACTGCGCAGATCATTAACATTAACTCTCTCTAAACGAGAATCCACAATTCCCTTAAATTTAACACGCTTGCTATGCTAAACCAATACATAATGGCTAAACCCTATAGTGGGCAAGTGATAGGGGTTTTGAAATGGTCAGTGATCAATATCCAGAGATCAAGGTGGCCGGTGGTTGATAAAATTCTGATATACTGTGCATTATGACACAGTTTTAAACAAGGATTAGGCCTGAGTTAAATTAGGATATTTAAGTAGCTTGTATAAACATTCCTGGTGTGCATCTTGAGAAATAAAACAATGGCACCGACATATTTTAAGATATATCGGTGCAAGTTGCTTTCAGTTTAGACAACTCAAACATGCATTTTAGTCTGAGACTAGCTTAAGCCTCGTCTGTGAAACCGGCCAAATATGATTAAATTAAATAGATACTTAAATATGTTATCCAGCGAAAAAGCTGCTGATTGATTTTGAACCTGACACATGAGGGAACTACCACTTCTGTTAAATCGCCCAAACAGTTAGAGTTACAGACTAAAATGGCCAACTGTAGGCAGATAAATGATGGGATCCAAACAGCTTATTCACGTTATGTCTTCATGTAGACAGAGAAGAGTAGACAGAATAAATCTGAAATACTGAACGTGAATATGGCTGAATTCTTAAAACCTATCAAGAACATGTCATGTCACCCCAAACTCCAGTTTTGATGTAACAAATCATTATATTACAGTAATGAGAAGGAATCTAACAAGAATAACGACTGAGAATAATAAAAGAAAACTCAAAAATGAAAAGGTCGGTATGTGTGTATATGGTCCTATAATTAAGCTGCGTGCATAGATGAAGAGTTGGATCAGAGGAGGCCACTTTACGATATTACATAAAGAACACATTATGATTTCTTAAAACAGAACACTGCTGTGCCGTCAAACGATGCCAGACAGAGTGAAAGATGTGTGGACACGGTGACCGTCATACCCACAACAACATTCTCAATTCCTGTAGTCCTCAGTTTCACTTCTCTATGAAAACAGGCTACAGTAAAACATTTATCTAGGCATTCATATAAAACACACAGATAATGATTTTTGTTCTCATGACTAAGAAACTAGTCAAAAATACCTTAGCACAATCGTCTGAAAGGCGTTAAAATAAAAACCCTTACAATCAGTGATATTTTAATATTATATGCTATTATAGTATTTATTAATACTTCTTATTAAATTAATAATATTTATTAAATAAGCTTTTATTTTTATATATGTAGCATTTTCGTTCTTTTGTATAGTTTTAGTAATTGTAGTACTTGAGCAAATTTTATTTTAGGTGCAATGACAACATTTCAATTTTTCATTTAAGTTTTCATCGAATATTTACCATTTCATCTTTACGATATTAAATTGTTTCGATTTTAGTTAACATAGCTGCACTGCTAACAATAACAAAACAGCAAGAAGGAAGAAGAAATCTTCAAATGATTAAGGTTAATTGAATGCACACAAGCAAACACAACATCACATATGAATCATTTTGTTTTTGCATACACAGACACACAGACCCAAAGACCCAAATGGACAAATCACCAATGCACACATACCTGACAATAAACTAAAGCACTTAATTTCACTTTGTTTCACCTTTGTAAATGCACTTCACACAACTAAGCATTGGGATGAAACCACACACACGCTGATGACATCTTGAGGTTTCTTATCTTGTAGTTTGAACTCTTCACTCCCGTGGTTAATCTACTTACTGCAATACAATGTGATGAGGCCTGATCAAACACAATCCGCTGATACAGACACACGCAGCTGATGATCTGCTCAAAAATGCCTCCAGTAAGCACGTTTCTGATGTCTCATCACTTCGATGAGAAATCTGCACATGGAGAATTAAGATACCTCTGCCACTGACTGAAGAAATACGGGAACCTTTCTGATAACAGTAACCAGTAACACACGCAGGTCTGGGCCCACCCCAACAGCAAACATAAGACTGAAGAAGTCGAGTCCAAAGACCAACAACCAACACTGTGACGCACAATTACATATGCACTATTTTAAGCTCACTTGCATAAGCACAATGCTGCTAGTCAAATGGCAAATTATGCTATTTTCATTTCATTTTACTACAATTACTCTTGAATATAGGGAAACAAAAAGGTTTCATTTGTCTTAACATTGGTGGTAACACTTTATTTTACAGTGACCTTGTTATACACGTTACATGTAGTTACTGTACTAATAACTATAAATTATGCATAATTACATGCAAATAAACCAAACCTCAATCCTAACCATAAAGTAAGTACATGCAGTTAATTATTACTACTCAGTACTTACACTGTAAACTGTAAAGGGTTACTTTATTTTAAAGTGTTTTTGTTAACTGTAAATATACATTTAAGTACTGAGTAATATTAAGTAACTATAGGGTTAAGACTAGGGTCTTACTCATAATTTATAGTTATTACAATAGTAACTGCATGTAACATATGTAACAATGTGTGAACTAACAAACAATGAACAATTATATTTTTACTAACTAACATTAACAAATTGTATAAAAAAATATATTGCTCATTGTTAGTTCATGTTAGTTAATGCATTAACTAATGTTAACAAATGAGGCCATATTGTAAAATGCTGCTAAATATCCTTACCATACAGCAAGCAAATATATAGTTTTCCTTTTTAAAGTTCCCCTGAAGGTCATAATGTCATTACATTTACATCGACGAATAAGTAAAGCTCAATTATTTAAATAAGACATCAGCCAGAACTAAACAAGTGCTCACAAAAAGAAAAAAAAACACATACTTTAGAATCCCAGCGGTCACAGACACACAGGCATTAAAAAAACAGGGACGTTACCTGTCTTTTCAGGTGAATGAATGTGTATCCGAGTGGCAGTGTAGCTGGTGTACTGTGATGTTGTTTCACTCACACACAGTCACACATACACTCAGGCCTTCTTTCTGTCTGGAGTCAGTGGTTACCCTCTTCTCTCTCTCGGTCAATCTCTCGCTAACACACACAGTCTGTGGGGTAGAGAGGCGGAGTGAGTGATTGGAGGTGCAGTTGGTAAAAGAGTGTTTACTCAGTGCATGTGAGGGGTGGGGCAGAGCAAAGGTGCCCCCTCCTATATTTCTTTCTTTCTTTCTTCCTTTTCCTTGTCACACCCAAGAACCTTTCTCTCCAGTTTTTCTGGAAGCAAACGAGATATCTGTGCGGGTGCGTGACTATGTGCGGTGGGCTGTGAATGAGGTTGTCCATTGACTAAGCAAAAGTTCATTACAGGTGGCAACTGACTGAAAACTATTCAGCCTGACCTGAAATCAATTTCCTGAATTCCTGCGTTCAAAAACATTTAAATACAAAAAGTTTGAAGTTCAGGCGCCCTCATGCTCATTCAAACCTGGAAAGGTCTGTGAAATCTTCTCATTCCTGTTCCTAAGAACAGGTACTTACACGTTACAGTGTGTTTTATGTTGCTTTAGATAAGGTGGAAATCATTGATTCGCAAATGGTTGTGTTTGCCTGTGTGTTTTATAACACTGGCCATATAAAATGGAAAAAAATTAGCACCCCAACATAATCAGAAATAGAAAATTCATTGAAAATCCTTTACACTTAGATGCTTCAAAATGTTCATAAATTCATCGGAAAAGTAATCCATAGTGTCAAACGTCTTTGGGAACAATATCATTTTTTGGGGCTGAACTATCGCTTTAAGCAGAGTTCAGTGTTATGCAAATGAGCAGTGATATGATGCGGTGACAACCAATGGAAGTACAGATCTGATATCTACCATGCACAATACGCTGTGAAATTTCCTTGCCACGCAACAAATTTATTCAGCGTGATATGACGTCACATTCCAAGGGCTTCTGTTTCTTAAATAAATCACAATTAATAATCATTTAAATATTTTCACTTTGGCATTACACTTCAAACATGCAAGTCAATCTATGATGTTTGGATCCCCTATTGGTCAAAAATATTCACACTATGCTAATTCACAGGTCAAAGTTTACTGAAATGTTCTATTCTAAATAAATCTGAGTTTTTGTCCTTTGTTTCTATTAGTGTGCTGATGGGTTTTGTAGCCCCGCCTACAGTGAAATCTCATTGGTCCAAAATCCCATTGTGTTTTAGACTTCATTATGGCTCTTCCATTTCTAGAGATATTTAAAGCTCTTGAGCGGTTGAGCCATCAGCGCAGTCACCATCAGATGACCTTGACTCAGAGATCTACTGTAGGTCAGATGTATTACTAGCATAGACAGACAGTGCGCATGTCTGCTTGTGTGTCTTTAGTCTATTTGTGTATTTGTACAGTGTTGAAGTTTGAGTTAGACCTGATTTTCCTGTTACCTCTATCAGCAATGTGTGACGCAATGTGTTCAAAACTAAAACACTTACACGGTCTATCTTTATCCCCTCCAATACACACACATTCACACATCTTCTACATCTTCTATCCCCGTCCCATGAAGATACAGTTAATACTTAGCTATAATTTATGTTTATCTAATACTCTGTCCGTTTTTTCGGTAACAAACAAACAAACTCTCTCATCGCTCCATTATGAAGAAAAACAGAAAGAAAGAGACTTGAACTCAACGGAGGAGAAGGATTTTATAATGGGCACTGATAAGGCTATAAAGGCAGACTTTGCACCCTCTCAAGGCATGTTGACTTACACAGCCTCACCCTGCTTTATGGCCTACTCACAATCTATCATGCGCTCAGGTTTTATAATGTTGCCAATGATTAAAAAGATAATCAGTGATGGTGCTATTTTACATTTCAAGTTTGCATTTTGAGCGAGCGTGGAAAAACTTCTGAAATTCCTTGTGGATTAATGTGTGTGCACTAGCATTTTGAGCTCAGGACTGTTGTAGACAGTTGAGGGATCCATCCAACTGGTTTGCCACCCCTTTGTGTGTGTGCGTGTGTGTGTGTGTGTGTGTGTGTGTGTTTATTTATTTTGTGTGGCTACTAGGGATTCTTGTGATCAGCCAACCGCCTAGATTAGAACAAAAACTGTTTCGGCACTTAAGCACAACGTCATTTCCTGTATATGTACATCCCCCTGTTGCTCCTCTCTCATCACCCTCCCTCTTTCCACCCCATGTTTAGTAGTTACAGCTGAATGTGTAACAAGTGACCATCATCATATGACATCTTACTGATTCTGCAGAAAAATATAATTGGATAGTTGATAAATAACATGTCCATGAACCAAAGGAAAGTGTTGAAAGTGTTAAAGGTGCCATTCAAACGTTTTGTGTTGGTAAATGATTCAGGTTTTAAACAAAGTCTCTTATGCTCACCAATGCTGCATTTATTTGATAAAAAATACAGTATAAAAAAGTCATATTTTGAAATATTCTTACAATGTAAAATAACAATTTTCTATTGTAATGTATTCCTGTGATGGCAAAGCTGAAATTTCAGGATCAATATTCCAGTCACATGTTCCTTCAGAAATCCTTCTTATATGCTGATTTGCTGCTCAAGAAACGAACTTTACTATCAAAGTTATTATCAAAACAATTGTGCCATTTTTAAAGGGGTCTTAAAAACGTGAAATATTTTTTATTTATTTTTTTTCCATGGCATATATTTTCCCCATCTGCACATCGCACTAGAGAATCAGTGTTTCCATTTCAGAATTGTCATGTGATCTCAAAATGGCAGCCCGATGAATGGGCCCGCTCCATGTAAAATAAAAGAGCTACTGATATTACTAGACAATTCATAAAATGTCATTTAAAACATATTTTTCACAAGTAATGGATGCAAATCACTTTGAATGCACTTACTCTTTAAGTAACACCTTTTCCAATTGCACACTGACTAAAGGGTCATACAAAACAAAAACAAAAAAACACATTTTATCTTCATTTTTAATGTTAAGAGAAAAGTGGTTACTTTTTGTACTATTCTGTAAAAAAATAGTAAAACCAATGTTGAAGGTCTTAGCTGAAGGACAGGGTGTTCTTACAGAAAAGGACACACTTGTGAATGTGCGAGTCTTCAGTATCAATGCAAGAGGGATGAGATGTTTTAAATAGTTACATTTAAAAGAACGTAAACGGCTAAGGACCATTGCGTTCTCTCAACCTTTCATTCCACAAGTACACACACTACAGCAGATTTATACATCAAAATGTGAGTGGTGCGTTGGTAATGCAATTAAGAGGTACACACTATAACAGTATTCACACACCAATGCTGCTTTTGTGCGGTTTGTTAGGTTCAATGGATGGGGCCTATTATTACTCACTACAACAAAGTAAAGAAGAAAGGGGAGAGAGAGCAGTGTGTAATGAAGCGGCATAAAAGCATTAGCAAGACAGAGAGAAATTGAGCGACTTGATTCGGACATGCAGAACTTGTGTCACTAAGGAGACCAGTGTGTGTGTGTGTGTGTGTGTGTGTGTGTGTGTGTGTGTGTGTGTGTGTGTGCGGTGCACGGTGGGATATCCCAAATTAAGTCTTTGGACTAAAAGAGTTCCACCCCTCAGAAGTCACTATTAATCAAACTACCTGGAGTAGAACCATGTTGAATACACACACACACACACACACACACACACACACACACACACACACACACACACACACACACACACACACACACACACACACACACACACACACACACACCTCTTCTAGTCTGTCTATAGAGACAGTATAAGAATGCATTCATTGTGAAGTGCAGGTATTTGGTGTGTATTAGGGAGAGAGATGGGAAGAAAAGCAGAAGGGAGAGAGAGGAGATCCTGTTTCACTCACTCACTCACACACACTTGTCCAGATGTCTGTCAGGGTTAAAGTCATGCTGAGGAGGTCACATGATCAGTCATATGACTTTAAGAGAGGTGACCTGTCTTGCTCTCTCTCTGTTTCCTTCTTTATATCTAATGGTACATCTACATAAGTAAAGAAAGACTGACTGAAGTACTGAAGGTGGATGAATAAGAAATGTGTGTGTTTCCCGCAAAGAGGAAACAAAAGTACTGAGTCAATAAAGAATGTAGAATTGAGAAATGTCCCTAAACTTTACAATTCAATTCCATTTAGTGTTTGTGGGGATCAATAAATGAAAGCGTTTCACTAATTTGGTAAAGTTGATCCTTTTCAGAAATAAAGTTGGACAATAGGACTGGGTGATATAAAAACAAAAATCTGTGTTTTGACAAACATCTCAATATTTCTATACTTATCCTGACTAAATTATTAAACTTTTTTTTTTTTTTATCTTTCATTGTTTCGTTTTTTTTTATTAAAAGGTAGGATTCATTTTAAGATTTGTTTTATATTTTGCACCAATATAACAATACATAGTAACAAAATGTTGTATTTATCAACCTATACTTTTGCTAAAAAAAATGTATCATTCATTCAAAAATGCTTTGTAGAGATACTTTCGAGTGATGCCGCAAATGAACCATTGAATCAGAGCTGTGAATCGATTCATTAAAACGGACAGTTCGAACAGATTCATGGAAATGATCCAAACTCAACAACTCTAAATGCATTTTTGCTTCTGGCCTAAGATTTAAATTTGTCATAACGTTCATACTTGCTAATTGCTGGATCAAAAATCTGAATCGATTCATCAAAACACAGTTTGAATAGATTTATGTTCATTAACAAAATTCAGACATTTTAACGGTATTTCTGCTTCTGAAGTGTAAACCAAAGTCACAATTAAGCATATCTGTCTCAAAATTCATGAAACTAAGTCACAATGACGTCTTTAGGAAACTTATTGGCCAAATAAAAAGTAAAAATTAATTGCAATATTCACAAAATAAATAAACGCTAAATTCTAAAAACACACATGCACCTGAATGTGCTGCCTTCTGAGAATCAGATAAGCAACTGAATGGAGACAGAGAGAACTGGTTCAAGCCACAGCCAATCAGATTTCTCACACACACACACACACACACACACACACACACACACACACACACACACACACACACACACACACACACTACTGGGCCCCCAAAGGTCTGTCACCAAATAAACATGCCTACACATTTAACCGATGCGGTATTTAGAGTAACAACAGAGAGTCACATGACCAGTGAGACGTATACACACAGTGACAAGTTGTCTTTTCTTTGTACTTCACCTCAGTGTTAATTCATCTCTAGTTCTTTGTTTCATTTCTTTTAAACTCCATCCCCACAATGCAAAGCCACAGCGTGTCGGCTCTCAAGACCACTGACCTCTTTACCCCTATGTGAAATAACCCATTCATAGGCACTCGCAGAGACACACACACGTTGGGTTTTCATGTTTTATAGGTACATTCCATAGACAATGATTTTTATACTGTACAAACTGTATATTCTATCCCCTAAACCTACCTATCACAAAAGAAAATGTCTGCATTTTTACAAAAAACATCACTTAGTATGATTTATGAGCCATTTTCCTCATGGGGAGCAAAAATGTGCCCACAAGGACAAGGATTTCGGATATTGCCATCTTCTGGGGACATTTTGTCCCCATAACAAAGGGTTTACCAGGACCACACATACTTACTTAGATTTCTATGGATTGTATATAAAGATAATTGTAATTACACCTGACTTCTACAGGTAACAGTAAATGATTAGCATTTTTAGAATGAAAAAATATACAATTTGGTTTACTTATGAATCGTTTTTTCCAGTTTAAAAAGTCTGGATTTCCCCAAGGGGGGTTTTGTATGATTTAGCTCTCTTCAGCAGACCAAATTGTACCTCAGGTACAGCAAAGTAAACACACCCACCCACACACACACACATTTACCTAGTTATCTAACTATTGTTCTTATATAAATCTAATTATAAGTGCTACAAACGAACCCAAACTCTAAAAGAAAACTTCATTATTAGACTAAACTATCTGTTTATGACAGTATATGGAACGTACATCCCTAAAGTACGTTTTTATCAGATGTAGCAACTTTTCTGGAGACCCACATTAAAGCTGAAGCACTTCACTATTACATGCGTCAGGAGGTCATTTCCACACATTATTGACAGAAAAACAGGATTCCACGGCTCTAGAAAAGATTTTTCCTTAAGAAACAGTGATTAATCTTTAAAGTGAAGTGTGTGTCTTGTCCGTTCATGTTGTGCCTTTCCCCTTTGAAAAAAAAAAAAGTACACGTCTACACTCAGTGTATTGTCTAAGCAAACTATTAGATTGACTAGAACGGGCCTTAACTTCTTTCAATCTTTTTCATTAGCTCTTTTTTCTCTTAGATTGAGCCATCTCTCTGTCAGAAACCTGATTCTCTCACACAAACTAAATTATAGCACACCCCCTGAGTGCAGTTACACAACACGCATACACACACAAAAGACCCGCAGAGCAACTTTCAACACAGTTTTCGCAACACAAGGACATTCTAACCTTACAACTGTAAGATGGAAAAGAGAACGAAAAAGGGAGGGAGGGAGGGAAAGGGAGAGAGAGAGATGTCAATTTAACTCTATGAAAATAAATAAGGTCAGAGGGGAGAACATGATCGCTGGACCATCTGTGAGAAGATGACACAGAGAGAACAAGGAAGGAAAACAGACAAAACATGAGATACTGAAGGAGAGAATCACAAATAGACAACGTACGAACTTACCTGCGCTTTTGATAGCTGTCAAAGAGAATCTACGTGTTGCATTAATCAAAGGTACAGCAGATCGGCCACATTCATCCCTGTTTCTCTGTATTTCACCCTTTATCGTGTCTGTTCTTGCAGGTTTTGACAGTCCAGAGTGATGAAAATACGTTAAGTTTCTCTTTTTTCTCTTTTAGTTTCTGTCTCCAAACTGTTTCACTTCCCCGTCCCTGCTGTTCGTTCCCCTGTGTCTCTCCTTCACTGGCAATGAGAAGGAGGAGGGAGGGAAAACGAGAGAACGGGTGGAGAGAGAGAGAGAGAGAGAGAGAGAGAGAGAGAGAGAGAGAGTAATTAGCGGTAGTCTCTGTACCTGCCTCTCACTGACATAATCTTCACATTCCTCTGCTGTGAGGAGGAAAAGAATGAACAAAAAAGTCTGAAATCCAGAAGGTCAAGAACAAACTTTTCGGAAAAGAAAATATTTTGAAGGAATATAAAAATCTCCAGACACTGATAAAGAGAGAGAGCGAGTGTGTGTGTGCGTGTGTGTGTGTAATTTATATGTGTGTCGGTCTGTGTCTACAACAGTTAGTACCGGGAAATATTTCTCACCGGGCTGGTCCGAGCAACCTGTTCCTTTCTGTGTGTGTGTGTGTGTGTGTGTGTCTCAGAAACTCACCAAACCAGAATGCTTCCAGGCTCTCGGATTGGAAACGCTATCCTCCCTCAACCTGGAGACAGGCCAGAACAGCATTCCACATACACACACACACACCTTACAAATATCAGAGCTCACCATCCCATTAGGTTTCACTGATTTATGCAATAAACGCCTCACAGTGTCACAAAGATGAACACGCACTCTCTGTCTCTCATAGACCTCTGGGAACGTAAAAAAACAAAAAGAATGACTCCATCTCCCAAATAACCATTTCACCCAGTTCACTGACCTCTAGCTTTTGTGCGTATTTTGAATTATGACTTCATGAAATGCGGTCATACAGACACAACATGTCACATAAACATATTAAACAATACATTTGTTATAAATAAATTATACTTAAATTGGTCGTTAATCCATCAATTTAAATTCTAATTTCTCGTTAAAAACTCGCAGGTAACACTTTATTTGGTTGCACTTTATTTTAAGATGTCTGTGTTACTTTGTAGTTATACATTTAAGTACTAATAATAATAAATTACACATTTAATTATTAGAATTAGGTTTAGGGTTATTTAATTATACATAATTTACTGTTATTACTATAGTAACTACATGTAATATGCGTAACAAGGACACAAATAAAAATGTTACCCTTTATTTTAATGTGATGTAGTACTTACTATAGTAATAACTATAAATGATGAATAATTACAAGCAGCAACTAACCCTAAATAAAACCCTAACTTTTACCCTTAAGTAAGTTCATGTAGTTAAGTAATATTAATAAATAATGAAAGATCAATGGTTTTGTACTCATGAAACATTCTTCAAAATATCTTTTTATATTCCACAGAAGAAGGTCAGTGGTACAAGATTGGAACTACATGAGAATTTTCATTAATTCATTAAAGTGTGTTATTAATTGTCTTCCCAAATGGTTAATCTGTCACTGATTGTAACGTTTCGCCAAATCATTGATTCCTTGACTCGGCTGGAAACAAAAATGAATGAACCAACCCCCATGTGTGAAATACAAGTCTCTGAGAAGAGTTCTATTTATTCTCACACACAGAAAAAAGCCTTTCATACAATCAATGCATTCAACACACCTTCTTCTTTCTCAATAGACAGACAATGCAGAGAGAAAACAAGAGACAGACAGAGAGAGAGAGAGAGATCGGAAACACTTCCTCAATGTTGGACATGACAAAGGCTTGCAGGTGAATTACACATAAGCAAAAGCAGTAGGAGTGGACAAAATTACATTCCTCATCTCTGGTTGCAGAGTCACTCTGCACTACAGTGACATAGCAAATTCAACATGAACTAGACCAGGCGAGTCATTTTTTATTTCATTCCTTTTTGTTTTTTAGGGAGCACTATAGTGACATAAATTGCTAAGCTTTTAATTAAAAGGTAAACGAAACCATGTGGTAGGGTCAGTATGTTTTAATGAGCAGTTTTTGTTCTGAGTTACTGGGTGGATTTGAGACTCTGACCGTTATAATGTTAATCTGTTTAAAACCAATCACACTCCTGCCTGAAGAGGGGGGATACAATCACACTCTTTCTCCCACACATACATTCATTACCATGCAACTCAAAAACATACACACAATGGGTCATTTGCAGGCCCAAAACATACATAAACCACCCCCTCAACCCAAAACACAAACACACACCCAGAGGAAAGGTTTAAGTTTGCAATTCAAGTTTGAGGTTAGTAAAATGTTTAAATGTTTCTATAAGAAGTTCTTACCAAGGCAGCATTCATTTGATTAAAAATACAGTACACACAGTATTGTATATGCTGATTTGGTAGAAGCATATTTCTAATCACAGTTGAAAAAAGGTTTGTGATATTTAATATTTTTGTGAAAACCAGGATAAAAAAAATTCAGGATTCTTTGATGAACAGAAGGTTCATATAGGAATTGAATCGATCAACAATATAAATGTATTTACGGTCTGTTTTGATCAACTTTAAAGGGTTAGTTCACCCAAAAATGAAAATTCTGTCATTAATTAATCACCCTCATGTCGTTCCAAACCTGGAAGTCATTCGTTCAACTTCGGAAAACATATTCAAATATTTTTAATGAAATCTGAGAGCTGTCTGACCTGAGCTGTAGACAGCAATTTACCACTTTCAAGGCACAGAAAGGTAAAGACAGCGTTAAAACATTCCATTTGACTACAGTGGTTCAACCTTAATTTTAGGAAGCGACTTTATTCAACAATTTCTTCTAGTCTAACATAGTGTAAACAATGCAAAACTTTTTACCACTTTGTGTGACTTTTGTTAAAGTGGGAAAGTTTGTGGTAAGCACAGAGCTGATATCCACATCACAAATCATTGGAAACATGTTAATTTGTGTTTTGATCATTTTTCAGCCGCTGTTCTGCTGTAGAACTTGGACACAACTGGAGTCACATTGACCATTTTAACATTCTCTTTACTACCTTTCTGGACCTTGAAATTGTTAATTACATTGCTGTCTATGGAGGGGTCAGAAAGCTCTCGGATTTCATCAAAAATATCTTAATTTATGTTCCAAAGATGAACAAAGGTCTTACAGGTTTGGAACGACATGAGGGTGAGTAATTAATGACAGGATTTTCATTTTTGGGTGAACTAATCCTTTGATGCATCCTTGTTGAAGTATTCATTTCTTTAAAAATAACTTTTGAGCTTGTCAACTTGGTCGCTGATGTTTTCTCCTAAAATTCCTTAGGAGAAATTAAAATTATTATAATTTGGTTTTGGAAGAATTTGATGAGAAATGTTCATACTGAAATCAAGAGTTCATACTGAATTCTCTAACTTTTGATTGAAGAAATGTGTGTCTTGGTGTAAGTGAGCAAGTTTATGACATTGCTGAGATCTTATGTGAGATTACTTGTTCTCAAACAACAAATCTAAAAAGCAGGAGACTTTTCTTTCCATTTAATACCATTGCATGTTTAGAAATAACAATTGAGATACTTAGATACATTTGAGATATTTTGAATAAATATTGTCTACTAAATGTATATATAAATAAACTTCATTGTTCTCAAATGAAAATGATTCAAACACAAATTAACATGTTGTCAATGATTTGTGATGTGGATATCAGCTCTATGCTTACCACAAACTTTCCCACTTTAACAAAAGTCACACAAAGTGGTAAAAAGTATATTTTGACTGTATGAGGGTGACCTTGTCCTCTGGCTGCACTTCTGAACAATACTGTTATCAAAGCCGTTCCCTCTTTGTCTCAGCCTGACAAAAGTCCCATACTCCAATTTTATACATTGATTCATCCGAGACAGGCGTATCAAAAAAAACAAACAAAAAAAACCTCACACGATTCATCGCCATATACAAACTAAGATTCACAGCTCTACAACAACATGAATATGGATTGTGTCCACCAGACCAATGATTCAATTACACATAGTTAAATGTTTATGTCATTCACAGCTATTGGCTACATTAAACAAAATATACAACAGTTAGTTTTAGAGTTAGAGTAGATGAATCATTCACGCAAGTGATTCGTTCAAAAAAGTGATTTAGTCAGGAATTAAACACAACTTGTTTGTTTCTCTGTGAAACACGGTAGCTTTATTCAAAATCTAAGTATTGATTAATTTTTGAACTATTTTCGTTGAACTATTAAACCTAACATAATTAACCATACTGTACCTACAAAGTTACTTTTTAGACACAGACTTGCAGATTACATTACGTCTATTTTACTACAAGTTTACTTTTTAGACAGTACTACCAAATACATTACATCTACAAGTTTACTCTTATGTTGACTTTTTAAAATATATTGCCAATGACGGTATTTGTTAACCCGTATGCTCAAAATAATAAATTGGTTTGAGTAGGGTAAACTTAAATTTAAAAACTAAGTTCAATCAAATTAACTTTGAGTATTTAGAACTTTCAATGCAAAACATTGAACAGTTAGTTCATGACCTCAAGGCTAGATTATTGTAATGCTCTACTGGGTGGTTGCCCTGCTTCCTTAATTAACAAACTCCAGCTGGTCCAAAACGCAGCAGCTCGAGTTCTTACTAGAACCAGGAAGTATGATCATATTAGCCCAGTTCTGTCAACACTGCACTGGTTGCATACATTTTAAAATCTTGCTTATTACTTATAAAGCACTACATGGGTTTGGCTCCCTGGTACTTGAGCTAGCTCTTAACACATTATACTCCATCACGTCTATTGCAGTCTCAAAATTCTGGCCATGTTGATAATACCTAGAATATGAAAAATCAACTGCAGGCGGTCGATCCTTTTCCTATTTAGCTCCTAAACACTGGAACAGTCTTCCTAGCATTTTTCGGGAAGCAGACACAATCTGTCAGTTTAAATCTAGACTAAAAACACATCTCTTTACTATGGCATACACATAAAATTTTTTAATTTATATTATGAAAATCAATTAAATGATTGTTAGGCTGCATTAACTAGGTCAGCCTGAACCGGGAACACTTCCCATAACACCTGATGTACTTGTTACATCATAAAAAGAATGGCATCTACGCTACGTTAGTCTCTCTGTATAACCCGAGGTTTACTGCAGTAAGCAGATGGTGGACCTGCGCCCAGACATGACCAACAGATCCCTGAAGTGTCTGCAGAGACCGTGTCATTTAGACTCCCCCAGAAATTGCCTCATCGACACGGCATCCTCAATAAACCCGCCCCCGGCGTGATGACTCCGATCTTATTGAATATAATAAATTGCCTTATCGACACGACATCCCAATATACTGTCTCCGGCATGATGACTCTGATCTTTCGAATATTCCTATCTAATAATTGCCTCACTGACACGGCATCCTTAATAAACCCATCTCTGATCTTTCGAATATTCCTGTCTAATAATTGCCTCACCGACATGGCATGATGGCCAGAGGAGAACTGGCACCCTGACTGAGCCTGGTTTCTCCCAAGGTTTATTTTTCTCCATTATGCCACCTGATTGAGTTTTGGTTCCTTGCCACTGTCGCCTTTGGCTTGGCTTGCTCAGTTGGTGACACTCAATTTTCAACTAAATATTTTTCAAATTCAAATACATTCAAATTTTCAAATTCTGTTGCATTATTTTCCTGTTTAACACTGTGAAGCTGCTGTGAAACAATTGGCATTGTAAAAAGCGCTATATAAATAAAGGTGACTTGACATTTTAAAGTGATCTGAATTTTTATGAACTTTATTTTAACAAACTTAAATTTAAATGAAACTGGGCTGGGATTTCTATTTCCCAGCATGCTTTGCCATGACATGTAAAAGGGAGATTAAATGCTGAAATTAAATGTTACATAATGATTTTTATGCAAAAAATGTTAAGTGGGAGATTTAGTGTTTCAAGTTTTGCAATGCTAATTTAGAAGAGTTTCTGTTATGTTGGGTTTTGGTGGTTACCATTATGGTGACGAGTGGAGTATGAGCTTAGTTTGAGAACAGGTGTTAAATGTCATATTGCCATAGTCATTCAACAAATGTTATGCCATGCTAATGCTACGTTACCAATTAGCAAGTTAGCATTTATTGAATTAGCTAGTTAAAGCTAGCCAAGTTTCCACTGCTCAAAATATTTAGGTTGAGATTATATGATCATTTTAATTTAAATGCATTAATTCGTTTACTCAAATTCTTAAAGTTAAGACCAACTTTTATGGGTTTACCGAGTCAAGTTCACATTTTAGATACAGTATGGGCAATTAAGAGAATGCCAATGAAAATGCCAGTGAATATATTTTCAAATGAAGCTAAAGCAACAGTGAGCAACAAACAAGTTATTTAATTCCTGAATAAATCAGTTAACAAATCTTTTGCATTATCATTCAACAATAAAACAATAAAAAGTAAACTTACAAGTAAATTTGTAGTAAACTAAATATAACAACTGGCAATACGGAGTCTAAAAAATAAATTAGTGTTTTACACAATATTGCTGATTATGTTACATTCTATTTTAGTCTGCCAAAGAGCTCCAAATTAAGATAAAGCAACCATAGCATTTCACAGAGCAATAAAAATGTCATGTTTAATTCCTGAAACAATCAGTTTCCCTTGCGTGATCAATTCAATTACTCACAACACACAAAAATACAATCACTTATCACTATACTGGCATAAAGATGGCTCTAGAATGCACAAACACAGACATGTGAACTATCAGCAATACTGTGTCTATAAAGTAAGCTTACTTAATCAAAATTCTATCAGGATGGTTTGTGTGTGTAAAGTGGATATTTGGGTTGTGCGTGTGTAGGGGGAATGTGGGATGAAAGCAAGGCGTGTGTACTTAAAGCTCTGTGCTGTTAGAACAATCGTTCTCCTCTCCATCTCGACCCGCTTTTCAGATTACCAGTTTATTGCACAAATTCCACATCAGCTTACAGCACAACGTCCGATTTAGCGTCTTCAAAAAACACTCCTATTAACCTAATAAAATCAGAATTTACTACTGATAAAACCTAACCAAAGGTTTGTTTGTTTGTTACTTTTATTTATTTATATGGCACAATTAGAACAATGGAACTTTGACCAATGTGCTGTACAATCATGCATGTAATAAAATGACAACAACGACAACAAGAGCCTTTTTGTTACGCCAATCTGTTGAGCCAAATGCTAATGATAGTAAGTGTAATTTCAATTTTCTTTTAAAAGAGTCCAACGAAGGTGATATCTAAGATGTAAGTTATTCCAATGCTTAGGAGCCATCACTGCAGATGCAAAACTAGTTTTAATCTAGTCATCGTGACATCTAAAATCATCTGGTTAGATGACATTAGGTTTCTCTGAGGTTTGTGTATGTGTAAAAGATCAGTTAAGAGGATGCCAAATTGTGCAGTGCTTTATATACTAAGATCAGTCATTTAAAAATCAACCCTGTATTGAATTGGAAGCCAATATAATGTAGCTAAAATAAGTGTTATATGCTGGTGTTTATGAAAACACGTTAACAATCTAGCAGCAGCATTCTGTACTAAATGTAAGCAATTTAACAATGACTGGCTCACATTCGCATACAAGGACTTACAATAGTGTTACAGTAATAAAGGCATGACTAATCTTCCCCAAGTTACTAGACAACAGAAATGGGTTTACCTTTGCCATTGATCTCAGATAAAAGAAACAGGGTTTAACCACAGAGTTGATCTGTTTATCAAAACTTCAGAGTCATCAAACTGTACCCCAAGATTCTTAACCACAGATTTGCAGAACGGAGCTAAGTTTTCCATTTCAGAAAGATTTTGGGAATCAGATTTCCCAAACCAGGTTATCTAAGCAGTTTAGTATTACTCAATTGACCTCCTGTCCTGTTTTCGTAGAGGTATACACCTGAGTGTTGTCAGCATAACAGCGAAAAGATACTCCATGCCTTTAACATATAAAGTGAAAACTGAATTGGACCAAGAATAGTACCTTGCGGAACACCATAAATCAATGAAGCAGATTTGGTGTAAAGTTGACCAAGATTAACAGAGAAGGTCCTATTAAAAAATATTGGTAACACTTTAGAATAATGGTCATTAGTTAATATTAGTTAACTACATTAGTTAACATTAACTAATAATGAACTGCACTTATAAAGCGTTAACATTTCAACATTTACTAATGCATTATTAAAATCTTGTTAACATTAGTTAATGCACTGTGAACCAACATGAACAAACCATGAACAGCTGTATTTATATTAACTAACGTTAACAAAGATGAACAAATACAGTAACAAATGTACTGCTCATGGTTAGTTCATGTTAGTAAATACATACTAATGTTAACTAATGACCATTATTCTAAAGTGTTACCAAAATATTTTACCCCGAATACACACAGTCTTTTCTTAGTGAGTGCTGTGATCAATAGTAATGCTGCACTGAGGTCTAGAAAGACTATAGAAATCACAGTCACCAGAATCAATCGAAATAAAAATATAATTTAAAACTTTAAGCAGGGCAGTTTCTGTGCTGTGCTTTGAAGCCAGATTTAAATGCTTAACTAGAAAAGCCTGCACTTGGTTTAAAACAACCTTTTCTAAGAGTTTAGATAAAATGGTAATTTCGAGATAATTTGATAAAACACTCAGATCCAAATTTGTTCTTTTCAAGAGGGATTGTACAATAGCATGTTTAAAACTCCTTGGAATTACTTCTGATGTAAGACTTTTTTAAACTAACGTCAGTAAACAATGCCCAATAATATTGAAAGTCTGTTTAATGATTTTTGATGGAATAATATCACAACAGCAATTTGTAGGTTTCAGCCGACCAGTTATCTCAGCTAAAGACTTAAGTGAAATATAGGAGTGAACTGAACATACCACAAAAGTGAAAGTAGCAACTGAAAGGTACAATCTGCACCCTGATATTCTTAATCTTCTGAGCAAAAAAATGTACAAATCATCACAAACCGTAGCCGGAAGAGCACAACTAAAAGAAGGATTAAGTACTGAATTGATCGATATTAAACAGCACTTTTGAATTCCCACTACTCCTTGAAGTTAATGCAAAATAGTTTCTTTTAGCGGCCTTTACAGCATTACAACATCCGATTTAACTTCTTCAAAACACACCCGTTTAACCTAATAAATCAGAATTACTACTGACAGATCCTAACCAAAGATCTAAAAGAAAAACATTTTAATTTCAACACCATTTTACATTTATTTGTGATGCACTTTTATCTTCGAGGATGTGATCAAATTAGTTTTCATAAGATTTTGCAAGAAGACATCTTTTAGCAATTATGTCCCCAGAGGATAGTTAGAATGTTCCTAAAGTTAGAAACACACACACACAGGCATGGTGTGAGAGGGATTCATTCCAGTAAATTGTGACAAGTGTTTTGTGTGTAAATGAGTGCGCAGAACCAGCTGACACAACACTCAACTTTCTGAGAAAACACAAGCCTTCTCTTCTTCCTCCATTCACTTTCACAAAGCCATCTAGTGGTGTAAAGAGCTACTCACTTTTCATACTTTACACACAAAAGTTATTGAGTTCAAAAGTTTCACCATAATGACCCAAATCACATGAATAGTCTTTGTACAAATGTCTTTTTTCTCTCTCAGACATTACCTCTGCATATGGCACATACAGTCAATCTTTAAACATGGTTGGGAATATACTAATAAGCACCTTTTAAAGAGAACCCAAACATTTAAACTCTTTAAAAGGTCCCGTTCTTCGTGATCCCACTGTTCAAACTTTAGTTAGTGTGTAATGTTGCTGTTAGAGCATAAATAATACCTGTAAAATTATAAAGCTCAAAGTTCAATGCCAAGCGAGATATTTTATTTAACAGAAGTTCCCTTTCAAAGCCTACAGCGAACGGCTGGCTTGGACTACATCCTGGTACTTCCTTCATAAATGACGTCAGTAGAACAGTAGAACAGACTAACCTCCGCCCACAAGAATACACGAAAAAAGAGGGCGTGATCTTGTTGCTGTCCCACGTGGAGAAGAGGATGTGTCGCGTGGATAAAAGGAAGTGCTGCGTTTGAGTGTGTTTGTCGCCATGTCGTCGAGGCGCTGTTATTTTCATCCCGGAGTCAAATCACCTTTGTTTGGCTTTCCCAGGGACGCTGTAGAGATCATTAAGCGTATATATCTCCCGTTAAGGAGGCGTGACCTTTCCACGTGCGCTAAGCTGCTGTCGAATCACAACACAGGAACCGCGCCACGTGTGCTAAGCTGCTGTCGAATCACAACACAGGAACCACTGGCACAATCAGAACTCGTTACGTATTTCTGAAGGAGGGACTTCATAGAATAAAGGAAGTCATCAGCCGTTTTTAGGACAGTGAAAACAGCGGTATACAGATAAGTAAATTGTGTTAAAAATACAGTTTTTTTTACACGCGAAACATGAACACATGTTATATTGCACACTGTAAACACAATCAAAGCTTCAAAAAAACACGAAGAACGGGACCTTTAAATCTGACTTCCCTTCTTCTACAAGAAGATATTTTGAGAAATGTCTGTTTTTTTTACACTGATGAGAAAATAAATTACAAAATTTTCATTTTTTGGTGAACTACCATTACAAGTTTAACTTTAATATGTGACCCTGGACCACAAAAACAGTCATCAGTCGCATGGGTATATTTGTGGCAAAGCCAACAATACATTATATGAGTCAAAATTATCTATTTTTCTTTTATGGCAAAAATCATTAAAGGTCCCATTCTTCGTGTTTTTTTGAAGCTTTGATTGTGTTTACAGTGTGCAATATAACACGTGTTCATGTTTCGCGTGTAAAAAAAACTAAACAGTATTTTTAACACAATGTACTTATCTGTATACCGCTGTTTTCACTGTCCTAAAAACGGCTGATGACTTCCTTTATTCTATGAAGTCCCTCCTTCAGAAATGCGTAACGAGTTCTGATTGTGCCAGCGGTTCCCGTGTTGTGATTTGACCGCAGCTTAGCGAACGTGGCACGGTTCCTGTGTTGTGATTCGACAGCAGCTTAGCACACGTGGAAAGGTCACGTCTCTAACGGGAGATGTATGCGCTTAATGATCTCTACAGCGTCCCTGGGAAAGCCAAACAAAGGTGATTTGACTCCGGGATGAAAATAACAGCGTCTCGACGACATGGCGACAAACACACTCAAACGCAACACTTCCTTTTCTCCACACGACACGTCCTCTTCTCCACGTGGGACAGCAACAAGACCACGCCCCCTTTTTTCACGTATTCTTGTGGGCGGAGGTTAGTCTGTTCTACTGACGTCATTTATGAAGGAAGTACCAGGATGTAGTCCAAGCCAGCCGTTCGCTGTAGGCTTTGAAAGGGAACTTCTGTTAAATAAAATATCTCGCTTGGCATTGAACTTTGAGCTTTATCATTTTACAGGTATTATTTATGCTCTAACAGCAACATTACACACTAACTAAAGTTTGAACAATGGGATCACGAAGAACGGGACCTTTAAGATATTAAGTAAAGATCATGTTCCATGAAGATATTTTGTAAATGTCCTACTGTAAATATATCAAATATCATTATTATTAGTAGTAGTAATATCGTTGCTAATTACTTCATTTGGACAACTTTAAAAGGCGATTTTCTCAATATTTAGATTTTTTGCACCCTCAGATTCCCAGTTGTATCTCAGCCAAATATTGTCCTATCCTAACAAACCATACATCAATGGAAAAAGAATTTAGCTTTCAGATGACGTATAGAAAAGAATTTTACCCATACGACTGGTTTTGTGGTCCAGGGTCACATATAGAAATATAAGGTGCCAAATTAATTTAGGAATATATACACATGTATGTTTCATTTCTTTAGATAATTCAACTGTTGTTTTTTAAGAGAAAAATAATCTGGACAGCCCATCCTGACTCAATGCCAACACACTTTCTTTCAACTGTGACATTTATCACACTCTTCATTGCCACATGATTTTATTGAACTTGCATTTTGTGCATATACATGGCATAATACTGGTACCATGTAATCTCATTACACAAATATGAAAATCTGAAAAGTTCCCTGAACCTTGTGCCACTTCTTAATTCAATGCGTTTTAAAAGGCAGTCCACCAAACTGGACTTTCATTCTATAATTTCACTAGCTAGTTATAAAGTAACTAGACTTTAGCTACAACATGGCAGCTTCTCGCAGTGCTTGTCAGCAGTTTCCATTAAATATTATTTTTTGTTCTTGGCACTTAAAGTTCCGTCTGTGCCTTAAAATGCTTTGCAATGACTTTTTCGATTCTTTCTCTGTGTTGATCACTTGTTGGTAAGTGTTTACTAATATCAGCAGGAAAAGTATTTCTAACTGCATGCTATCGTTCTGAACACTGATCATCATGTATATACTTTTGAGGCAGTCTGGTCAAAGTTCACAAAGGTCACGCTACGGTTCAGAGGCCAAACCAGCAGCAAACTCCACCAAAGTACGTGTAGGTCTTCCAGACATTCCTTTTCTCAGGTATGGGACTTCATCCTTATTGGTCATGACCCCGGCAATGTCGAGATGAGCCCAATGATCAGCGGTCACAAACTCTCTCAGAAAGGCTGCAGCAGTGCAGGCGCCACCTGAACTGTGAGGTCACAGACCAGTTCAGTGTCATGGCAAACAAAAAACAAGCACTGTAAACACTACAGATTACAGATAACAAATACACTGCTATTCATATGTTTGGGCTCAGTAAGATTTTATGTTTTGGAAAGAAGTCTCTCATGCTTACCAAGGGTGCATTTATTTGAACAAAATACAGTAAAAACAGTGATATTGTGAAATATTATTAAAATTGTATTGTATATACAGTGAGGAAAATAAGTATTTGAACACCCTGCTATTTTGCAAGTTCTCCCACTTAGAAATCATGGAGGGGTCTGAAATTGTCATCGTAGGTGCATGTCCACTGTGAGAGACATAATCTAAAAAAAAATAATCCAGAAATCACAATGTATGATTTTTTAACTATTTATTTGTATGATACAGCTGCAAATAAGTATTTGATTTTGAACACCTGAGAAAATCAATGTTAATATTTGGTACAGTAGCCTTTGTTTGCAATTACAGAGGTCAAACGTTTCCTGTAGTTTTTCACCAGGTTTGCACACACTGCAGGAGGGATTTTGTCCCACTCCTCCACACAGATCTTCTCTAGATCAGTCAGGTTTCTGGCCTGACGCTGAGCAACACAGAGTTTGAGCTCCCTCCAAAGATTTTCTATTGGGTTTAGGTCTGGAGACTGGCTAGGCCACGCCAGAACCTTGATATGCTTCTTACAGAGCCACTCCTTGGTTTTCCTGGCTGTGTGCTTCGGGTCATTGTCATGTTGGAAGACCCAGCCTCAACCCATCTTCAATGCTCTAACTGAGGGAAGGAGATTGTTCCCCAAAATCTCGCAATACATGGCCCCGGTCATCCTCTCCTTAATACAGTGCAGTCGCCCTGTCCCATGTGCAGAAAAAAACCCCCCAAAGCATGATACTACCACCCCCATGCTTCACAGTAGGGATGGTGTTCTTGGGATGGTACTCCTCATTCTTCTTCCTCCAAACACGTTTAGTGGAATTATGACCAAAAAGTTCTATTTTTGGTATCATCTGACATCTTTCCCCGTAGCCCTTTCCAGCCTTGTGGAGGTGTACAATTTTGTCTCTAGTGATTTTTGGACAGCTCTTTGGTCTTGGCCATGTTAGTAGTTGGATTCTTACTGATTGTATGGGGTGGACAGGTGTCTTTATGCAGCTAACGACCTCAAACAGGTGCATCTAATTTAGGATAATAAATGGAGTGGAGATGGACATTTTAAAGGCAGACTAACAGGTCTTTGAGGGTCAAAATTCTAGCTGATAGACAGGTGTCGAAATACTTATTTGCAGCTGTATCATACAAATAAATAGTTTTAAAAAATCATGTATTGTGATTTCTGGATTTTTTTTTTAGATTATGTCTCTCACAGTGGACATGATGGCCTACGATGGCAATTTCAGACCCCTCCATGATTTCCAAGTGGGAGAACTGGGAGAAGTGGGAATACTTATTTTCCTCACTGTATGTATTTTTATTTATTCCTGTGATGGCAAAGCGGAATTTTCAGCATTATTACTCCAGTCTTCAGTGTCACATGATCTTTAAGAAATCATATGGTTCTTAAATAACATGTTTATGTTATTTTCACAGTTGAAATTTGTTGTGCTACATAATATATTTGTGGAACCTGTGATTTTAAAAAGAACAGCAATTATTTGAAATACACTGCCCGGCCAAAAAAAAAGAGTCACTGTTTGGATTTAAATAGGCAAATGCTTAAGAATCAATGACTGGATCCTTATTGCAGTTATTATTATGTTTCTAGCATGTTATATGTTTGGCAAAATATCTTCTAACCCTAACTAATGGAGTGTGTAACTTTTAATTTCATAAACAACCATGCTGGAAGACACATCATGGCCATATTTCATGATGACAATGTCAAGATTCATCAGGCTCAAACTGTGAAAGAATGGTTGAGAGGGAGCATGAAGGATAATTTTCACACATGAATTGGCACCTCCGAGTCATTGAGTCTTTGGGATGTGTTGGAGTATACTTTACAGAGTGCTTGACTCTTGCATTGTCAATACAAGATCATGACCAAAAATTAATCACCCTCTGGATGAAAATAAATGCTGTTTTTTCATCAAGAATCCATCATGGTTGTTTAAGAAATTAAAAGCTACACAATCCATCAGTTAGGGTTGGAAGAACTGTTCAATCATAACATAATCACTGCAATAATAATACAATCATTGACTCTTAAGCATTTGCCAATTTGAATCCAAACAGCGATTTTTTTTCCGGCATGGCAGTCTTTTTTCATCAATCTAATGCATCCTTGCTGAATAAAACTATTAATTTCTTAATAACATATGTAATAGAGTGGTGCAGGTATGACATCACTTTGTAGGCCAAAACGTGGAAGCGAGTTAGCATTTTAGCACTTCCGGTTCCATCGTCCCGAAGTCAATGGGTTTTTTGAATGGCATTTTGGTTAAATGAGTGAAATAAGGTTTGTGTTGAACACACAGTCAAGACACTTTCACATTTTATTCTACGACATAAAAAACATCCGTTTTAAACCAACAACTGGCTAAATGGGACTACAGAGGCTGTCTGGGATATTAAACGTCATCACAGGTAAGCTCAGTTCGCTTTTGCTATGACTGTCCTCTTATAAACTATTTTAACTCAAACTTTTTGGGAAAATGTTTATAAAAACTGAAAGAGTTGTTGGAAGCTTAGTGGTGGTGATGTTAAAGTAGTGGAACCGTGGTGTTGTTCGTTTATAGCCTACCTTTAGCTTTTTACTTCTGGCAGCTGCATTTAGGCTTCAAAATGTATAAAAGTTGTGTTCATCCGTGAAAATTCTCCTGATGGACGTGCAAATATAATAAATTTTTATTGATCACAGAGCTTGTTTTTTGTGAACCTATAGAAATCCCACTGGGTTTTTGTCAAGGGAACCAGTGTGATTCTAACTGCCAGTTGGCCTAGAACGTGACGTCATATCTGCACCACTCTATAACAGAGATCATTTAATGGGTAAATGTAATGTAGAGATTTTTCCTATTGAAACAGGAAGTTGGTTCGGGACATACTGAAGAACTTCAGTACGTCCAAAAAGCATATGGTCTGAGTATGTACGGCATATGATACGAATTTCTCGAACATTATTAATATTATTATTATTATATGTGTTATAAAGTAAGTATTTGTAATATGGATACAATTTGGACACGCTTTATTCACCATGTTCATCAGCCTTTAGTTCACATAACACTCCAGCAAAACCATGATCTGCTACTTGCAATTGCTAGTCAATAGCCGTGGAATTAGAGGGAGAGAACATATGAAAAAGATTGAAACAGTGTGTGGATTAGCATGATTGAATGTGCATGAGTGCATATGTACTTACCGACTGTATTTTCCGACGTTGTTCAAATCTGCCAGTGCACTGTCTGTTATTTGTTTGGTGTAGTGCTGAAACAGTGGCATCCTCCACACCCTATCACCAGTAACAATGCTTGCCTGGAAGGAAACACAGATCACATAATAATATGAAGACATCAGCTCACCCAAAGCCTTACTAATTAAAATAATTATGGCAGCGATTATTGAAGTGTTAATTCAAGTCATTTTGACAATCACATGCGAGTGACGTCGCTCATTACCTTATGAAGCCTCTCCCACAGCCAATCAGAGTTGGTAAACACTCCTGTAGCAGCAGAACCTAAGGCCACATCCATAGCACCTGTCAGAGGAACAAAGATAGAAAGAAACCATTAAAGCAACAGGCCGACTTTTTGCGACCTTAGCTTATTCACCGTATCCCCCAGAGTTAGATAAATCCATACATACCACTCATCTCCGTGCGCGTCATAACTCTGACGCACCCACCGCTAGCCTAGCTTAGCACAAAGACTGGACGTTGCTGCTGTACCATGGGTGCAGCGACGCAATGATATTACGCAGTGCCTGAAAATAGGCTAACTTCCGTCAACATAACCAACGTGACAACCTGCTTGCACAGAGAGCATGCTGGGGACTAGTTTCAGGCGCTGTGTAATATCATTGCGCCTTTGGACCCATGGTACGGCAGCAACGTTCCTTGATCTTTACGCAGGAATGAGAGTATAGTTCCTAGCCATAACGGTCTAGAAAATCGCAACTTTTCATTTTCCGTCAGTCTTAGTACACAATGTAACTATACTAGTGGTGGGCATAGATTAATATTTTTTAATCTAGATTAATCTCACTGTAATCTTGGAATTAATCTAGATTAAAATGGCTCATTTGAATTCTGCCGAAGGCATTCAGAATATGTGTGCTCGTAAGTGATCGTTTGTCTTTTTGTAGTTTGAATAATAAATAACTTCTATCCCTTTAAGACCTGACGCACGCATGGATCCCAAACACTGTTCCTGTGAGCTGGTTACGACTGTGTTTACGTTAAAACTCAACAAGACGGGCATTGAGACATTTTTGAGTGTATTTTACCATTAATATAAGCTGGAAAAAGGAGCTCATTTTTGCACTTGTATGTCAGAGGCGGCTTTATTGCGGTATGTGTGCGCTTCAGATGCGAGCGCGAAATCTGGGAGAATTAGTAGAATTAACGTTATGTGCAACCCCGCGCGAAATTCAGACCGGTCACACCAATACTAACAAAAATCCAGCAGAACACCCGTTCGCAATGTTTAGAGGATTAAACGGACTGAATGAGAGGAGGTGGGTGCGTGTCACTCGCTGTCGGTCAGAGAGGAGAGCGCATAGGAAAATGTTAGTTATTTTGTCACTTATTGAACAGTAGGCTAGATGGAGCCGTTTACCTCCAGTCTTTGTGCTAAGCTAGGCTAGTGGTGGGTGCGTCAGAGTTATGACACGCACGGAGATGAGAATGGTATGTATGGATTTATCTAACTCTGGGGGATACGATGAATAAGCTAAGGTCGCAAAAAGTCGGCGTGTTCCTTTAATACGATTACATGTATTTGAAAGCACAAATGTGAGGACAGTGTGCATGTTTGTACCTGTAAGTGTAGCAGCATTGATGATTGCTCTGGGCTTGAAACTATGAGCATAACACAGAGCATCTGCCAAAATCAGTCTGCCCTCTGCATCAGTGTTGTCAATCTACCAAAGAAAAACAATGTTCCTTCTCATTTTTTTCTTGCTCAGCATTTCTTTGGGCATTTGAGCAGAAACACCATCTAATGCAGGACAGTTGGGCTATTTATTGCACATTTTCATTAGGCTTTTTATTACAATTTAGCAGAACTACTTTTTGATGGCATTTCATTTTATAAAGTTAATAAACAAAACAAAAATAAACAAAAAAAAACTATAACTATACCAAGATTATTGTTATTTAATATAAACCTCCTTAAGATTTGAAAGAAACTAAATCATTTAAATAACATCAAAAGTGACAGTAAAAACTTTTACATTGTTACAATAAATATACACATTTGAAATAAACACTGTTCTTTTTAACTTGCTATTAATTTATATTTATATATAAACTGTCAACATTGATAAAAAACAAATCCAAAATCATCAAATTAGATTACTTCAAAAATGTAGATTTGCCCTTGCAGGAATAAATTACACTTTAAAATAAAAATGGTTTGTTTTAAACTATAATAATATTTCAAAGTATTGATGTTTTTGCTGTATTTTTGATCAAATAAATGCATCCTTGGTGAGCACAGGGGTTAAAGCAAAAAAAAAAATCCTGCGCCTGAACTTTTTTTTTTCAGTGGGGTTGGGGGCTGGGTGAGTGGACAAATACATTTGGCAGACAAAATAAAAAACAACAGTATAATAATGTATCTGCCAGGGGCGGAGCCAGACATTTTAAAGATTCAGGGCTTAGCCCAAATCTAGTTTGTTCTAGGGGTCTGAAATTCCACTGTGTCCACTGTGAGAGACAATCTAAAAAACAAAAATCCAGAAATTACAATGTATGATTTTTTAACTATTTATTTGTATGATACAGCTGCAAATGAGTATTTGAATACCTGAGAAAATCAATGTTAATATTTGGTACAGTAGCCTTTGTTTGGAATTACAGAGGTCAAACGTTTCCTGTAGTTTTTCACCAGGTTTGCACACACTGCAGGAGGGATTTTGGCCCACTCCTCCACACAGATCTTCTCTAGATCAGTCAGGTTTCTGGCCTGTCGCTGAGAAACATGGAGTTTGAGCTCCCTCCAAAGATTCTCTATTGGGTTTAGGTCTGGAGACTGGCTAGGCCACGCCAGAACCTTGATGTGCTTCTTACAGAGCCACTCCTTGGTTATCCTGACTGTGTGCGTCGGGTCATTGTCATGTTGGAAGACCCAGCCTCGACCCATCTTCAATGCTCTAACTGAGGGAAGGAGGTTGTTACCCAAAATCTCGCAATACATGGCCCCGGTCATTCTCTCCTTAATACAGTGCAGTCGCCCTGTCCCATGTGCAGAAAAACACCCCCAAAGCATGATGCTACCACCCCGATGCTTCACAGTAGGGATGGTGTTCTTCTTCCTCCAAACACGTTTAGTGGAATTATTACCAAAAAGTTCTATTTTGGTCTCATCTGACCACATGACTTTCTCCCATGACTCCTCTGGATCATCCAAATGGTCATTGGCAAACTTAAGACGGGCCTTGACATGTGCTGGTTTAAGCAGGGGAACCTTCCGTGCCATGCATAATTTCAAACCATGACGTCTTAGTGTATTACCAGCAGTAACCTTGGAAACGGTGGTCCCAGCTCTTTTCAGGTAATTGACCAGCTCCTCCCGTGTAGTTCTGGGCTGATTTCTCACTTTTCTTAGGATCATTGAGACACCACGAGGTGAGATCTTGCATGGAGCCCCAGTCCGAGGGAGATTGACAGTCATGTTTAGCTTCTTCCATTTTCTAATGATTGCTCCAACAGTGGACCTTTTTTCACCAAGCTGCTTGGCAATTTCCCCGTAGCCCTTTCCAGCCTTGTGGAGGTGTACAATTTTGTACAATTTTTGTACAAAAGCTGTCTTTGGACAGCTCTTTGTTCTTGGCCATGTTAGTAGTTGGATTCTTACTGATTGTATGGGGTGGACAGGTGTCTTTATGCAGCTAACGACCTCAAACAGGTGCATCTAATTTAGGATAATAAATGGAGGTGGACATTTTAAAGGCAGACTAACAGGTCTTTGAGGGTAAGAATTCTAGCTGATAGACAGGTGTTCAAATACTTATTTGCAGCTGTGTAATACAAATAAATAGTAAAAAAAAAAAACATATATTGTGATTTCTGGATTTTTTTTTTTTTAGATTATGTCTCTCACAGTGGACATGCACCTACGATGACAATTTCAGACCCCTCCATGATTTCCAAGTAGGAGAACTTGCAAAATAGCAGGGTGTTCAAATACTTATTTTCCTCACTATATATACACACTCACCTAAAGGATTATTAGGAACACCATACTAATACTGTATTTGACCCCCTTTCGCCTTCAGAACTGCCTTAATTCTACGTGGCATTGATTCAACAAGGTGCTGAAAGCATTCTTTAGAAATGTTGGCCCATATTGGTAGGATAGCATCTTGTAGTTGATGGAGATTTGTGGGATGCACATCCAGGGCATGATGCTCTATTGGGTTGAGATCTGGTGACTGTGGGGGCCATTTTAGTACAGTGAACTCATTGTCATGTTCAAGAAACTAATTTGAAATGATTTGAGCTTTGTGACATGCATTATCCTGCTGGAAGTAGCCATCAGAGGATGGGTACATGGTGGCAGGGGCGTAGCTAGCGGGTGGGCCTGACAGGCACAGGCCCTCCCACTATGATGACTAGGCCACCCCCAGTTTATTATACAAATATAATAATATTTGTTAAATAACAGTTGTTTAAATTATTTTAACGTAATTACAAAATTATTATAACATCTCAAATACTGAAATAAATAAAATGTGTTTTTTTACAGTCTATGGTTTTTGCATAATGCTTGATGAGTTTGATTGACAGCTGTGTTAGGCAATTAGGTGTCAGGCTGTCTCATTTATGTCGCGCGGCTCGCGCCTGTGAGTTCATGAAGTGTGTTTACCTATTCACTTAGCCTATAATTTGCAGTTGTGTGATAGATAAACAGCAGTGATGCAAAATTCTATAAAAAAGACTTTTAAAAACTTGCATTAACGCGGGAGAGAACCCATCCATCAGGCCACAAGTAGTTAACGGTAAGACTTTTAAATTCCAAGCGCAGGTTAATTCTGTACAGCCGGGAACACGCCATTGGTATCTGTCAGTCGTGATAGTGTAGGGGTAAGACGCAAGACACTGAGTTCACGCAATTTGACCTGAGGTTCGAATCCTAACTCGCCGTATTTCCTTTTCTCATCACATATCAGATCGGAAAGGTGTTTATTTTCAATTAAAAATGAAGAAGTGGAAAGTAAGTGTCTAACGTTTGTTGAAATCGCTGCCCATGTTTTGTATGTGGACAGGTTGAGGCTGCAGTTTTGGTATATGTTGACACAGTGATAGTGACACCTGTGCGTGTGAAAGTGCCCGCTCACTTTTGCCCAGGCCTGACCAAAAATAAAATTCTGCCTACGCCACTGCATGGTGGTCATAAAGGGATGGACATGGTCAGAAACAATGCTCAGGTAGGCCGTGGCATTTAAACGATGCCAAATTGGCACTAAGGGGCCTAAAGTGTGCCAAGAAAACATCCCCCACACCATTACACCACCACCAGCCTGCACAGTGGTAACAAGGCATGATGGATCCATGTTCTCATTCTGTTTACACCAAATTCTGACTCTACCATCTGAATGTCTCAACAGAAACTCAACAGAAATCCAGACTCATCAGACCAGGCAACATTTTTCCAGTCTTCAACTGTCCAATTTTGGTGAGCTCGTGCAAATTGTAGCCTCTTTTTCCTATTTGTAGTGGAGATGAGTGGTACCCGGTGGGGTCTTCTGCTATTGTAGCCCATCCGCCTCAAGGTTGTGCGTGTTGTGGCTTCACAAATGCTTTGCTGCATACCTTGGTTGAGTGGTTATTTCAGTCAAAGTTGTTCTTCTATCAGCTTGAATCTGTCGGCCCATTCTCCTCTGACCTCTAGCATCAGCAAGGCATTTTCGCCCACAGAACTGCCGCATACTGGATGTTTTTCCCTTTTCACACCATTCTTTGTAAACCCTAGAAATGGTTGTGCGTGAAAATCCCAGTAACTGAGCAGATTGTGCAATACTCAGACCAGCCCGTCTGGCACCAACAACCATGCCACGCTCAAAATTGCTTAAATCACCTTTCTTTCCCATTCTGACATTCAGTTTGGAGTTCAGGAGATTATCTTGACCAGGACCACACCCCTAAATGCATTGAAGCAACTGCCATGTGATTGGTTGATTAGATAATTGCATTAATGAGAAATTGAACAGGTGTTCCTAATAATCCTTTAGGTGAGTGTATATAGCCTATATAATATATAGCGGTCCCCTATTTTTTTAGATGGGACCTTTCAAAAATAAAATTATGGCTAAGCCACCGTTTCACACACGTTAATTCACACACCACTGCCAAAATGCGTCATGCATTGATCAGTCAAAACTGAACAATCGTTGATTCAAACCTCTTTCAGCAGCTGTGGGGGATGAGTACAGCGCAGTCTACGGTTTAAAACTTGCAGATGTCCATGTCAGTGTGCACACGATGATGGACAGGAGTCACTTATTCGTCATTCAAATAAAGCCATTCAACTCTGATCTCAGAGTTGGTTATGTTTATAAAGAGGTGTAATCCACGCTGGATCACTCTCCCACTCTTTACTCTAATACAGATACAACTTCTTTATGCAGATACAACTGTATATTTATGCCACTTTAGCATTGCGATCACTTCAATATACAGCTACAAGATATTGCGCTAAATTCCCTTCAGTCATGAATGAGCGTGTCTGCCTGCTGATCGCTGATTGGCTGGAAGTGTGTGCTCGTTGGCGACATCAACACCAATGCCATATGACTCTGCATGTTACTCTCAAACCATTGGTAGGCGAACTCATGAACTCGAACGTGATATCAACAGTTTTTTTATTTATAGAATTTTTCTCCGCAGCCAAACGCCGGAGATCCGGCACGGTACCGGAATACTTTAAGCCCTGTGAGCGTAAGAGACTTCTTTCGAAAATGTTTTTTTTTAATCTTACAGACCCCAATCTTTTGAACGGTAGCGGTAGTGTACAGAGTCATACGTTTGTATATTCAATTTACTTTCTTAATTTTCATGAACTAAATTTTGTTTAATGCATATTATAATTTTAATTTGATTGAAATAAACAATATTAGGCAGACACAATGTTAAAGTGTATGTGTGAGTAAAGAATACCTGAATGGTTCTGCCATTTTTGGCCCGGACAACGTCACCTGGTTTGTTTGCTTTTCCACTAGGCATGTTTTCACAGAGTGGTGCCAAACCTGAAACAGGGAACATGAGATTAGTTTGAACAGTTATGAAAAATCAGATGCTAAAGCACAGTGTTTCATGCATTGGACAGACCGATGATATTGATCGGGAGATTCAGAGCGGCTGCAGTCACAATAGCAGAACACACAGTGGCTGCTCCGCCCATATCTGCTCTCATGGCATCCATGCCTGACGAGGGCTTCAGAGAGATTCCACCACTGGAATGTAATGGATACACAAATTGTGTGGGTGTTAAGCTACAGATGTAGTTTTTAGGTTCTGTCAAGATGTAGTTACCTGTCAAAGGTGATTCCTTTTCCCACCAGCAAAAGAGGAGGCTGTGCAGAGTCTAAACTGCCTTTATAATGCAGCTCGAGAAAGATGGGGGGCTCCTCTGAGCCTTTAGACACACTGAGAAAAGCCCCCATTTGCTCACTCTCAATCCAAGACTGAGGCCTTAAAGAATGAGAGGGAAATAAACGCAGAAAAGTGATGTGTTGTATCATAAGTGAATAGAGTGATTAACTTTAAAGAGGACCTATTATGCTTTTTTATATTTACAACTTTCTTTAGTGTGTCATGTTACTTTTTGAGAATGAAAAAGTTCTGCAAAGTTACAAAGTAGACTCCAAAGGGAGTTATTCTCTATATCAGAAAGCACTGTTTCTGAACTTCCTGAAATGCCTCAATTGTAGTCTTGAGTTTTCTTCCTGGAACATACACATCATAATATCCCTCGTTTAAATCATTCCTCCCCAAGGCATACGCAAAATAAAGGGGCGAGGCCTGGTTGAGTTGTGTTAGTAGTTTGTTGAAACTCAGTTATGTTTCCGAAACACGTTCAAAGCGGTTGACCAATCACAACACACTGGTCCAGCAAACCAATCACAGCACATTGCGCTTTTAATGAAGGAAGGGCTTCATAGAGACTAATCAGGGGTGCATTTCCCAAAAGCATCTTTAGCCAGCTATGGTCGTAAGTTCCGTCATTTTCAGCATAGTTTAACAAGTTCCCGAAACCATAGTTCCAATGAACATGAACGCAAACAGTGTCGCAAAGATGTCTGGTTGGAACAACAGCTCTCGACCTATGGTTAGAAGCATAGCTTCTTGTTTGCATGACGTGTGGACTTAAATCCTTATCTTCAGCAAAATAAGCAAGCTGACATTCAGTACAATCTATATATATTTTATTCGAATATCATTTACATCTTTTAGTTTGTCCAAAGATTTAAAGCACCATTTTTGAAGAGTGTGCATGTGCGTATGTGTTCTAGTATGCAATAACGAGTCTGATTGAATCGGGAAATAAAGCTAAATAACAGAAAAATTCATTAAAAGAATTAGTCCTCAGGTGCCATGTCCGTCATTTATAGCAAAAAAATCTGACATTAATTCGGTCTCAAACGGATTCATTATTAAAAGAAGTTATTACTCCACCACCTGCTTGACATCATTAACCAATAAGGTCAAACGACAAATTAGCAACAATACGGTTTCGGGAAACAGTTGTGACTAGCTAGTTGATTTCTTTCACGATGCATCGTGGATGTACGGGAAATGCACCCCAGAACCAGTGTTAATTTTGTTGACGAATAATTTGTGTCCTAATTTTCGTCAACAACCTTTTTTCACTGACGAAAGCGAGACGATAACTAAATAAAAACTAGTGTTGGATAACAAAAACAATGACGAAAATCAGTCATTTTCTTCAACAAATAAAAACGAGACGAAAATGTTAGGGAGGGACGATTAGGGAAGAGATCCAGTCAGAACTGATGTCCTGTGTAACAGATGCACACATTTGATTTGAACATGCTGATCTAACCGCAGGAAACACAGCGCTGTTGCGCTTCTACAGGCTCATGCATCCCTAATCCAGCGCTCCAGAGCGGCTCACAATCAATGAATAGAGCACATTTATGTCAGGCAATTGTGTGAATAATGACAATGTTTACTTTACAATGTTTATATAGTAATATGTTTTAGACGGTTGTAACAACGCATATTTTATCTCCTGAACTTGAATGAGCTCCTGCAACTGCAATAGAGGCGCAGACATTTCAAATGTGTATTTCGAGCTTGTTTGTAATAAAAGTCACGCATTATATATTCGTTTTTGGTTACACAATAAACTGCATTTAATTTAATTCCCATTTAATTCATAGTCAGGAGCAAAGACCAGTATTTGACACATATTCAATGTATCAAAGTATCAGGGTTATAATAGTTCACTAAAACAATTTAAAAAAAATCTTCATTACTTGAAATTAAATAAATGTTAACTCAAATCAAATAAAAAAACACTTATTTGAAGCTTTAGCTTAAATTGATATGGCCTACTAACTAAAACAGAAATACAAAGTTATAACTAAAGTTATAAACTGTATAGATGTTTTTAAAAAACAAACAAAAAAGTGAATTGAGCTCTTTCGTGTATTTTTTATGTCAAAAACAAAATGATCAAGTTCAAGTGACAGTCGTTTATGTAAGGCTTAAATGCTTAATGTATTACAATTTAACTAAACTCATTAGATTTTAGGAGACTAAATCTACTGTAGATTTAGTCGACTAAAACTAGACTAAAACTAAAAACAATTTAGGTGACTAAAATAAGACTAAAACTAAATCAAAATTTGCTGTCAAAATTAACACTGCCCAGAACATTACTGACAGACTGGGAAGAGAGGGGCTGCAAGAATATAAAACATGAACATGAAAACCTATTCTAGTAGACCCCAAAAACAAAAATAAATACTTTGTAAAAGGGAATAATAGGTCCCCTTTAATGAACTTTGACATCTACCTCTTGTGGACAGTGACTCTATGAGCAAAAGGTGACAGTTTCTGCTCTATAGTGTTTGCGAACACTGTGGGAGTGATGTGATTGGCTGGAGCTTCCATCAGCCGTCTGGCCAGGTTCTGCCCGTCCCCATACAAAATGCCTTTCTTCCATGCTGAATCCACACTGCTAAGGAACAAGACAGAAATAAACTTACAAGAAAACAGATAAAGTGTCAGATTTCTTAGTATGAGTCTAGGGAGCGCTCCATGTGGCTTTATTACAAATCATGCAATACATTTCCCAAGAAACTGAATACATGAATAGTTCATCTATTTTGTATACCTCCCATGTGGTTGGGTCGTGACACGGACCTTCTTCTTGGACTTCAGCTCATCATACTCAAAAAGCCCGAGCACAGCACCCTCTGCTGCTGACTGCCCGTCTCCACAAGTGTCCACCTCGACATGAGCTGCCTCCAGATCCTGAAGCTGCCTGCAGCCCACTGTACAAACACAGGAAGACATATTAGGAACATTTTAAATAGTGCATTAAAAACCATGTTCACATGTATTGTGAAGATCTGAACACAAAAAAATGCTGTGGTCACAATATTAAGAAATTTTCATTTTGAAAGAAAATTAAGCCCATTTTAGTACATGAAAATTAGGCACACTGTGTCAAGACATTTTACATTTGATTGTTTCTAATAATTACAATTTTCCTAGTATTCAAGTCAGCACAACATATACTACCATGATGTATTATTTAATTGTAATGCAAGTATTTATACATTACAGTAAGGAAAAAATCCTCCTAAGACCCAGGAAAACAAAGTATTTTGAATTTAGTATTTTTCTCATGTCATTTCATTGTTTAAAGCATAAGAAACAATCGAATGTTTTTTTTTTTTTTTTTTAACATTATATTTTATTCATATGCTATGTCCTTGTATGTGGATACCGGGACTTTTTATTTAAAAAATAAAATGACATGCATAGGCAAAAACAATTGGATTTTTTCAGGTTTCAGGATTTTTTTTAAACCAAATTTTAAAGATGATTCTTAACTATGTTATGAAAGATATAACTGAATTAATTGCTATACCATTTTACTTTATGCAATATGTGGGTAAAATGGCCATACATGAGTATTCCCATTCAATGCAATGTATCAAATTTGCATATTAATGTGTTCTTGGAGAAACATGTAATGAAAAAAAGTGTAATAATTGGCAGCATTTTCATAATATCTCATATTTAATAGGAACATTGATATGCAATTTCTTTCCCTATGTCTCCTAAAATGCCTGATAAACATTGCTTTTTGATTCTTGTATGAAATCAATGCCCTGTTTTGTAACAGAAAGTCATATTTTGATTAGAAACCCAATAACATTTTCAAACAATTTGAAAATTCATTCATTCATTCTTCATTTTAAGCAAAAATCTATTTTTTCCCCCTTTTCATATTGGCAGGCTAATATTACTCTCACATGTTCTGAGACGGTGGGCGACCATCACCCAAACACATAAATGGCTCTTACCTGACACAGCTGCACGAATGCTTTCCTTACAATTGTCCCAGTTTTCTTTCCCACACACACCTGTGCCGCTTTTACCCAGGCCAACTACAACTACACTAGGGAAGTCCTTTAAAAGAAAAAGACTTGTGTAAGAATGAATCTTGATATTAAACATCTAAAAGGCAGCCAATATAATGTGAGTGAGTTCACACCTGATGTAAACCATAGAAAATCCGACTCTTCCCTTTCTTCAGAGGAGGTCCAGATCTACAGAGCAAAGAGGAAAGGAGTGGACATGTGAAAAACTGGATCGTGCAGAAAAGCGAATGGACAAAAATCAAATGAGTGACTTACACCGACAACATATCTGACAGTTTCCCTGAGACGGTCCTGTCAAATGCCGCTGCAGCCTCCGTGAAATGTACTCCGTCATTTTCTGACTGTTTCTCATACACACCTAGAACTAAACCCTATAAACCCATTCACACACAAAAAAATACCAATAAAAACAAAACAAATGGCTTGTCAGTGACCTCCATCCACAAAGAGACATGCAGCTGACAAGCAAAGTTATGCAACTTACTTTTCTTGAACTGGAAGTGATTTTAGAGTCCGAAAACAGTCTACAATTGTGTCGGATTGCAGTAAGCAACACTCTTCTGAATGGTATCAACATCGTCTCTAAATGGGTAAAAACAGACCCGACCGTGATTCAAGAGGCAGTTCTCTTAGAAAGCGTTACACGTGACATTAGAAGGTTGAGACTCGCGCATAGTCGCAGCTAATGACGTCAACAAAAGACGACACTTTACTACAAAAATAAAAGTCTCATTGTTTTTTTTGGCCTCTTTATTATATTTACAACTTGTTTATTTTATTTTTCATTCAACTTTCAGAAAAAAATATATACAATGACATTTAAAAAAAATAGCTTGTTTCCACCACTGAATAAAAAATAAAACAGGTATTCGTGATTGCGTGATATAAACTCGCAATTGTGAGTTATAAAGTCAGAGTTATAAGATATAAACCATGATGATATAAACTCGCAATTGTGAGTTATAAAGTCAGAGTTATAAGATATAAACCATGATGATATAAACTCGCATTTCTGAGGAAAAAAATTGCAGGTTTATAAATCTCGCCATTATTTCTTGCAAGTGTGAATAACTCACAATTGAGAGTTTATATCTCGCAACTCTGAGGAAAAAATTCAGAATTGCGAAATATAAATTGTGAAAAAATATAAAGGATAAATATATATGGTTGGGAAACAGCTGTAGAAGTCCAACATAGAATCAAACAACTAAACTGTGACTATGAAATTGAAATGTGGAAAACTGTTTATGAGAGTAAAAACCTGTTTAGTGTCACCTTCCTAAAATAATAGCCCAAGACATTTTAGGAAGGTGACGACATCGTAATAATACTTTAAACATGTAAAAATGTACAGAAAACACGGAGTAGTCTTATCAAACATTACATTATATTCCACTTTATTGAACCTTTTAAATATAGGTTTTAAATATAGGTCATGACCGACAATGACAATGCTGACAAAAGGTCTCAAAGGTACCACTGAAATAAAATAATGTAAATATAATGCAAACAGCCCTTAAAGAATATGCATACACTGGTATGCAGCTTTTGCAAAGCCCCTGTACTGCCCTTATTCCTTGCACATTATCTTGCAAGTGATGTAAAGTGTCCTGACCTGTGTGGCCCACTGCGCTTGGCGTAGGCCACTGCGCATGCCTTTGACTCAGTGTTGCCAAGTCCGCGGTTTTCCCGCGGTATTGGGCTACTTCATCACTGTTGCCGCGGGCTGTTTTTCATGTCCGCGGGTTGAAGCGACCTCAATTATATGATATTTAGCCCCGGGAATGCGAATTTTAGTAGGCAACCATGCCACAAAAACACATATTTAACCCCCCAAATGCGATTTTTACTAGAGATGCTCCCCTGAAACGAGATTGGGCTTGTTTTGAGTAGCAATTGGGAGGGTTTTGTTGTGAAAACCTGGCAACCCTGGCTGACTTAAATGTTTTCATCTTGTTCGCAACCGATATCGCGCGCTCGCTGCCGCAGATCGGAGTTAAAAGGAAAAAGAAAAGAGATAGATAGTCTAAACTGCGAATGTTTATAGCTTTAAGAGCTCGGACTTAACTTGCATTTTGAAAGTGTGTTGCTTTTGCGGGGATCAGGAGGAGCTTCCGTTACGCCTCGCGTTGCACTAGGCCCGCTGACCCACATTCGCGAGACCGCTCGAGGAAGTGCGCGCATGAAATTCAGCATTGCATTTCACATTAATGCACAGTGATTATTCATCGCAGCGCTGCATCGTGATCTCGGCACCGAAGGAGCTCAGATCTGACCAGGCACCTGTGTGGATGTGTTTTTTCGGTAGGTACCAAATATACTTATGTTGATTTAAGGCGGTAGTTCCGTGCTACATACGCTGCTGTGCAGGAAACCCCAGAGATAGTATAGGAATTTGTTAATAAGTATTAAAAAAGTAGTACCATCTCTTGAAGTTTAGATGTCACTGTTTATGCACTGACGTGCCATTTCATTTTTCAACATGCATGGTTTTGTTTGGATGTTTTCTCACAGCGTCAGTGTCCTTGTTATGAAGGTTTGACCATGGGTTTGACTGATGTAAATGAATGATTGGAATGTCTATTATAGCAGCTGTTGTGGTTGCAATTTACATGTAATTATTGGGTTGAACTGGAATGATGAGCAGAATGTTTAACCTTTATAACTGCATGCTTTAAAAGGCACTTCATTTGAGGCTTTTCAATTCTGTAATGTGACTTGAGTTAGCAAGTGAAAATGTTTTAATGTATTCTGTTTTTTTATTTGTCTAACTTGTATTTTTGTTGAGTAAGCGATCATGTGGCCTCCAGCTCTGTATCCATCAATTAACCTTTCACTGCTGACTGTGTGACCAAAGAGTGACCAAACCGATTCACAGAAACTGTAGGCTATTAAACTACACTGTTAATTTATCATCCAGTTATCTTCTGTTTTGTTTGTCTGCAGACTTTCACATTGGCGGCAGGCCCTCTTCTCCAATGTCTTCCCAATGCGTCAGGTTGTTTTTAATCCCAGACTGATCCATGAGACTGTGTTATCATGAGCTCCAGAGACAGGTAAATCTGAAACTGTATTCACATACACTACCTTTCAAAAGTTTGGACTTGATAAGATTATTTAATGCTTTGAAAGAAGTCTCTTATGTTCACCAAGGCTATATTTAAGTACGCAACAACACAGTAAAAACAATAATATTGTGAAATATTATTACAAACCCAAAATTTTGAACAGTAGAATAATTCTGAATCTTTAATATAGTAGTACAACAGAAATTATGTTTGGAATTATTAGGGATGTAACAATATCAAAATCGCACGGTGCAATAATACCTCGGTATAAAGTCCACGGTATGATGTTTATTGAGATTTACAAAAAAAAAAAAAAAGGACCAATGAAGACTTGGAAAAAAGTGCCATAAGTGTTTATTAAACAATAGATGTTGATCTAATCCGCATCACGATATTTTGAACAAGTTTTTTGAAACTGGAATTCAAATAACAGATTTATTTCCAAAACATTAACAATTTTCAGTAACTTTGTTGTACATACAACTTAATAAAGAATTTACAATGTTTCAAGATTTAAAGGTGCACTATGTAATATATTTTCATTAAAATATCCAAAAACCACTAGGCCAGTGTTATATATTTTGTTCAGTTGAGTACTTACAATATCCCAAATGTTTCCAACTATTTATAAATTGTATTTTGCTATTTTAACCAAGGAACCGGGATGTGTGAGGGAATCGCCTGTCGATGGCGTCATATCTGCGTTACCTCCGGTTTCCAGTTTTATTTTGCAGAAACGCTTTACTCTTACTGCAATGTGCAACATGTGTCATAGCAGCCGCCGAGCGAACGCACAGAGTAACATCATAACATAATTTTCAACACACTCGGATGTATCTAATATGATAAACAGAGCTACATTACCTCATACTCATGACCGGAAAAGTGTCATAATAAAAGTCCCGCTACTCGCGAGGCGTGTGTTGCCTTCATCTTATTAACAATCGTTCCAGCGTCCTTGCTCGACCTCTAGTAGATGGAAAAGTTACATAGTGCACCTTTAATTGAACCTTCTGTATGTGTGTGAATTCATTGACTAGTTGTGTCACTGAACAATAAAACAGAATTAGAATTAGGATAGCTGAAACCTAAGAGAGAAAAGGGAAAGAAGTAAACACCAGAATAAAAATATTCATGATTCTGAACCTGAAAAGGCAGAATTATACTATGCCTATAAATAATGTAAGACCTTTTTTTACTTGTAAAATCAGACATTTGGCATTATCAGGTCCCACAAATATTGCCCCTTTGCATTATATTTAACATTTATAGTAGTTGAATGTAGTACTGTTACTGAAACTCTGTAAACTTTAATTTTTTTTCTAACGCAGTACTTTCAATGCATGCATTCGTCAAATCTCTTTTACACAGACAAGCCACCCGCATGGATAAATGCACTTACATAAGAATAAACAATCTAAAATGCTTTGAATCATCATCATTCTACAAAAACTAAAAACACAATAAAACACAACATGGTTAGTTCATGCAAAAATTTAAGTTCTCTCTTCATTTACTCCCTCTCATGTCGTTTCCGCACGTCATGCTGTCGCTTTGAACGCACGTGTTTACTACAGTATGCACGTTGTTGTAAATCTGTTTGTCATATAAAGACATCATGTCTCTTCAGAAGACTTGGATTTGGATTATTAGACCGCTTGATTGATTATTTTTACGATGCCATATTGAATTTTTTTTAGATCTTTTACATTTTAGGGGAATTGACTTTAAATGGAGGCACAGAAATATCAGTAACATTACAATAAGGTTTCATTAGTTAACTACATTAGTTAGTATGAACTAATAATGAGCTGCATTTCTACAGTATTTAGCCTATTAATCTTTGTTAAAGTAAATTTCAACATTTACTAATACATTATTCAAATCGAAAGCTGTATTTGGTAAAATTAGTTAATGCACTGTGAACTAACATGAACTAATTATGAACAGCTGTATTGTACATTAACTAATGTTAACAAATTAAACCTTATTGTAAAGTGTTACCGAAAAATATCTCATTAAAAAAATATCTTTATTTGTATTTGAAAGATGAACGAAAATCTCATGTCAAGTCAACTTTATTTATATAGCGTTTTTAACAATGTAGATTGTTTCAAAGCAGCTTTACAGTGTTAAACAGGAAACTAATGCAGCATAATTTTATTAAGCTGTATAGCCATTTGATGTCATCAGTTCATTTCAATTTCCATACGGTGACAGTGTGGGCTTTAGATCAATAATTAGATCAGTAATTTAGTTTATATGGCTAATTTAGTTTATTAATTAGATTTATTTCGATGTTTAGTTGAAAAATTTAGTTTAATAGACCTCATAGGTTTCAAACGACGAGGGTGAGTAGATGAATACTTCATAAATGCAATAAGCTGTATCTCTGTATCGTGAGTCGTATCATTTACATCAACGATATATTGTCTATTATCTCGATATACCGTTACACCCCTAGGAATTATACAAACATGTTTTTATAAATTCATGTATACATACAATATGTTGAAATCCTGCTTATTATTTAAAATGTAGTAAGTTAACACATTTACACTTGCACTTTCAGTGTCCCACGTTCTGTCCTATTTTGTATTTACATTAAATATTTAATGTTCTATTTATTAAAACTGAGTATAAATCTCATCAATTTAGTTTAAGCATTTTTAAATCTATTCCAAAATAATAACTAAAAGCAGTAACAATTATAATATATTTAATTTGTGAACTGAATTTTTAATATTGAACTTATTTGCGTATCATCAGTCATCAAGCTCGGTAAACACCGGTCAAAACACGAAAAAATACCTTTGACGTGACATAAAGCAGTGATAGCTAAGCGGTGTTGTTGTTTACTTACTTTTTAACTAGTCTTCCCATTAACGCCATAATGTTGTTCATACATACCGATTCGCATATGAGCACGAAATCAAGAGGCAAGATTTATCACAAGAACCAATCATATCCATTTATAGTGTGATGAAGGCATTGCCTCCTCATGTGGCTTTCCCCCATTCATTCTCGATTACCCACCTCCAAACCCACTGCATGTTTTAAGGGGTCTCTTAAAACTCAATGGGCTCAAGGGAGGCAAGAGCAATGTCGACTCCCACTGAAAATTAAAAAGCTTTTTCTTTCAGACAGAGAATACATTTGTTTATGATCCCTGTTTTAGGGACGATGAAAATGTTTTTGATGGGCTGATGGAGGAAGATGAGAAAGATAAGGCAAAACGGTGAGTTAAATTTCAAATTTTAGTTGTTCTTCTGTTTTATAACATGAAATATTATCATAATAGAAATGGGTATAAACATCATACACATCAAATAGTTGTCATGTTGATAGAATGGTCCCTAGTAGTAGAATACAACACTCCTTTTTACCCGTACACTATGAGCATTTGTATGTGATAACCACACAGGACGTATTCTTACGTTGCAAAATATTGCATATAGACATAAGCCCAAGCATTTTTGTAAGCTTAACAATTTTTTTTTATCTTGACACAGCATCTTAATGTCATGCTTATGGTGTTCACTTATTTCATGAACCGTAAAAAGAAAATGGAAAATGGCATAACAGCAAGTGATTCAGACTGGAATGAGTCTGAATGTATCATAAAACTTGCTAACTTGATTAAAAACTCAAGGGTGGGTGGGTGTTAGGATACTACTAGGTTGTCAACAACGACTTGCTTAACCAACACAAAATAGGTGTCGTTTTAAAACTAAGAAGCTTGGCTTTACAATGAATATAGGGAATATGTCCATCACTAAACAAGTGCTTTTAAATTTGCTGACATTAGAAGACATTTTCATAGCCTGAAAATCATAGTAGCCTACATAACAGATAGACTTATCATTGTTGAAAAGGTCCCCACTAGCAGAATACAACAAGCTTATTTGTTTCAATCAGAGACCAAACTATACCAAGTATTTGTGTGAAAAATTGCCACAGACGCACATGTAAACATTATGATGCTTTTGCGCCACATTTTGGTTTGTAACATTGTGAAACATTAGTTAGCCATAGTAGATTCTTGCATATCTTTATTTTGGTCTCGAACGAGCCCAAACACAACATAAGGCAACGCGTAGATCACGGAGTAACATGACATGTTGCTTTGCTAAAGCTATAGGACTTCCGGGATCTGAAATTACTTGTTTTGAGGGTTTTTCGGGTCCCTTGGTTAATAATGTTTCAAAATAAACATTGCATGGGTTGAAGACATTAATATGCTTCACGCTTCATTTTTTTCCTTGTGTGTTTCACGTGTTTTGTGCATGAGCCACAGGCACCTCAAAATTGCACACTCTAATGATGACTTTGCTTAATCGATTATTATCATTGATAAGTTTTATAGATTCAGTTATTATTGACAGTTAATCAGTCTTCGATTAATCGTCAGCATCCCCACTCTAAAGTGAAAAATTAAGAATGAATAATTTTGCAGCCTTGTCTTCTGCTTTGTTGCTTTATTATCTTCTATTATATCTCTATTATCACAGAGTTTCGAGAAATAAGTCAGAGAAGAAAAGGCGAGACCAGTTTAATGTCCTCATTAAAGAACTTGGCACCATGTTGCCCGGAGTCACACGCAAGATGGACAAATCTACAGTATTGCAGAAAAGCATAGACTATCTGCACAAGCACAAAGGTGAGGCAAGTTCTGGACAGAACAACCGAGGGATTTGTTGTTTGCAGTGCACTGGAATAATTACAGATCTGCATTATTGTTTTTCCATGCGTACAACAGATGTATGTGATTGGTTATAGTTTTCAACTGTTTTAAAACCTAGAAAATAGACAAATACATAATGCCATGTGATTTACTTCTAAGTGGAATGCTGTAATCATCACTTTTCAGTATTAACTTATCACAGCCATAATTGTAATCTTCATTAATCATGCAATTCTACCACCGTACTACTATTATTTTTGAAGAATGTGTGTTGTGGGCTTTATGCAAGTTTTCTGTATGTATGGAATACCTGGATGACCTACAAAAATGGCAAAAGGGTGCAGCATAAACCAGATCATACCACACAGAATCCCATAATGCAATATACTTAACCTTCCATTCCAGATTCACAATTATATCACCACTGATTTGTAACCTCTTCCACACATTAGTTAAATATCCTTTTTAATTTCTGTCTTAACGGGACTTTACTCGTGAATAAATAATGCTGTGTAATGAGGTCCAGTGACAACAAAGCCGCATACTACTGCAGTGTTCCCTTTCGAACGGTCAGTTCGTACTGCGTCTTTAAGACGCTGTATGGGTAGGTTCTCCTACTCGAATATACTGAAGTAATTGTAAAATCACGCAGTGCTACTGCCCAGTCAAAACGGTGTCGAGACATCTCGCACGCTATTGGCTGGCCAGTGGGAACTGCATGAACCAATGGCAGAACAGCGTAATCTGAGCGAACCAAAGGGCACAAAGCCCGCGAAGCTGAGCGCAAGAGCCCGCGAAAGGGGCATATAAAATACGCTGTAACTGTCAAAAACGTCAGATTAATCTCCTTCAGCGACGATCTATGGTCCTCGCTGATAAACTCGAACTACACCACTTTCACCGTGAATTGACGAGCCTGCAGCGGAATAGCGAGCTAGCCAGCCCGGACGTCCTGCGAGAGTCAGCGGCCTGCTGTATTTTTCAGCGCGCTCAAATCGCCAGCGATCCCGCGAGCTGTCACGCCTTTCCCCTGCGCTCTTTGGTGAAACACTACGGTGTATCCTTTCTGTACAATACTGAGAAAAACATATTGTGTGTCATGTGCAGTACTTACCTGCACTAGGAGGATAACCACGACGGGTGCGTGATCTGTCTGGGCAAGGCCCACGCGGACGCTACTCTCGCCGGGTCTGGCTGCTCTCACTGCGAGGGTATGCCCATTTCCTCCCTCCGTTCGCGGATAGCGCTCTCTTCAGGACGCGACCCCGCCCCTCGCGCTCTCCCATTCCCCTTTTTCCCGTCCGAGCCTCGGCGGGAAAGAACGACGGAGCCAGAGGGTTGCTTATACCGAGGCTAGCGAGTTCACGTCGGCCCAGTGCCCGCGTGCCTCGTCTTCGCCTCAGAGAGACGTTTCCCCTGTGACGTTCTCTTGATCAAGTATGATCTTAAAGACGCAGTACAAACTGACCGTTCGAAAGGGAACGTACTCGGTTACTTAACGTAACCTCGGTTCCCTGAGATAAGGGAAGGAGTACTGCGTAGACGGCCGTGCTATGGCGCTGACTCGGGTGATCGTCGCTTCAGTCGATTTAACCTGACGTTTTTGACAGTTACAGCGTATTTTATATGCCCCTTTCGCGGGCTCTTGCGCTCAGCTTCGCGGGCTTTGTGCCCTTTGGTTCGCTCCGATTACGCTGTTCTGCCATTGGTTCATGCAGTTCCCACTGGCCAGCCAATAGCGTGCGAGATGTCTCGACACCGTTTTGACTGGGCAGTAGCACTGCGTGATTTTACAATTACTTCAGTATATTCGAGTAGGAGAACCTACCCATACAGCGTCTTAAAGACGCAGTACTCCTTCCCTTATCTCAGGGAACCGAGGTTACGTTAAGTAACCGAGTACGTTTTCTGCACCACTGCTCAATCTACAGTGAAAAAACAAAGGAAATTATATTTAATGTAATTTTGAAGAAAAAAAAGGAATACTGTAGGAAGCACTGTACTTTGCTATTTAGTAGTATTAGTACATATTTAGTAGAGATACATATTTAGTACATATTTAGTAGAGATATTTTGCTATAGTAGTATTCCATTCAGAACTGTAATGTCAAACACTGTAATACACTACCTTTTAAAATATTGGGGTCAGTAAGAATTTTTTTTAAAGTTTTTTTTTTTCAGCAAGGGTGCATTAAAGTAATCAAAATGATAGTAAATACATTTATAATTTTACTAAATATTTCTATTTAAAAAAATATGTTCTTTTGAAACAAATCATCCTGAAAGAAAGTGTCACTGTCACAAAAACATAGATGATAATGAGAAATGTTTCTTAAGCAGCAAATTAGCATATGATGCTTCAGAAATCATTCTAATGTGACACTGAAGACTGGTGTAATGATGCTGAAAATTCAGCTTTTCGTCCCAGGAATAAATTAAATTAAGTATATTATTATAGAAAATGGTTATTTTAAATTGTAGTAATATTTAGTTTTACTGTATTTCCATCGAATAAATGCAACCTTGGTGAGAAGAAACAATTTAAAAAATCTTTCAGACCCAAATTTTTAAAGGTTGCGTAGTCTCTAATCTACTGAGACATACAGATCCTAGGTAAACTATTTACAAGGAAGTGTTTGTGTTCACATACAGAAAATGCTGCACAATCTGAGTCGAGTGAGATCAAGCAGGATTGGAAACCACCATTTCTTAGCAATGAGGAGTTTACACAGTTGATGCTAGAGGTGAGACCCCGGTTTGGGCAAAATGTGTCTGTGTTTCTCTTTTGTTTCTTCCTGTTGTAAAAGATGTTTCCACTAATAGAATATGAGTGCATCCTCATTCATGTTTAATGTTTATGATTTTTCATACGTCACATTAAATTTGTGGTTTAGGATTTGAGCTGTTTAAGTATTTTTCAGGCGCTGGATGGGTTCTTCCTAGTGATGCTGACAGACGGAAACATAATTTACGTCTCGGAAAGCATAACCTCTCTGCTTGAGCATCTGCCTGTAAGTGAAGAGAGTATGTGTGTGTTTAGTTGTGTGAAGTCCATTTAAATATTGTCCTGGAATTTAGGGCTGGGCGATATGGCCTAAAAAAAAAATCCCCGATTTTTTTTTTTTTTTTTTCACAAAAAAATCCGGTAGCACATACCTGAGGTCCAAAACATTTAGCATGTATATGAACCCTGGCTATTCCACAGTATATATAGGCACCATATATTTTGTAATATACACTCACCTAAAGGATTATTAGGAACACCTGTTCAATTTCTCATTAATGCAATTATCTAATCAACCAATCACATGGCAGTTGCTTCAATGCATTTAGGGGTGTGGTCCTGGTCAAGACGATCTCCTGAACTCCAAACTGAATGTCAGAATGGGAAAGAAAGGTGATTTAAGCAATTTTGAGCGTGGCATGGTTGTTGGTGCCAGACGGGCCGGTCTGAGTATTTCACAATCTGCTCAGTTACTGGGATTTTCACGCACAACCATTTCTAGGGTTTACAAAGAATGGTGTGAAAAGGGAAGAAAATCCAGTATGCGGCAGTCATGTGGGCGAAAATGCCTTGTTGATGCTAGAGGTCAGAGGAGAATGGGCCGACTGATTCAAGCTGATAGAAGAGCATCTTTGACTGAAATAACCACTTGTTACAACCGAGGTACGTAGCAAAGCATTTGTGAAACCACAACACGCACAACATTGAGGCGGATGGGCTACAACAGCAGAAGACCCCACCGGGTACCACTCTTCCCCACTACAAATAGGAAAAAGAGGCTACCAATTTGCACAAGCTCACCAAAATTGGACAGTTGAAGACTGGAAAAATGTTGCCTGGTCTGATGAGTCTCGATTTCTGTTGAGACATTCAGATGGTAGAGTCAGAATTTGGCGTAAACAGAATGAGAACATGGATCCATCATGCCTTGTTACCACTGTGCAGGCTGGTGGTGGTGGTGTAATGGTGTGGGGAATGTTTTCTTGGCACACTTTAGGCCCCTTAGTGCCAATTGGGCATCGTTTAAATGCCATGGCCTACCTGAGCATTGTTTCTGACCATGTCCATCCCTTTATGACCACCATGTACCCATCCTCTGATGGCTACTTCCAGCAGGATAATGCACCATGTCACAAAGCTCGAATCATTTCAAATTGGTTTCTTGAACATGACAATGAGTTCACTGTACTAAAATGGCCCCCACAGTCACCAGATCTCAACCCAATAGAGCATCTTTGGGATGTGGTGGAATGGGAGCTTCATGCCATGGATGTGCATCCCACAAATCTCCATCAACTGCAAGATGCTATCCTATGATTATGGGCCAACATTTCTAAAGAATGCTTTCAGCACCTTGTTGAATCAATGCCATGTAGAATTAAGGCAGTTCTGAAGGCGAAAGGGGGTCAAACACAGTATTAGTATGGTGTTCCTAATAATCCTTTAGGTGAGTGTACATATCAAAGGTTTATTAATTGATATGCAGATAAAATTAACTTTCATTAACAACAGTAATGTGCAAAAAAATATCCACAATACCCCTTTAAACTTTTAGTTTTACAAATCATCACATTAAAAATAACATTAAAATTGGATAATATTTAGAGATTTGAAGTGCTGGAAAAAGTTTGAAGCACTTGAAAACATTCCATGTGGTGTTACTACAGTAGTAAATCATGGTGAATGTTGGGGATTTGTGACAGAAACCCCTGATCCTCGCTCATGTTGTCTCAATGTTTCTCCTGGTTTCCACATCAGCTGTGTTTGATCTGATATCTGTGGTTTATAACAGAATTCTGCACCAAACGCTTCCACTAGATCTTGCAGTAGCGATGTTATTAATTCTGTGGTGAATTCAAACGCTTTCTCACTGGACTGTACTAACGGTGTCACGAGATCAGCCCGTGTGTGAGCTCCCGTTGCGCTGTCTATTATTGCGCCGAGCTGAGAAATGTCCGCGCAGCTCAAACGAGTAGCGCGGTTCCGTTCAGACTTAAAACACACTTTGCAGCAGGGTATTGTTTGTTCTGCGACTGACGCCGAAAACCCGAACAGTGACACTGTCCTTGTTTTTTGTATATCTCTATGGCAAATGTGTGGGGGGTGGGCTGAGCCCATTCGGAATTACGGGAGGCCAGAGGGGCGTGTCGGCGGATGTTAAAGAGAAAACCGATTTTCATTCAAATAAATCAACGTAAACTACACATTCGAGTTAATCGATAAAATCGATTTATCGCCCAGCCCTACTGGAATTGTTACATTTTTGTATGTTCATATGTAATCGTATTTGTTTCAGTCGGATCTGGTGGATCAGAACCTTTTGAGCTTTCTTCCATTGGGGGAGCACGGAGAAGTGTATAAAGCGCTGGCCTCACACCCAGACATTGAAAAACTCAACTCTGATTACCCCAAGTGTGAGTGTCCAACCTCAATCACTTCCAGATATCTTTTTTGCTGTTGTATTTTTAAAATCTCTGTGCAAAGGTGTGCTGCCTCAGCATATTTTCACTCTAACAGTCATCTCAGTTTATGTTGTCATGCGCCTAATGTGTTTTTTTGGTTTGTCTGTGTTTTTCTTAGCCAAGAACAAGATGGAATTTTGTTGTCACGTGCTCAGAGGTTCTGTGGATCCCAAGAAACCACCAGTGTATGAAAATGTCAAGTTTATTGGCAACTTTAAGTCACTTGCCAACAGTGAGTGTTTGTTTTTCCTCTTGATCTAGACCAGGGTTCCTTAAACTCAGTCATGGAGTGCCACTCTCCTGCAGAGTTTAGCTCCAACCCTAATCAAACACACCTTCCTGTGATTTTTCTAGTGATCCTGAATACCTTGATTAGCTTGCTCAGGTATGTTTGATCAGGGTTGGAGCTAAACTCTGCAGGACATTGGCCCTCCAGGACCGAGTTTGAGGAACCCTGATCTAGACTGACTGAATACGAAACCATATGTTAACTGCGTTCGTTACACAAATCTCCTTACCCCCCCCCCCCGCCCCCCCCCCCCCCCCTCTTCTCTCAGTGCCTAATGCAACCCGTAATGGCCTTGAGGGAGTTTTGCAGCGCTCGTTGCAGCCGGCCTTCGATGATCAAGTCTGTTTTATTGCGACTGTGAGGCTCGCCAAACCCCAATTTATCAAAGTAAGCTGATAATCAATCAGAAAATCCAGAGCAAAAGTTGATCTGCATTACAAATACTCTCTCTGAAAGCAGGCAACCATAGGCACGCATCATAATTAGCTATTACTGGTGTAAACACACTAATATTGACACAATTGATTTGTGTACAGGAGATGTGCATGGTGGAGGAGCCCTATGAGGAATTCACATCTCGACACAGTCTGGAGTGGAAATTCCTCCTATTAGATCACAGGTTTTCACACTTACTCAAAATATCACTTTCTCCATGTTTGTAACTCATCGTCCAGTTTTTTCTTCAATGAGGTATCTGTGTGTTGTGTTACAGAGCACCACCTATCATTGGCTATATGCCGTTTGAGGTGTTGGGAACGTCAGGCTATGACTATTATCATGTAGACGATCTGCATTCACTGGCCAAATGCCATGAGCATTGTGAGTATAACATACATAAAAATATACTTGAGACTTTCATTAGGTATCGTATTCTTCATATGTCTTTCCCTGTATATGTCTGCTTGCAGTAATGCAGTTTGGAAAAGGGAAATCGTGTTATTATCGCTTTTTAACTAAAGGGCAGCAATGGATTTGGCTCCAGACTAACTACTACATCACCTATCACCAGTGGAATTCACGACCAGAGTTCATTGTGTGCACGCACACTGTTGTGAGGTATGCAGAGGCACACAAATGTCTACACCAACCAACCAAAGATACCCCTTTTCCACCAGAATGGTTCACATTCAGGAGCCAGAGCCTGTGCTCGGCCAGGCAAACTGGAGCCTGTCGCAACCATGGACTGTAAAAAAGATGGACGAAGCCACTTTACTACCTTCCACTGAAGAAAAGTGAAGCCGCAAATGTCAGAATATGGCGCAGATTTGGGACCTGCGTAGAGTAGAGAGCAGGAAGTAGAGCCGCGATATCAAAACCCTGCCCACACTCCCGCAGTATCTGTTAGTACAGTATACTGCAGAGCAACTCATTATGTGAGTGTGAAATAAACAGCTGTGGAAATGTATAAATAAAAGTTAAAGCTCCAATTTCCTTCCGAAAATCATGGAAAAAGTCAGTTGGTGCCTCACTGACAACTTCGCTCAGAGAAGCTGTCAATCATGACGTCACACTCCTGTTTTTATAGCATCAAATAACTATCTAAGCCCAAACTTATTTAAAAAACGAACACTTAGCGTGATAAAAGCTACCTAAAATGACAGAAACCATCTTTGGAAAAAAATTATTTAAAGTGTAATTTGATTGTTTAGTTTGTTTATGTCCAATCAGAATACATGAAGGGGGCGAGGTTTATGCGCTACACTGGGACCAACCACCTGGGGGCGATCAAGATGCTTTGTCTTCACTTTTCATGATGTGTGCGGCATGCTTGGTCACGTCACGTTGTTTACCTGACTATAACCAGTCTAAAATCAAACAGTGGTTTATCCAGATGTTTGTGCAGGTAATGCAGCATTTCTGTTTTGCTGTTCACAATACCGGGAGTGGTTCTAGCATACGGGTAGCTTGGGTAAACTCCCTGTACTCTCATCTGTCCTTTTTGACAAAATATTTGAAAATTAAGCCATTCTCTCTATATTTAGATAAGAAGAGCAATGTTGTGCAACATTATTGCATTGCACAGCGCTTTTTTTTTCTGCTTCCCAGCTCTGTTCAAGATCAGCAAGTTTTTAGGGCCTGAGTTGAACCTATATTTCTGCACTCTTTTCTGCAGTTCTGCTCTTATTTTCAATTCTTTTTGTTTATAGTTATGCCGAGGTGCGAGCGGAGCGGAGGAGAGAGATGGGTATAGAGGAGTCTCCCCCTGAGCTAACTGGAGACAAGGTGGGAAGCTTGAGATTGAAACCTCTCTGAAATAGTCAACTAATGTGGTATAATGAATATGCTGATAAAAAGCTTATCTAAGGCAGATTGTAATTAAGTATTGTACACAACGTTAGTAAGGATGATTAACAGATTCATGTCTCATTTGCAAAAAAAAAAAAGTCTTTTAAATATACACTATTTTTCAAAAGTTTAAATTAATTAAATTGATGTTGAAATTAATACTTTTATTCAGCAAGCATGCATTAAATTGATCAAAAGTTAAGTCAGCTGTTTTCAACATTTGATAATAATAAAAGTTTCTTGAGTGCCAAATCAGCATATTAGAATGATTTCTGAAGGATTATGTGACACTGAAAACTGATGCTGAAAATTCAGCTTTGACATCACAGGAATAAATTGCATTTTAAATACAAATAGAAAACAGTAATTTTAAATGAATAATATTTCACAGTATTACTGTTTTACTGTATTTTGATTTTTTTTTAAATGCAGCCTGGGTGAGCATAAGAGACTTTTAAAAACATAAACCAACCACGAATATTGTTTAAATGTGTTAATGTGTGTGTGAGTGTCTATGTCTATGTATATGTATACGTGTGTGTGTGTGTGTGTGTGTGTGTGTGTGTGTGTGTATATATATATATATATATATATATATATATATATATATATATATATATATATATATATATATCACCCTGCTATTTTGCAAGTTCTCTCACTTAGAAATCATGGAGGGGTCTGAAATTGTCATCGTAGGTGCATGTCCACTGTGAGAGACATAATCTAAAAATAAAAAAATCCAGAAGATTAGATTAGATTAGATTCAACTTTATTGTCATTACACAAGTACAAGTACAAGGCAACGAAATGCAGTTTAGGTCTAACCAGAAGTGCAATAGCAGCAAGTGCAGGATATACAGTGGTTGCGTAAGTGCAGGACATGGAAATGTACTGAATATATATAAATATGTATAAATAGAGAGACGGTTATTACTATAAACAGAACTGAATTTACAGGTGAATATGTACTATGAATATAATATACAGATGGCTATTACTATAAACAGAATTTTACAGATCGAGGTATACAATAATATGTTAGGCTAATATGAGGAATATAGCAGTGGATTAGGGTAGTGCAATAAATTATGGACAGAGTTATCCGGAAAAAAAAGTGTAAAAGTGCAGTGGAAAGTGGTTGCATAATACAGTTAGAAGTACGGTGCAAAATGCAAATGTAAACATTGGTACTATAAATACAGTCGGCAGTGCAAATGAGTATAATCCAGTTAAGATAGGGCAGTGCAAGATGCATATGTAAACAGTTGTTACTGTAATAAACAGTCGGTAGTGCAAATAACAGAGTGAAGGCAGATGTGAGGTAGGAGAGTTAGCAGTTTATGAGGGAAGTGGATCAACGGGGGTTTGAGTTCAGTAAAGAGACAACTCTGGGGAAAAAACTGTTCTTTAGTCTGCTGGTCCTGGTCCGGAGGGCAGGAGAGAAACGCCTGCCGGAGGGCAGGAGAGAAAACAGTCTGTGGGCTGGGTGAGAGGAGTCCTTGAGGATGCTGCGAGCTCGATGCAGACAGCGTTTCCTCTGGATGTGCTCGATGGCAGGTAATGGAGTCCCTGTGATGCGCTGGGCAGTTTTCACCACCCGCTGCAGTGCCTTGCGCTCCGCAACAGAGCAGCTCCCATACCATACTGCCACACAGTTGGTCAGGATGCTTTCTATTGCACAGCGGTAGAAGTTCACCAGGATAGCCGAGGAGAGCTGATTCTTCCTCAGTGTCCTCACTGAGGTAAAAAACCCCAGCGAGCTGCTCCGCACATGCCCTGAGAACATGTCCAGGGATGTTGTCTGGTCCAGCAGCCTTGTGTGCGCTGATCCGGCTCAGTGCCTTGCAGACATCTGTGGAGGAGAGTGTGATTGGTGGGTGGTCATCTGAGGGTTTGAGCTTGGTGGCAGTTTCGCTGTTGTCTCTTTCAAAACGAGCATAAAAGTAATTTAGCTTGTTCAGGAAGTTGACATCAGTGGCTGCGGGGGTGGAGTGAGTGGGTTTATAATCACTGATGGCCTGAATGCCCTGCCACATGCGTCGAGGGTCAGAGTTGGAAAAGTGTCCCTCTATCTTTAGCTTGTAGCAGTGCTTGGCCTTTTTGATGACCCTCTTCAGGTTTGCTCTGGATGTGCTGTAGGCTTGTGCATCACCTGATCTGAAGGCAGTATTGCGTGACTTCAGCAGGAGTCGCACTTCCCTGTTCATACAAGGCTTCTGATTTGGGTATGTGGTGATCTGTTTCTGGGTTGTAACACTGTCGATGGTGGTATTGATATGGTCCAATACAGAGGAGGTGTAGGAGTCAATGTCCGTGTGAGCGCCACTGGTGGCTTGAGAAGCAAACATACTCCAGTCTGTGTTTAGAAACCTTTCCTGGAGTGTGGAATCTGCCCCCGCAGGCCACACCTTGATGATCTTCACTGATGGCTTCACACGGTTGATGAGGGGTGCATATTTGGGGCTGAGGAACAAAGAAAGGTGATCTGACTGTCCCAGGTGGGGGAGGGGTGCTGCAACGTAAGCTCCCGCCATGTTTGTGTAGACATGGTCTAAGGTTTTGTTTCCTCTGGTGTGGCAGGAAACATGCTGGCGAAACTTGGGTAGCACTGACTTTAGGTTTGAATGATTAAAGTCACCTGCAACAATAAACGCAGCTTCCGGGTGATCAGTCTGTTGTTTACTGATGGCTGCGTGAAGTTCTTTCATAGCAAGCTTGGCATCAGCATCCGGAGGAATATAGGCCGCAGTGATAATAGTGGAGGTGAACTCCCGCAGTAGATAAAAGGTTAGCTGAACAATGACTCCCGAAACAAATCACAATATGTGATTTTTTTAACTATTTATTTGTATGATACAGCTGCAAATAAGTATTTGAACACCCGTCTATCAGCTAGAATTCTGACCCTCAAAGACCTGTTAGTCTGCCTTTTAAATGTCCACCTCCACTCCATTTATTATCCTAAATTAGATGCACCTGTTTGAGGTCGTTAGCTGCATAAAGACACCTGTCCCCCCCATACAATCAGTAAGAATCCAACTACAAACATGGCCTAAACCAAAGAGCTGTCCAAAGACACTAAAGACAAAATTGTACACCTCCACAAGGCTGGAAAGGGCTACGGGGAAATTGCCAAGCAGCTTGGTGAAAAAGGTCCACTGTTGGAGCAATCATTAGAAAATGGAAGAAGTTAAACATGACTGTCAATCTCCCTCGGACTGGGGCTCCATGCAAGATCTCATCTCGTGGGGTCTCAATGATCCTAAGAAAGGTGAGAAATCAGCCCAGAACTACACTGGAGGAGCTGGTCAATGACCTGAAAAGAGCTGGGACCACCGTTTCCAAGGTTACTGTTGGTAATACACTAAGACGTCATGGTTTGAAATCATGCATGGCACGGAAGGTTCCCCTGCTTAAACCAGCACATGTCAAGGCCTGTCTTAAGTTTGCCAATGACCATTTGGATGATCCAGAGGAGTCATGGGAGAAAGTCATGTGGTCAGATGAGACCAAAATAGAACTTTTTGGTCATAATTCCACTAAACGTGTTTAGAGGAAGAAGAATGATGAGTACCATCCCAAGAACACCATCCCTACTGTGAAGCATGGGGGTGGTAGCATCATGCTTTGGGGGTGTTTTTCTGTACATGGGACAGGGCGACTGCACTGTATTAAGGAGAGGATGACCGGGGCCATGTATTGCGAGATTTTGGGGAACAACCTCCTTCCCTCAGTTAGAGAATTGAAGATGGGTCGAGGCTGGGTCTTCCAACATGACAATGACCCGAAGCACACAGCCAGGATAACCAAGGAGTGGCTCTGTAAGAAGCATATCAAGGTTCTGGCGTGGCCTAGCCAGTCTCCAGACCTAAACCCAATAGAGAATCTTTGGAGGGAGCTCAAACTCCATGTTTCTCAGCGACAGGCCAGAAACCTGACTGATCTAGAGAAGATCTGTGTGGAGGAGTGGGCCAAAATCCCTCCTGCAGTGTGTGCAAACCTGGTGAAAAACTACAGGAAACGTTTGACCTCTGTAATTGCAAACAAAGGCTACTGTACCAAATATTAACATTGATTTTTCTCAGGTGTTCAAATACTTATTTGCAGCTGTATCATACAAATAAATAGTTTTTAAAAAAATCATACATTGTGATTTCTGGATTTTTTTTTTTAGATTATGTCTCTCACAGTGGACATGCACCTATGATGACAATTTCAGACCCCTCCATGATTTCTAAGTGGGAGAACTTTCAAAATAGCAGGGTGTTCAAATACTTATTTTCATCACTGTATGTGTGTATGTATATATATATATATCTCACACACACACACACACACACACACACACACACACATTTGCTTTCTATATATCAGTCATTGCAAAAAAAACATTGATCAACTCCACTACAGATATTTTAGTCTCAATTTTCCTCTCTCTCTGCATCTGTCTCAGATTTCTGGCCATGAATCGCAGTTGAACACCTCCAGTCTGAAGGAGGTGCTGGATCGTTTCAGTAACAGTCGTACACCCTCCACCTCCTCAAGGAGCTCCCGCAAGTCCTCGCACACCGCAGTCTCTGACAACACCTGCACATGTAAGCATTAAAACAAGGGCTTGCCATGTTTTCATTGGCCACAATTTTGTTGTTGGGAAATTATATTTTATATGATTGAAGTAGACTCAGGGCTCCAGAGTGCGACTAAATGGTCGCATTTTGCGACTAAAATTTGAGAGTGTGCGACTGAATTTTACATCCAGTAGCACATGTGCAACCAGTAAATTTGCCTGCTGTCATACTGGAGAAATTAAGAAAATACACTTACTAATTATAATTGATAGATGTTATGTCTGGCAAATTCTATCTTTGCCAGCCGTTTCTATATGAGATAATATTAAACCATTTGTCCTTGATGCATTTTTGCGATCGCAATCCAGAAGAGAGAGAAAGCGAGCGAGCTACAGCGAACGCAACAGGTCAGTCAGCTTTAATGAGTGACAATGGCCAAGAGAACTAGCCTACACAACAGTTTAGTCTGCTTAAACTTTAGGGATGTGCTGTGATATTAATCTAATTTTATTTTCGATTTTGGCTTCCAAGAATTATAAAAAGATGGTATGAGGTAAAACTATTCCTATAGCCGTGTTCCGTCGAGCGCGACTTCCCTTCACAGCCTTGCGCTGTCATTTCTCCCTAAACCTAAACTTATCGTCAGATTCAGTGATTGTTGTAAACTGCAGTCTCTACTGTTGCTAAACTGCGGGATGTGTTTGATAACAAAGAGCTATTAAATGCACAATAATCCACGCAAGAGACGCTGTTTCCAACTTCAAGGCGGCTTATGTGTGTGTGCTGCGAAATGGACTGACTTGTTGCACTTAATATTTTAGGCTTCGTGTGCGCGTCTAAACCATCAAATAAACAACAAATAGCCGGTGTCAAAATGACTGGATTGGAGAGTAGTTATTTTAACAGTTTATATCTTAAATGGGCGTAAATAGTTTGGAGAAATAGGAGAATATGATATTATTAGTTCTACATTCGATCGGTCTTAAAGGGGCAGCGTCTAATAAACCTGCTGACGATTGAGCCATTAATTCGAATCGAACAAAAGGCAAATAGAAAATATTCACATCTCTTGAATTAATAACTTTAGATTTTATAAGCATTAATCTATCAATTTATACACTGAAAACTATGCAGTGTTATTTTACATTTCATTACTTTATTTGATTTCTTTGTAGGTTTGTTCTTTACTGTAATATTAATGTTAGCAGACCTTCCGAATGCACTGGTCCATTAACAAATAGATGTTTTATATTTTTGTTCAAACTTTGCGGTTTCTTTTGCTATAGATATGTTACTTTTATATAGCCATGTTAATTATGTTCTTAATTGTTTTATTTTTTTTTATAAAAATAAAAAAAAAAGTATAATAAAAAGAACCGTTAAGAATACTGTTAAAGTACCGGATCGATTAGCAGTATGGGTAAGAGTAGTAATACCATTAAAACCTTAACGATACCGATCCCTATTAGTACAGTGGAAATGAGTAGATTTGGTTAGCATGTTGATTTACGGTGTGCGCCCCTAAAATTTCTGGTTGTGCCCCTAAAATTTTCAGTTGGGGGCCACTGTGCTCCTAGTGAAAAAAGTTAGTCTGGAGCCCTGAGACTATGGTGTGCTAAAATTTACTTGAGCTAGATTTACAGTCCTTTTAAATGTAAATGACCACTGTACACACACCCCAAGAATCCTGTAGACTGGCTGCCATACTAATGTTGTCCTATAGAGGGGGGCACAGGATAAGAAGTACACTCTTTTGCGCTCCGTCAGTTAAAATGACACACACATGCATACTCAGAGCGCTCCACAAGTAATGTTTGTTTATACCATCTGGGTAGCCTACTCAATATTGATCAGGTGAATGCATGTTTTAAACAGTTTATTATACAGCTATGATAATCGCTGTTCTAAACTAATGCACTGCTTCATTGTTGTAGCACATGCACACACACATACAGACAGCTCGCTCCTCATATACAGATTGAAGCCTCTACGGACACACTGAAGCCATTGGCTAGTACATATTTTATACATAAGTATAATATAAAATATACATTTTAAAAAACTATTAAATACAAGTAAACAGACTATAATAAAATAAGAACAAAAAGTAAAACTACAACTAATAGCACAAATAAACACAATAGAACAAAAACACAAATTAAACAGTGCTTTTCATGTTTTTCAGGTAAATCTAACCGTAAAGTAATCAAATGTAAAATAGCACTGCATAGTCTTCACTGTATGAATTAAATAAAATATAGATGAATCCTATAGATGAACTTAATACAAAAGTTAAGTTGAGACCATTCAGGTTTTTTTTGTGAGTTTGATTAACATTAAAAACAGACCGCAGCAGGAATTTAAGGGCTACTGTCACTTTAAGACAATGCACGGATCCAATATATTGATACTGTTACATGCGTTTTCGATCTCGACTGTTTACTGACATAACTGACTATGTTTACTAGGATACTCGCTAAGATGGGCATTTTGACATTTTGTGAGAAATTGTCCGGTCAAGCGCAAGAAGATGTGAAAGAGCTCAATTCAGTATTCACATGCCGCCAGACGCTGCTTTCTGGGCACACACTTCCAACATGTGATTTATTTTTGTCATCTTGCACTTCAATGTTTAAATTGGCAAGGCTTAAAAACCTGTGCAAATGATAAACTTTAATGACGATGCAGCACTGGCCTGATCAGGACAGCTTCAATTCTCTTTGTGGCACGTGTAAAAGTCTCTCTCTCTCTCTCTCTCTCTCTCGCTCTCTCGCTCTCTCGCTCTCTCGCTCTCTCTCTCTCTCTCTCTCTCTCTCTCTCTCTCTCTCTCTCTCTCTCTCTCTCTCTCTCTCTCTCTCTCTCTCTCTCCTCTCTCTCTCTCTCTCTCTCTCTCTCACACGTTGAGTGCATGTTTGTGAGAGAAAGTGACAGAGGGTGCTCTGAGCCAAGCAATGGTGCGAAAAACTCAGCCGGCAATGATCTTATATCTGCGCTAAAATTATTTTTTACCTCTAACTCAATCATAAGCAACTGAACTTGTACAATTTACTTGCTATTGGCTAATTCAAGTTTTTTTTTTCGCCCAGAGGGAAATTTGTTCGCATATGCAAGTGATTTACTCAAATTGTAGTGGGTTGAGATCACACTCACACAGAAACATCCAAGAGCACAGAAACGCATTGTCAATGCAATCCTGTGCTATATCAATAAAATGGATGAGTACCTGAAAAGTTATAGCATTTCTTTCTGTTTTTGAAGTAACGAAAACCCACAGCTTCACTGTTGGTAGAGAGACAGACCAGTGTTAATTTCGTTGACGAATAATTTTCGTCAACAACCTTTTTTCACTGACGAAAACGAGACGATAACTAAATAAAAACTAGTGTTGGATGACAAAAACTATAACGAAAATCAACTGTCATTTTCGTCAACAAATAAAAACGAGACGAAAATGTTAGGGAGGGAGGATTAGGGAACAGATCCAGTCAGAACTGATGTCCTGTGTAGCAGATGCACACATTTGATTTGAACATGCTGATCTAACCGCAGGAGAACACGGCGCTGTTTCGCTTCTATAGGCTCATCCCCAATACAGCACTCCAGAGCGGCTCACAATCAATGAATAGAGCACATTTATGTCAGGCAATTGTTTATGAACTAATGCTGATGAATAATGACAATGTTTACTTTACGATGTTTATATAGTAATATGTTTTAGACAGTTGTAACAATGCATATTTTATCTCCTCATCTGAACTTAAATGAGCTCCTGCAACTGCAATAGTAAGGCGAGATTTCAAAATAAGAGTCCCGTGGTATTTCCAGCTGGTTTATAATTAAAAGTCACGCATTGTATATTCGTTTTTGCTTACACAATAAACTGTATTTAATTTAATTCCCATTTAATTCATAGTCAGGAGGAAAGACCAGTATTTGACACATATTAAATAAAGTATCAGGGTTATAATAGTTCACTAAAACCATTCAAAAAAAATCTTTGTTACTTGAAATTAAATAAATGTTCACTGAAATTAAAAAAAATAAATAAACAAACTTATTTGAAGCTTTAGCTTAACATGATATACTAACTAAAACAGAAATACAAGGGTATAAAAACTATATAGATGTTTTTAGTGAATTGAGCTCTCTTTCGTGTATTTTTAATGTCAAAAACAAAATTATGTCAATGTCAGTTCAAGTGTTATGTAATGCTTAAATGCTTAATGTATTACAATTTAACTAAACTCATTAGATTTTAGGAGACTAAATCTACTGTAGATTTAGTCGACTAAAACTAGACTAAAACTAAAAACAATTTAGGTGACTAAAATATGACTAAAACTAAATGGCATTTTAGTCAAAAGACTATGACTAAAACTAAATCAAAATATGCTGTCAAAATTAACACTGAGACAGACAGATGGATAGGATTGATTCACACACACGCTATCGCTCTCTCACTAGTGCATTCAAATAAATGTAATCTTACTGTGCTACTTAATCTGATTTAGAACAAGCAGAAATGTATAAGAAATGTAACAAACCATAGACAAATGTATCTGATTTGCTGAAATGTATCAAAATGAGCTGTTATTTCAGGGCAATAGCGCTCTGACATACACTCACCTAAAGGATTATTAGGAACACCATACTAATACTGTGTTTGACCCCCTTTCACCTTCAGAACTGCCTTAATTCTACATGGCATTGATTCAACAAGGTGCTGAAAGCATTCTTTAGAAATGTTGGCCCATATTGATAGGATAGCATCTTGCAGTTGATGGAGATTTGTGGGATGCACATCCAGGGCACGAACATCCCAAAGATACTCTATTGGGTTGAGATCTGGTGACTCTGAGGGCCATTTTAGTACAGTGAACTCATTGTCATGTTCAAGACACCAATTTGAAATGATTCGAGCTTTGTGACATGGTGCATTATCCTTCTGGAAGTAGCCATCAGAGGATGGGTGCATGGTGGTCATAAAGGGATGGACATGGTCAGAAACAATGCTCAGGTAGGCTGTGGCATTTAAACGATGCCCAATTGGCACTAAGGGGCCTAAAGTGTGCCAAGAAAACATCCCCCACACCATTACACCACCACCAGCAGCCTGCACAGTGGTAACAAGGCATGATGGATCCATGTTCTCATTCTGTTTACTAGGGATGCACGATATATCAGCAACATATCGTTATCGGCCGATAAATGATTATTTTGATGTTATCGGTCCAATAAGAAAATTTGACCGATATATTCAAGCCGATAGATAATGTATTATTTCCTTCAGCTGAGACAGATGCGCTGTCCACCATGATGGGTTTTGAATTGCTCTAAATATGATTGGAATCACTTCGAAAAGGAAAATACAGTTATGTGCAACATATGCAGCACAAGTCTAATATATTCTACATAAAATGATAATGAGAATAGAATACGGCTGTAAAAGAGTGTTGTGTTTCAGCGCGTTTGTTGAGGGAAGAGCGCGCCCACGGAGTTACACCTGACAGGCACAGTCAAGTTCGCTTGTGCATTCACAGCCTTTTGTGCCATTGTAAGTTGTAATATTATATTTATTATTATTCTGTGTATGTAATCTCATATAGGATGCGTTTGGTTGAGTTAATTAACGATGCAGTAAAGCACTTCATTGTACCGGTCTTTAGCTTCAGCGCACATTTCAAACAGAAATGCACAGCATTAATAGCTACTGGGACTGTCCTATACATAACGCTGTAATGAGAATATTTTTGTTATAAAACGTTGTGAATTCTCTGGGTTTAGTTGTTGTGTATCAGCGCGCTGTTGTGGGAAGCGTCCACAACTCATTCTGACCAGCACAGTCAAGTTTGCTTGTGCATTTGCGTCATTTTAAGCATATGTAAGTTGTAATATTACGTTTTTGTAGTATAAACAACGAAACGCATCCTATATGACATTAATTAGATAAGTCAATAACCCCCCTTTAATAAATAAAGATGATGAAGTCAATAACCCGCAGTGCTTCACTGTACCGGTGATCAGCTTCAGCTTCAGCGCGCGCTCTCAAACAGGGGAAGAGCATCCACAGGAGTTATAAGCCTTCACCTATGCGTGATTGTGCAAATATAAGTTGTAATATTATATTTATTTTGTATAAATATCTGATTGTTCTCATATACGTTTAGTTGTTAATTAACCTTCTAAGCGCTTCAGTTCACGGTTGTTCGTTCATTCATTCATTGTCCGTGCGGAGGTTATTTCATGCACTTGCATTCTGATTCTTTATTATGCAGCCTAAGTAATGCTGTTCAATAACTTGTTTTCATTATTTAGGTATATTATTTTTATTTTTTAGGCAATATAATTTTTGGTAACATTTTACAAATAAGGTCTCATTTGTTAATGCATTAACTAACACGAACAAACAGAGAGCAATAACCTTTGTTTATTTTAGTAATAAAATGTTTGTGTATATTAACAGTCCATTCACAGTGCATACCTAATGTTAAAAGACACAACTTTGGGTCTGAATATGTTGAGATTAACATGAACTAAGATGAATAAATCCTTTTGAAGTATTGTTCATTCATTGTTGGTTAACTAATACTAACAAAAATTAAACCTTATTGTGTTAACATTTTTTTTATATAAAGTAAGTTGGCCATAGGAGTGTAAAATTAATTTGAAAAGGTAAGGAATCTTACACTGGTTCAAATAGGCTACTGTAGTGTATAGGTTTGATTTGTGTTGAAGTGTTTGGGACATGGCTTTTAATGTTTTTTGTAATCAGGCTCTCAGAGTTTATTAAAATTTGTATTTAGATTTATCGGCCAACATATCGGTTATCGGCTTTCAAATATAAAGAATTATCGTATCGGCCAAAATGTTCATATCGGTGCATCCCTACTGTTTACGCCAAATTCTGACTCTACCATCTGAATGTCTCAACAGAAATCGAGACTCATCAGACAGGCAACATTTTGCCAGTCTTCAACTGTCCAATTTTGGTGAGCTTGTGCAAATTGTAGCCTCTTTTTCCTAATTGTAGTGGAGATGAGTGGTACCCGGTGGGGTCTTCTGCTGTTGTAGCCCATCCGCCTCAAGGTTGTGCGTGTTGTGGCTTCACAAATGCTTTGCTGCATACCTCGGTTGTAACCAGGGCTCTGAACCGGTTCAAGGAACGAAAACGAAAACCGGAAACGAACGAAATTTTAAGAGGAACAAAAACGGAAACGAAATCAAAATCAATTTGAATCGTTCTGAACAGAAACGTTAATTTGAAATGACCATTAACCGGTTAATAACGTTATTTTATCGTTCTCTTTAATATTTTAATTTGGCAGTGACCAATCATGAAATGAGTAGTACAGCATGTGACGTTGCCGGATCAAGCGTGAGTGAAATGCCCGCGCACCATCATCTATGAATCTACCGGTAACGCAAGTCAGTGTGAGCGCGCATTTTCATGCCTCAAGTAGCCTACATTTCTTTCCCCGCTGAGGTCTACAATGAATGTGCAGGTATTGGAGGACATTCTTTTCGAACGTTTAAATAAGAAGTACGGACTTTAAGCTCAAATAGACTGATTTAGGATAGTTTATGGATTCCGTTTAAGCCTATCCAAGTAGGCTATAGCATCTATCAAACATTTTTCCTATAGTCTTTCAGATTGCCAATACAGGACAGGTCAATGTTTTCTATATAGACGGTTGATGCTTCGTATTAAATTGTATGTTATATTGCATTAAATGCAAGCTTTATTAGCTGACTGAATTTGATTATGTGATGCAAGGACGGGTTGCGCAGTGTTTGCTTTGAAATTAGCAGTTGACGGTGCATTAAAAGAGCAATGGTTATCCAGTTTATTTATTCATGCATTTTTTAAAACAAGTCGTGTTGAAAAAAAGTTATGTACAAAGAATGTTATCACTCTTCTGAAAATAATTCGGCATTAGTGGCCACTTTCGATTGTCTAACGCTCCATTAAAACAGGTCCGCTGTTTATGCCTTGTAATTAATGCATGTATTTCTGGTTTTAAAAATGTTATTAAATAAATATTCAAGTTGAATTACCATGTGTTATATTATTATTGAGTGAAAATAAGTCTATTTATACATATTTGTTTAAAATTTATACATATTTGTTTAAAGTATAGGCTTAATTAAAATAACGTTATTAACCGGTATTTTTTCATATCAAACCGTTTTCGGAACAGTAATGTTTATTGAGGAACGCAAAAACCGAAACGCTATAATATCGATTCTGCTCGGAGTGAACCGATTGATATTTTTTTCCGTTTTTAAGCCCTGGTTGTAACAAGTGGTTATTTCAGTCAAAGTTGCTCTTCTATCAGCTTGAATCAGTCGGCCCATTCTCCTCTGACCTCTAGCATCAACAAGGCATTTTCGCCCACAGGACTGCCACATACTGGATGTTTTTCCCTTTTCACACCATTCTTTGTAAACCCTAGAAATGGTTGTGCGTGAAAATCTCAGTAACTGAGCAGATTGTGAAATACTCAGACCAGCCCGTCTGGCACCAACAACCATGCCACGCTCAAATTTGCTTAAATCACCTTTCTTTCCCATTCTGACATTCAGTTTGGAGTTCAGGAGATTGTCTTGACCAGGACCACACCCCTAAATGCATTGAAGCAACTGCCATGTGATTGGTTGATTAGATAACTGCATTAATGAGAAATTGAACAGGTGTTCCTAATAATCCTTTAGGTGAGTGTATGTCACAGCTGTACTTCAGGCGATGTGAGTTCAAGCCTGGCACAAGGTTCAGGTTTCTCAAGCCAACATCAAAGTTTGGCGGGTATTAATGTCAAGCCCTGATTAAAACCAAAAGTGTTTTTTTTCTTTTGGGTTTTCCTAATTTTGCGCCCGTTTGATTTCCTCAGCAACTCCCTCCAAGCTACAGACTGATGTGAGCACTCCAACCCGGCCCTCTGTTGATATGACACCCCAACGTCGTTCCTCTGTCAGCACACAGGTGAGACTTGCCTCTTCATCAAAAAAAAGTATTTAATAATCTTTTAAAACTTTAAAATCTTACTTAACCTTAATTACTCAGCTGCTATGAGTATGTCTGTTTTGATAGTCCATGAGTTCTCAGAACACCAATCAAACTGGCTCTCCAATCCAAATCAGCCAACATCAACATCAACCACAACAACCTCAACCACAGCAGCAGGTTCAACCTAATGCTCTGGTGAGAATTCAGTTTTGTTTTTTTGTTCAGCAGGTTCAACTTAAGGCCTGTTGCATGAAGCTAGCTTAACAAGCTCTGAGTTTGAGTAGGTTTAGAGTTGACCAATCTAGATAAATCCAACCTCATTTAGATCAGGTTCAGCAGTATCACAAAGCTCGGTATAAATGTTCTGTCAACTCAAGTTCAATCCAGAGTTTGCGATTAACTCTGAAGTGCGTGCACCTTAAAGTGTGACGTGCGGCACACAGCCAATCACACGTAACATGGAGAGCGTCAGTTTGATTTTACTTCTTGCAAGAGAGATGGTGCAATTCACTTTTAAGATTAAGAGATCATTATGAAAAAATATCATGAAATTGAATGCATTTGCAAGGCTGGAATAAACACTGCTGCTGCAGCGGAAGTTTGAGAAGGCACTTGTCTCGCAGCTGATTGGTCCAGTTTGGGTTTGCGATCTCTAACCCAGAATAAAACCTGCTCCAAAGCAGGTTAGCCATGTAGTGTAAGTTACCATAACAATGAACAACGATATTAGGGAGTATAAAAGTCTGATATTGTTATATCAACCGATATTCCTTTTGTATATATAATACAGTATATACATAATATACAGACATTGTACAGAAGTAAAACAGAACAAACATACAAATGAAAGTTATTTACTAAAATATTTCTGTAGCCAACCTGAAAATCTAGTTATCAAATGTTTAAAAAAAATCACTTCATAGTCTTCACTATATAAATATAAATTAACCCTCAATTAAAGTTATTCAGTCAAGAGCAGTGAGTGAATTCTTTTATCTCGTCTTTTATGAGAAAACGCTTCATTTTCTTGCTTTACATGTTTTCACTATTACACGGTAGGGGGTGCTATTATTCATCTCCTGAACGAGTACAGAATATCAAAATCAGATCAAAACAGAGGCGAAGAAGAAGCAGAAACCAGTACGGAAGTGACTTAAACTGCAATTCATCGACTGGCCACTAGAGACAGGGCTCAATGAGATTCTGCTCCTTTTTGGAGCCTATGTTAAAATGCCCAACTTTACAGCAGAAAAAAAAACATGTTTAGAGTCTGGTACAAAGTGTGGTTTTATTCTATACGGCTATTTTTTCCCTGACCGGTCTTCAGAAACCTACGGGTGACGTCACGGACACTACATCCATATTTTTTACAGCATATAAATCAAAACTGCCTAATGTTAAATAAAATAAAATAAATAAAATGTCGACCCAGGAAGTGGTTAGGACTGTGAAGCTTTGGGGGTGTTGATGGACTTGATTTACTTCATCCGTATTTTGATCATCGTTCTGAACCCCATCTGTGTACAACTTAGTCTTTGACAAAAACATGATTTTCTCAAAATGTCGCTATTTTTCATGAAACTTCAAGTGTTGATAAAAAAAAGAATGCATGAAGTTAGCATAAAACAGAGGCTATGTTCTTTTTATATATATATATTGCATGTTCAGATATTAATACAACAAGATATTTTGTGGGCCATTGTGAAACTTGTGAAAATAAACATGACACCGCCAGCGTGTTTGGTCATGTTCACTTAAGACATAACCGACTTTGTTTACGATAATACTCAACAAGACAGGCTTTTTGACATAATTTGGTGTGAATATTCACACGCTGTGAGACGTGTTGGCGCACGTTCATATCGGTGGCATATAACGCCGATATATCTGTGACGGGTGATAAAATCGGCAGAACGATAAACCGGTCGGGCTCTAGTTTTTTTTTTTTTTTTTTTACCAAAATATATATATATATATAAGTCGCAATTTAAATGTCTTAATTTAATTTGTTTACCCCCAATGACACAATGTTTGTCTTTGTGCTTTCTGAATGTAGTTCTCTGCGCAGTTGAATGCGATGCAGCACCTAAAGGAGCAACTGGAGCAGAGGACACGCATGATAGAGGTGAACATTCAGAAACAGCAGGAGGAACTGAGACAGATTCATGAACAGCTGCAGAGAGTGCAGGGACAGGGAACTCAGGTACACGCGCATAATTGTGTGAATGTTCTTATTGACCGTTTTGTTTTCATGGTAACAGAAGCATGTGATTCAAATGGTGTCATTCTGATGATATTGCAGCAGTCGGGAGGTGGACTCGGCTTACAGTTGCCTCAAGTTGGAGGAGCACAGACTAACATTTTAGGGGTTGGGGCACAGACGGGGGTCATAGCTATACAGGGCCAAAATGTGACAAGTACTGCACACAGTGGGACTGTTCCACAGCAACAAGCACTTCCACAGCAACAGGCTCCTCATTCCCTTCAGCAGAAACTACAGGGTTCATCTGTGACACAGGTGAGTTTGTTTTTTGTTTCGATTATGAATCTTTATTAAAAGTAGGGATGGGTATTTTTCAAAAATATTGTATGCAAATATTTGGGCTCATATAAAAAAAAAAATTGTTTATTTAAATGAAGTTTAACGAGAGAGACTTTTTTTATCATTATGTTTTTGTCACTGTTTCTGAACAAGCTTCTCAGCAAATATAGGCTACACAACAAGCTTACATTATATCTTGAGATAAACCCAAAAATATACAGAACAAAATCATTTAAGAAAACAAACATAAAGCAGACTTCGGCAGTTATCATGCAGAGCATGCATATACACTCGAGTCAGAATATGGTTATTGTGTTTATATTGTTTCACATGTTCATGTTGAGGAAAAAAAGAATATCCACATGCTCGGGTGAAAGATGGCTACTCAGTCTGATAACAATAAGGCCAGGTGCAGAAAAAATGCGCTCCGCAGACAGACTTTGCAGGGACACAGATAACAGTTTGCTAAGCAAAGATTCTTCCAGCGCTTTTTCTGTTCTTTGTGAATGCAGTGATGCACAGCTGCTGTCTTTCCTCATTCGACCGGCGTTTGGATTTCATGTGATTGCCAGGTGAAATTCAGTTATCATAAATATCACCACCATGAAATGTTTCCACATGACATGTTGATCCATTTTATCAAAAGTAATAATTTTGATCAAAGTAATTCCAAACTGCCTAGAGGCAGACGTCATACTGTGATTTAAAATACATCGAACTTGTTTACACGCTCCACAGCGCCACCCTGTGCATAACAGAATTTTAGTTTGCGTACTTAGGATTTCACTGCATTTATGGCCAGCAAAGCAACATATGTTTCAAAATTTGTATTTACAGATTGAATATTCAACAATTCGTGCACATGCCTAATTAAAAGATTGAATGTATGATTAAATCTGAATTTTGGTCGCCATTCAGTGTTTCAAATTCAATAAATTCATATCGTTTGGTGTCTGTAATATTTTTTAAGTCACTTATGCTCCCCAAAGCTGCACTTATTTAATAAAAAAAAAAATAGGAACAAGTTAATGTTGTGAAATTATTATTAAAAAATTTAATAGAACTGTTTTCTGTTTTCATATATTTTAAAACGGCATTTATTCCTGAGATGGCAAAGCTGAATTTTCAGCATCATTACTCCAGTCTTCAGTGTCACGTGAGCCTTCAGAAATCATTCTAATATTAATTTATTAGATTATTAATGTTATAAGTGTTGAAAATAGTTCTGCTGCCTTCTTTGGATTCTTTGAATAGAAAGTTCAAAAGAACAGCAATTATTTGAATTAAAAATCATTGAAAGTATTTACTGTCACTTTTGATCAGTTTGATGCATCTTTTATGAACAAAAAATAATCTTGCTGACCCCCATACATAATTGTATACACAGATTAATTATGATTTTTAGGTGCAGTGTGTGAATTTTAGCAGCATCTAGCGGTGAGGCAATCTAGCGGATTGCAACCCCTCCCTTTCAAAGCACATAGAGAAACTATGGGGGCCGACACAGGACAAAAATGTCATAATCAGAGAGAGAGCAGAGAGTGACTAGCGCTCTGTAGAGAAGTTTGTCTGTTTAGGGCTACTGTAGAAACATGAGGTCGCAAAATGGTGATTTCACTATATGTAGATGTATGTGGTGTATAAAACCTTACATAATGAACCGTTATGTATATTATATTGCATTTATGTCAATAGATCCTCATAAATACTACACAGTGCACCTTTAATACATTTTAGGTATATGACACCAATCACAACACAAAGATGCAATTAGTTATACAATTTTAAAAAAGATTGATTTACAGTTGTTCACAATCCTGAACTGATGGTATAGGCAGTGTCTTTAGCTGTGTATTGCCTACAAGTTGCTTTTAAAAAAAGCCCATTGACAATGACATAATCTCTTATCTTCCCCTTCATGTGGTGACATCATCTAAACGGATGGCGTAATTTTTTCCTTGTCTCATTCTTTTTCTCAGTGTGGTCCTGTATATAATACCATGATGATCAGCCAGCCTGCCAATACCAATGTTGTGCAGATACCCAGCAGTCTGGCTCCAAAAATCAATCAGGGCAATGCAATAAACAGGTACAGTACATGTCTTTTTTTTCCTCCTTCTTTTCCAGGACACCGTCGACAATATATGCTTCAAATTATTATTATATTAAACTATTATTCTTAATACAACTACAGTTTTCTTTCTCCGCTTTGGTACTATTTTCACATGGTGTACATTTTCAAAACTCTTAGTACAAAAATCCAAACTGATCACACTTGTAAAACAGCTAGTCATTCTTTCAAAACCTGATCTCTTGCTTTCATTCAGTTGCACATATTTTCAGTACACATAATCATTGTTTCAAACACAAGATTATTATAATATGTAATGTGAACATTTGGTTTAATCACCGAGACACAACAGTGTGATCTTATTTCAATTTTGTACTTTTAACAATCAGTTCATCCAACAGCAAACAATGCAAGATACATGTTTCAAATCTCCCTCGTTGCTGAATTATCTACAGTGACACTCACTAGAAAATAGGTTCGGTGCACGCGTGTAACGTTACCGAATTGTTTCCGGATGCAATCTTTAACAGTTCACATTCGGCTTGTTTTAAGCATGGAACACACTTCAATCCGAGTTCCCCCACGAACATATTAAGTATTCAGTCCATTTTATCACGAAATTCAAACGATAAATGCCGTTTTGACGCTCTATGTGGCGTGACCTGGTCACTGATCACAGTTTAAGCAGCCGCGCGACGTGCACACGCGTGAACGCGATCGATCATCTCTTCCTAAAGAATAAACATGAATGACCATCTGAAGGTTTGCTGAGGATACATTACAACTTGCTGTCATGTATCATATCTGGTGTAATCGCTAAATCAGTGTTTCAGCGGCGGAAAGATGTCAATATAACTGCTTGTAAACTAAACAATGTCATGTAACATTAGCATCACATTTACCTCAGGCATTCAGTGTCCACAGAATTTTATTCACTAGAGAAATCAGCTCTTTCACTAAATATATGCTCTATATTTGCCTATATATTCATTATATTCTATTTAACCTGTTAGTGATGTCTTGATTATTTCATGCATGTTAAATAAACCTATCATGAAAATGACAGACACTGTGTATAAATTATTATATTTCAACAACGAATTGGAGAAAAAAAAAACAATTCTATAATTAGATTTAGAAGTTATTGCAAAAACTGCCTTGTGACGTTTACATGTTTGTGTACTGTGTGTTATTTGAGTGTTGATTATTATACCTAAAAATAAATAGCAACTGAATTTAGGCTAATAGTTTGGGCTCTATTTTGTTAACCTTTAATATTAATGTGCAAGTAAGGGCTCCCTATATAATTTACAGAAATATCGTCAATAAAGTTTTAGATATAATTTAATTCATTCAAGGACATACACTTTTTTTTCTTCTTCAGTAAACCACTGTTAAATATAAAAAATAAATAAAAAGCAATTTTGTAAAACTGCTGTACCGAACCGTGATTTCAAAACCGAGGTACGTACCGAACTGTCAGTTTTGTGTACCGTTACACCCCTACTGTCAGTCTTTTATTTTTTTGTCATGCGTCACAACACTTCCTTGAGTTCCAGGCATTTCCGTGTTGTAAATAAAATCATTTTTAAAATATTAAATGTGTCATTCTCTTTAAGTCCCGCTCAGAAATGTCATTTGCATATTAAAATCCCTCCCCGCGACACTGTCACCTTTTTTATTCTGAGGAGTTTGTAGGTCTAGTAATGTAAAATGCTGTATTTGATGCCGTCCGTCTCCCTTCATCTGATCAGTCTGATGTTACACCGTCATTGACTATTTCCTCTCCCTTATCCTCGATTCTGCTCTATTCACAAATTGCAAATCTTTCTGTCCCACCTACCCAAACATTATGTATGACATTATGTAGAGTTTACCAGGCCACACACACAGCTTATAATGTAAAAATAATCCATTGCATATGGTTAACCATATTGGAAATTGCAAATAAAGGAGAAGCTATGTCTATATAATCAACATTTATAGAAATCTATTGGTGTACCAAATAATTCATTGATTAACCATTAAGATCAGTTGGATTAAATAATAAACAAATGTATTAAACTGAACGAGAAGATGCGAATCAAAGTTTGATAGTAAGAGCTTTATGAAAGGCAGTTACTGTGAATGAGACATTTATAAAGATGAACACTTATTTTGTGTAGTGAAAAGGATACTTTGTGGTTTTGTGTATTGTACTAACACAATTGAAAATATGCTGAAATGTTTGAAAAAGTGCTTTTGATGATCTGTTGTAATATTAGCACTATGAGTTTTGAAAATGTACACCTTACTTGTGAAAATGGTACCAAAGCGAATAAAAATAAAACCAATATTAATTATTTCTTTCTTTGCCTTACCCTGTCACTCAGGTTTCCTGCTGGGCAGCAGTTGGTCACTAAGATTGTGACGGCTCCAATGGCGTGTAGTGCTGTCATGGTACCCACAACAATGTTTATGGGTCAGGTGGTGACAGCTTACAGCCCGTTTCCACAGCAACAAGGTCAGACACAGACCATAGCATTGCAGACTCAGTCAGCTGCACCTGCAGAACAACAGGCTCAAGCTACCACATTACAAACAAATCAACAGCAGGGGGCGACGCAGCAGCCAACAAAACAGCAGCAGCCGTTTTTACAGGTAACAAAGCATGCACAGTGTTTCATTCTGAATCTCTTCAGGACTTGATTCAGTTATTTGTATGCATCACCACTTAAATGTTAATATTCCCCTTGTGACATGTCTCATATTCTTAACCAACTATAGCAAAAGTCCTAACCAAGTTGACCAAGATGCTAATCCATCTAAACCAATGGTTCCTAATACACAGTGCTGGGTAGGAGTTAATTACATGTAATCTGGATTATGTAATCAGATTCCAAAAATTAGATTCTTTTACATTTTAAGATACAAACTACTAGTTACTTTTCTATTGATTCCACAGCATTTGATCACTGCATTTACAGAAATCATTTCACTTTTAAGACGCTTTCTCAGCATTGCAACATTGCATATCTAATCAGCTCCTGATGAACACATTAATTGTTATTTGAATTATCGCTCAGCAAGTCATTTACCCTCTTTGGAAGGCTTTTGTCTTTCAAACACATTCAAATGTACAAATCGACATAATTTCATATTAACATATAATGCAGGGATTCCCCAAATTTTTGGTCAGCTAAACTCATTTGATGTAACATATATTCGAAGATTTATGGTTAATAAATTGAACTTAAAAGATTTTAAGTTAATAAATTGGGTCAATAATACAATTTACAATAACAAAAGTTCATGGTTTTCTGATGTCGGTTAATGGTCACATGACATTGTCATGGGAATGAGAAACTTTAATAATTATCATGGTGAAGCTGGAATTTAAAAAAAAAACACACAAGCTAAGTGTCTTTAAAAGCTTTTATTCTTGGCAAGAAGGTCAATTCGGACATACAGGTGATCTGCAGTCAGGAAAGACAAAAACTCTCATTTTATACTCTCATTTCAATGGATGAGGGCCAATATCACAAAAACACAATACCAAACTCATTAGTTGGTGTTGTCTGCAGCTGTCCCACCTTGAAGTTTGCGAGACAACAAACACTAGTTCCATAGAGAAGAGTATCAAAGTTTTATCAAACAAGAATGTGTTTACTACAGATAACTATAATTCCATTTATATTTAACAAAAACATGCTCGAATTGAGATAGGCAGGTCATTCCACCAAGTAGGAACGGTCCAGGAAAAGGTCCGTGAGAGTGATTTCATGCCTCTTTGGGATGGCACCACAAGGCGTCGTTCACTGGCAGAACGTAAGCTCCTGGAGGGTGTGTAAGTCTGAACAAGCGAGTTTAGGTATATTGGTGCAGAGCCAGTGGTTGCTTTGTAGGCGAGCACCAGTGTCTTGAATTTGATGCGAGCTATTGGCAGCCAGTGGAGACTGATGAAGAGAGGTGTGACGTGCGTATAAAATTGTCTTATAAGCTTAATATAATTAAAAATGCCATTGTTAAAAAGTTCCCTTACAACATGCAGTTAAACAAATAGTTTTTAAACTTTTTTCAGTAAATGTTTTGATGCGTTTTTATTTTTTAATTATTTAATTTTTTTTATGATTGAATTGTTTAATAGCTTTCATTCGTGAAGCCCTGCAGTTTCATCGTGAACCCCAGTCTGGAAAACCCTGACATAATGTAATATTTAATGCACTTCATGGTTTTGATAACAAAGAATGGAATGTATATTTATATGTATATCAATATGGTAAAAAAAATATCCTATTTAAATCAATGTGATAAATGAGTTAGGTCAAAAGTAATCAAAAAGTAGTCTGAATACATGACCTAAAATGAAAAATCTAGATTTAAATTACTAACTACAATTTTTGTCATGTAATTTGGAATCTATCTATCTATCTGTCTGTCTTATATTAAGAGAACCACTGATCTGAACAAGCTGTCCATCTAGAAACCATGTAAAGCCACTTCCATCCTTTTGAAACATTTTAGTCGACTTTATTTTTTAAATAAAAAGTGTTTCTAATTTTCTGCTGTTTATTTGACAGGGCACACGCCTTCTCCATGGCAACCAGTCCACACAACTGATCCTGCAGGCTTTCCCTATTCAGCAGCAAGGCACATTTACTCCATCGCAACAACCGCAGCAGCAGCAACTGAAACCACAGACTCTAAAACAGCAGAAAACAACCCCCTCTCACCAGACTGACAGCACTAGTACCAAGTCTCAATAACATGGATAAACACAATGGCCAATCAGATGGAGGTGCCTGCTCACATAATCTCTTCTGGATGTTCATTGGTGCTCTACTCATTGGAACAAAATGGCCCTTCCTGGCAGCATCTTAATGCTTTACAGAAAAGGAACTCCCTCAACATGGCAGCTGCATGGAATACAACACCACCAGATGGACGCTGTGGCAACCATGCAGAATGTTTCACCAGACCAACAGGTGGTTGCCAAACTCATTATTTATTTCAACAACAGAAAGTATAGGATTGCTAGCCTTTGCATCACCGTTGCCAAACAGCAAACCCTTTTGTCTTTCATTGCACACAGCCCAAAGAGTCTATCTGTACATTCTTGTGTACCATACATGTAAATACACAACCGTCAAGGAACAATGCAAGATATTGAATATTTTATATGCTGCATGAAGTTTAAACTTTCATTTGTACTTCCAGTTTTTTTTTTTTTTAAGGATTATTTTTAATTGTAACGTTTTTATATTATACATATAGTGATGCTTTCTACTTTTAACCCTTCCCTGACAATAGTCCCTTCACGGATAGTTGGAGTTCGTAATTGTTTGTCCTTGAGGTTTTTAGAGGCACTAGATTTTTGTTTTAGTTGCTCATTTTTGGGGTGGAAATTATTATACTCCATGTTTCTGAAATAAAAAAATTGGGTAACACTTTACTTGAAGGGGTGTGCATAAGACTGACATGACACCTTCATAATCATGACATGACACACGTCATGAATATGAAGGAGTTTGTATGCATGTTTATGACAACTGTCATTGAGTGTCATTCGCTCAATTATGTCATTTTTAATGCAAAGATGACATTATTTGAGATGTCTTAGTTATGACAACTTGACATAAACCAATACATCATAACCTGTTAGTGTCTTTGTCATGACAAATTGACATTACCAAGACAACATAACCTGTTGTGAATATTTTTCAGTTCATAATGTTTAACAAAAAAAATTAAAAAAATAAAACGTTTCCTAAACAGTTAATTACAGCATCCCACACATTTATATTTTCTTGAAATGCTTTTTTACATCATGGATAAGTCTAGCTAAGACACTATCATAATGGCGTAGACCTAACCAGTGGTGCCACTCTATCATTTTTATAGACTCTATCACTCTATCAAGAGTATTGACACTTAATGACATTTTAATGACAAATTCAACTGACACCACTGTAGTTTAGGTCAAGGAAAATATTCATGACACTTATATAAAATCATTTGACAGAGTATTAACACTTAATTTGGATAATATTTAATATTTTAATACTTAAGTTTGATAATTAATCTGCTATGTCATGCTTATGACAGGTTATGTTGTCTTGGTAATGTCAAGTTGTCATGACAAAGACACTGACAGGTTATGATGTATTGGTTTATGTCAAGTTGTCATAACTAAGACATCTCAAATAATGTAATCTTTGCATTAAAAATGACATAATTGAGCGAATGACACTTAATGACAGTTGTCATGAACATGTATAAAAACTCCTTCATATTTATGACATGTCATGTCATAATTATGAAGGTGTCATGTCAGTCTTATGCACACCCCTTCAAGTAAAGTATTACCAAAAATTGTCTAGTTTCAGTTTATTTCTAATTATCAAATACGTTTGAATCAAATTTGACTTCTTTTTTTTAAGTGTCAAAATGTTTTTTTTTTGTTTTGTTTTGTTTTTACTACTTCCAGTTTTTTAATGTTAATTAGCTTTTTAGTTGAGTCATAGTAGTTCACTAAACAGTTTTTGTGCACCTTTTCCCCTTTACATATAGCACTTATTGTGTTTATACACACTAAAATAGTCCATCCTTCTAGTAATTGTGACCTAATGGTTTAGTTTTTGTGTACATGGATGGACGGTACTTGTATTTTTCAGAGAATAATTATGCGCCATAAATAAGCTTTCAAATCCACTTTCATAAATGCTTTGTTCTCCCTCATGGTTTTGGGAGCTATGCAAGAAGCCACATCCAAGGCAGAGCATTTCTATATGTTGACCGACTGAGGACGGTCCGGAATACTGTGGACCTTTTAAATCCCGGTTTCAGGAAAATTATTATATTGTCCTATTCCTAGGTTTATTTCCAAAGTTGTAATTTAAACTGAAGCAGGGTTATCGTGCAGCTGTACAGTCTTAAACTTGAGTGATCTTCCTTTTGTGTGTGTGTGTGTGTGTGTGTGTGTGTGTGTGTGTGTGTGTGTGTGTGTGTGTGTGTGTGTGTGTGTGTGTGTGTGTGTGTGTGTGTGTGTGTGTGTGTGTGTGTGTGTGTGTGTGTGTGTGTGTGTGTGTGTGTGTGTGTGTGTGTGTGTGTGTGTGTGTGTGTGTGTGTGTGTGTGTGTGTGTGTGTGTGTGTGTGTGTGTGTGTGTGTGTGAATTTAAAGTGCAGGCTGTTATATCAATAACCGTTTGTGACTCTTCCAGTATCGCTGTGTGGGTTGCTACAGTGTGTATTAACCCCAGCGGTGACCAATCAGTTCTTGCGTTGCAGTATCTCAGTATTCTAGATGTTTCCCCATTGGCTTGTTAGCTATATACCTCCGAAATGAATTTATATAAGAAGTGTATTCAAAGCTATTTTATTTTCATATGGCAAAAGACGTTAGTGTTCAACAGTATTGCTGTGTATAGACCGGTAACACTGTTAAAAGATAAGTTAGAGCTGAAAGGTTTATGGAAATATTTTGATATTTTTGACTTCTGGAATTCCAAAAGTGGAGATGTGCACCTTCCCCATTGTCTGATTCTCTTTCATAGTCATGTTGTGCGTTTCATTTTGTTGTGCACTGAAACCCCCAAGTGTGTTAGCTGTTACTGTTGGAACCGATGTGTTTCATTGTGTGTACAATCATACATTCTTAAAATGTACCCCCAAAAAAGCTACTGACAGGTTGAAGAAATAATTGATTTGGACTTTGATGCCCTTTTGTTTGTTTTTTTTTTTTGTTTTTTTTTACATCCTTTGTATTTCTGTATGCAACCAAAAGAATGTGTTTTCAGAATATGATGGTTATTGGTTGTAGCCCCAGTTGTAGTTCTGATTTCTGCGTGAGCTGAGTGAATTATAAAATACATCATCAAAGTAAATTTAAGTCTTAAGGTGTTACAATAAAAAAGTTCTCATTTTGTTGATACTGAATTGCTGTGCACCAAAACCATGTCACCAGGTCATGTGACTGAATTTGTAGGAATTGTCCTCTGTTGGGAAAAAAACCCACGAAAGATAATTTTCCCTACACAATATTCAATCTTGAAATAAAGCAAACATGTTATTCACATTGTCTACGGATATCTCAAGATTTTTTTTTTTTAAGTGACATTAATACTGCTAACTGCGGAACCAAATGGAATTGTCAAAATAGTTTTGTCTATTGGTCAGACCAACAGATAGTCCCACCCTGAACTTGCACCATTGGTTTAGCTAATGTTGCTGGTTTGGATGCTCCAAATCAGAAGCTGGATATTAAAACAAACACTGTATTTTAACATGCATAATTACATACATTTTAAGGAATTACACACATTTTTTTCTGTCATTTAAAAATACACAATTCATGCAATAGCTCTTTTACACTTTTCATTTATTCTGTATAAAAACAGTTACATCATTCCTTTCATCATTACTGCTTTCATTTCTGACATAACACTCTACAAGTTGAAAAAATAGCTTAACACATCAGATATTTACAAAGTCAAATCTCATAGCGGTTCAAGTTGTCACAGTCAACATTCAAAAACATTTGATTCTTTCTGAAACCAACATCCCATCCTTCAAATGTGGTTTAGTTTACAACGAGCAGATGTCTGATATGTTTATCTTTTAAGCATGTTTCAAGAAAAAAAAAGTATGGTTTAATCCAGCTACTGCAGCCAAGTTAGCCACTTTTGAAGAATAGAACCCAGTCAAATACAACAAACAATGTACAATCCACATATGATTATCTCAGTTTTACACTGCAACAAATTGTATTTATATATACACGTTTTCAACAGTTCAAACTCAAAAGCCCCCCAAAAAAGAAAGTAAACATCCTAGTTGTCTTTAGTTTTAAGTACAACTGTAGTTAGGAGAGGGATCTCATAGTAGCTGTGTCCCAATTCAAGGGCTGCATCCTTTGAAGGCCGTGTCCTTTGAAGTGCGCGGCCGACGCGGCCTCCAAAGGACGCACCGAGACTCGTTTACAGTGGAAGGTATAGCGGATTGCGTCACCGCGGCGCGACGAAGGCTGTCCCAATTCGTAGGTCCTTCGAAGGATCCTTCAAAATACAGCCTGCAAATGCGTCCTTCTTTTCCCATGAAATGAAGGATAGTTGGATGGATGCTTCGCAGCCTTGCCTACCCCAGAATTCATTGCGCGCCGCGACGTCAGATTTTTGAAGAGAAATTGCCAGATTACACTTTTAAATGCAAGTATTGGGTTTCAATTTACTCCAGTAATCTAATGTATCTACTGATACAAATAAAATGTTGACTAAATATGTTACCAACATACGATTTTATATAGTTTATACTACATATTTAGTGGTTTTGTTTTTAGGCAGTTGAATATAACTTTAAAGTCCAGTATAAATGTTTATTTCAGTTCTCTTCCACGGCAGCTGTCAACAGCTGCTAAATATTACTAATAATGTAACGAAATGCATTTACTCTGTATTTGAGTATAATTGTGAAGTACCTCAGATTTTTATTCAAATTCATCTCAGAGGCAAATATTGTGGTTTTATGGAAAACTGACTTTTTACACATGGATATTAGATTTTGATATTAGTTATCGTTTAAAAAAGAATCTAAAAATAAAATACACTGTCTTAAACATGTCTTCTTGATTAGGGATAGGAGTTGGTCTTGGAGGGCCGCTGTCCTGCAGAGTTCAGCTCATAGAACAGTTATGCATGTTAAAATATTTTATGGTTTGATTTGAGGATGAGTTAATTTAATTTGTTCTTCCCTCTTTCTGAAAACATCTTAGCTACATTGCAGCCGTCGAATAAGTCAGCACTGCAAACCTGTTGGCAGACAGTGGAATATGCACTGATCCCAGATGATGTCCCGCTGACAGAGGCTTCACCAGGCTCTCCCAGCCCAGCTCAATAAAAGTCTACATAAAACATTTTCTTCCATCTGTTTTATGTACTGTTAATTTTAAAATTTATTTTGTTTTTCTAATCTTAAACGTAACTTATGTAAATAGTTCTAAAAAGTACTGTAAATAATGTATAGAACAATTTGTTTCATTTACAAATTAATTGACATGACAAAAATAAATGTACAGAATTATTTATTTCATTTACAAATTATAACTTGCTTAACAAAAATGTGTAGAACGATAATATTTAATTTATACATTTTAATTTACAAAACCAAAATTTTAGTTCTCAACTATCTCTCAAGAAGAGAAAACAATCAGTCCATTCTCTCCCTGCTCTCCTCTGTCTCTCTCTTCATGTCCTCCCTCAGTCTCTCCATCAGCTCATCCTCTCGGTCTCGTTTCCTCTTGGCTGGAGTTGCTCCTCCTCATCTTGCTCATCCACTGCTGAACTTGGCCCTGGTGTGTCCTCAGGGATGGAGGCAATGAGGACAGTGGGGTTATTTCCCACTCCCTCACCTGTCCCAGGACACTTTCAATCCTAAGGCAGAGGAAATAAACATCGTCAATAATTAACTTGCATACATTTTTTTTTTTTAAGTTGTAATAAGTTTTTTTTTTTAACCTGCAAGGTAAGGGTGCAATCTTAAGAAAATTTAAAAAATATGATGCATCAGTAGCTTACAAACATACAAAATACTCCAGAAATCATATTTGTAGACACTCAAATTCTATATTCTTTTTGTTGTGGGCTTTGTATAGGATAAGGCCCCCCTATACCTACACGAGAACCTATTGAAATACTACAAATGGGTCGTAGTCTACTCCAATCCACACTGGCCGAGTTTTTCGGCCCGGTAAATAAATACTAATTTGCTGCCCTCATTTTAATAAAGCTATCTGCTATCCGTAAAACAAAACGAAATATTACATCAGATCACCTGACGAATAAAGCCGTGCAGTGGTAACACAGAAATAAAGACCACCGGCTTTTAAAACGTTTCGTTGGTTATTTGAGTCAATTAAAACACAATACTTACATTTATAAGTGTATTCCTCGGCCGCGGGATGGGCAGAGGAATACATTGCGAAGGATCCACTTGTCCTGGTTGGTTCTATCCTTCGCGGCCGGGGAGAAGAGGGCGGTGGGAAGGGTTGCCAGGTCTTTGCAACAAAAGTAGTCCAAAACTCCCAATGCGATTTTCTCCATCGAGCGGCCGAATTCTCCACTGGAGTTGAACGTTTGGCGGTGTTGGAGCGGCGAAACCGTACTTATGGGGTAGAAACAAAACCCGCGGAAATAATTTTTAACCCGCGGCAACAACTTAAAAGTAGCCTAATTCGGCTGAAAAAACGCGGACTTGGCAACACAGACGGCAGGCTGCATTTGAAGGCCCCTTCGAATTGGGACAGCCTTCGTCGCGCTGCAGTGACGCAACCGGCCTTCAAATGCGGCCTTTGAAGGATGCAGCCCCCGAATTGGGACACAGCTACAGATACAATATAGCATTACAAATTGATAATGCATTATTATAATACTCACCTGAGTAATGACATGCTAAAATCAGTACAAATGCATGAACGGGAACCTCCATTCGTTGGAATTAAGTGCTTCAGATAGAGACACATTAAACAAGACTCGCTTTAGGTTTAACATCTTTACCACTGACCTACCTTACTGTTACTTGCACTATGATGTCCTTGCAGTGCAGTACAGTACAGTACTTGTTCACCCAGTCAAACACGAAGACATAAGAATACACAACACGACATCATCACAGAGACACTCACTACATGATGTCGTCATTAGGAGAGCTGGTAATTTATCTGGTGAGGTAACATTAGGTTCTATATCTAAATGCTTGCCTGGCCATGGTAGCTATTCATGCACTCAAAATACTATGATCAATACAGTACAATGGAGCCCAGCTGCATTTAGACAAAATATGTTACAGTTATATGGCTGGACATGCTGTGTCTTGAGCGATTTGAAATATAATGGAAGACGAGGCTAATGGAGTTGCATTGAGCCAAACAGTGAGCAGGGAATCTTAGGAGATGCCCTTAAATGCCACAAAGTCAGTTTTTAAATGGAGGATAAGGCTTTTAGGTCAAACCCATTGAGAAAATGATGATTTTGAGGCAAACCGAAGTATGTGTGATGTCATTTAAATGCTCTGATGTTCCAGAAAAACTTCATTTGTTGCCTGCAGCAGGGGTTGAGTTGAGGCTGTCGAGCTGCCCACAGAACTCAGCCGTTGTGCCCTCTGCAGGTCTGGAGGAACAAACCCTTCGCAGCTGCCACTAGTGCTGAGATTCAAGTAATCCTGCAAGACACAATTACAAACCTAACTGAAGAAATTGGTTCAATGTCAGCAGTTTTTGAGTCGAAACGTACATGTTTTAAGCCGAGTCAAAACGTACATGTTTAGTGGTTTCCGACAGCAGGAGTTCAGTCCTTTCCACTAGTTTTTTGAAGGTTGGTCTCTTCAGAGGGTCAATACTCCAACACCATCTCATTACCTCGTAACTGATAACGCGCACACCCATAAGATTACATTTTAGATTAAAAAATATATATATTACTAACCCTTTTGAATGGAATGGAATTGTATTGTCTTACATTTCAATTGGGGCAAACTCAGGCTCAGTCATTCTGTATCCATCTTGTATCATCTTATAGAATGTGGATCCAACTGGAATCCCTGGATAAGGTGTGTTACCTGCAGGCAAATTTACACCTCAATAATGAGTCACTTAAAGGCCCTGGTTTAGGTGAGGTGTATTCTGGGTATGTGTGATATTTAATAGGCCTGATACTAGCTCATACAGACCCAGAGAGAAGATCTCCCATAGTAAAATGCCATAGGACCAGACATCACTCTCAAAGGTGTACACACAAGCAAACAAGCTCTCTGGGGACATCCATTTCACTGGTAGACGTGCCTAAACAGGAAACACAGCATTCATGATACTGAACAATGCTTTAGTATTAAAAAAAGGGATGGTTCATTAAAGAAAATTAACATTTGGTCATCATTTATTCACCCTCATGTTGTTCCAAACCTGTGTGGATTCCTGCAGAATACAGTTTTTGTCAATATAATTAAAGTCAATGGGGTCCAATGTTGTTTTGGGCTCCACTGACTTTCATTATATGGACAAATACAGTTGAAACGTTCTCCAAAATATCTTCTCTTGTGTTCCGCAGAAGGTTTGAAACAACATTAGGGTGAGTAAATCATTTTGTATGAACTATCCCTTTAAATCAATGGTGCATTTAATACTTAAAATCTCAAATAAAATTCTGAATATGATATTAATATAGAGCCTGACAGTAGGTGTGAGTGTGGTAACGGATATACAACACTCCCTTACATTTCCTCTCAGGACGTAGCTGGAATCTCTAGTGATGTCACGTGCCAGACCGAAATCACATATCTTTGCTACCCGACCCTGAGTCAGTAAAACATTCCTAGCGGCCAGATCTCTGTGGATACACTTAAAATACATGGCAACACACATAAATAGACATTTGTTAGTCAAAAATGTATATATTCACTATTAAAACTATAACCTCTGTCAATTCCGAATGAAAATGTGATAACATTACACGGTCTGCAATGTTCAACCCACTCTGAAACTTGAGAGGTGAATAAATGTAATACACACTCACATTTTTGGATGTGAGGAAGTCCATTCCTTTAGCCACTTGATATGAGAAGCTGAGTAAATCCTCAGTATCCAAAGAGAGATCATCTTTATCATCACACCATTCTGAGAGAGATGATACAGATTGAAAAGTGTAAAATAATGAAGTGGTGGTAAAAGTGGCTGTATTTTGCTTGTATTTTCTTGGGATGGGCCTTACCTGTCTGATTCGACCTCTTCTGATACGACCTCATGGGCATGTAACCATTATCAGTGGCCTCTCTGTGTGTGCACACATGCATATAATAGATGGTGTATTACATTTCAAAAACCTAACAAAGGACATCTATACTCTTATAAATGTTGCGCCACATTTCTCAGACACATTTTACCTTGAAGGCTGTATTTGGCTGAGCAGATTTTTGTAATATCCATCGCCCGTTTTGGAACTGAAAAACGCATCCCGTTTTCTTCTAAGGAAGTTCAACATGTCACCATAGCAACAGTATTCTGTGATCACTAGAGTAGGGCCTGTTGAAAACAATTGTCACTTTAACAATTATGAAGGAAATATTCTCTTCATAAACATTAAACACTTCACCAAAATACACTATATTGCCAAAAGTTTTGGTACGCCTGCCTTTACATGCACATGAACTTAAATTACATCCCATTCTTAATCCATAGTGTGTATTATGGAGTTGGCCCACTCTATGCAGCTATAACAGCTTCAACTCTTCTGGGAAGGCTTTCCCAGGTTCAGGAGTGTGTTTAAGGGAATTTTTGACCATTCTTCTAGAAGCGTATTTGTGAGGTCAGGCACTGACGTAAGATGAGAAGGCCTGGCTCACAGTCTCCGCTCTAATTCATCCTAATGGTGTTCTATCGGGTTGAGGTCAGAACAGTCAAGTTCCTCCACACCTAACTCGTTCATCCATGTCTTTATGGACCTTGCTTTGTGCACTGGTGCACAGTCATGTTGGAACAGGAAGGGGCCATCCCCAAACAGTTCAAAATGTCGTGGTATGCTGAAGTATTAAGAGTTCCTTTCACTGGAACTAAGGGACCAAACCCCACACCATAATCCCCCTCCACCAAACTGTACACTTGCAGAATGTAACAATGCAGTCAGGCAAGTGCCATTCTCCTGGCAACCGCCAAACCCAGACTCATACATCAGATTGCCAGACAGAGAAGTGTGATTCGTCATGCCAGAAAACATCTCCACTGCTCTAGAGTCCATTTACATTTACATTTAGTCATTTAGCAGACGCTTTTAACCAAAGCGACTTACAAATGAGAGCAATAGAAGCAGCTAGAACAGTCAAGGGCAACAGTATGTAATAGTATGTAAGTGCTGTAACAAGTCTCAGTTAATCTAGCACAGAACACACAGGACAGAACTTTTTTTTTATTTTGTTTATAAATTAGACAGACAGAAAATTAATAGAATGTTAAGTGCTATTCTTGATTGGTCAGGTGCTGCTGGAAGAGATGTGTCTTTAGCTGTTTTTTGAAAATGGCTACAGACTCGGCTGCTCGAATTGAGATAGGCAGGTCATTCCACCAGGTGGGGGCGGTCCAGGAAAAGGTCCGTGAGAGTGATTTCATGCCTCTTTGGGATGGCACCACAAGGCGTCGTTCACTGGCAGAACGTAAGCTCCTGGAAGGTGTGTAAGTCTGAACAAGTGAGTTTAGGTATATTGGTGCAGAGCCAGTGGTTGCTTTGAAGGTGAGCACCAGTGTCTTGAATTTGATGCGAGCGGCTATTGGCAGCCAGTGGAGACTGATGAAGAGAGGCGTGACGTGTGCTCTCTTCGGCTCGTTAAAGATCACCCTCGCCGCTGCATTCTGGATCAGTTGCAAGGGTTTGATAGTGCATGTCGGAAGGCCCGCTAGAAGAGCATTACAGTAGTCCAGTCTGAAGAGAACAAGTGTCAGGACTCCTGGGTGATTAAGTATGTGTGTATGTATTTTACCTAACAGCAAGTAACAGCATTCATCTCTGTTGAGTGTAGCTTTCAGAGATTTTCGTGTCCTGTCCGAACAATTTACGGAGCTCAGTACCCAGGTAGACCAGATTGTTTCCCAGGTCGGTGAGCGTTTTCCTTCTGCACCTGTTGAAAATGCACCTGCAGACCTTGAGCCACACGCGGCGACTCTCCCGTCCTTCGACGGCGACCCTAACTCTTCCCATGCCTTCTTGCAGCTGTGTTCCCTTGTCTTTGCCCTTCAGCCACGGCGTTTCGCCGCGTCAACATCTAAGGTGGCATATGTGTTGAAACTTCTCACCGGAAGGGCGAGACAGTGGGGAATGGCTGTATGGGGGGCCAGGGCCCCGTGCACGGCTTCGTTAGAAGCTCTGAGTTTATTTGATCGGCCGCTTCGTGTGGACATGGCAGCAGCCGAGCTTGTGAGACTACTGCAACGGACCTCTTCTGTCACGGATTATGCCATCACGTTCAAGACGCTAGCCATCACCAGCGGCTGGAATGACGCTTCATTACAGGCTCAGTTTCTCGAGGGTCTCAACCCTGCAATTCAGGATGAGATTGCTGCACGGGATCCGCCGACATCTCTAGAGACGGTGATCGACCTGGCGTTGAGGATCGAGACCCGCCAGCGTCAACGGGACATCCGCCGGTCGTTTCATCACCTCTCCAAACGGAGGAACCCATGCAGTTGGGCAAGCTCCGTCTGACCGCCAATGAAAGACATCGTCGACTGTCCTGTGGTTTGTGCCTGTATTGCGGTAAGGCGGGGCATATTGCCGTTGCGTGTCCGGTAAAAGAGACCGCCCGCCGATGACTTCGGGAGTTTCGGTGGGCGTGTCGTCATTGAAGTCTCCCGGAAGCTGTACCACACTCCCAGTAATTATTAACTATAAGCAGTCTTTTCATTCACAAGCAATGCTGGATTCTGGTCCGGAGGCGAGTTTTCTGGATGCCGGTTTGGCCGAATCGTGGAATATTCCTCTTATTCCTCTGTTTTCCTCTCTCTCCGCTTGGACTTTAAAGGGACAGCATATGGCTGTTATCACCCATCGCACTCCCCCTGTGAGTTTGTTTGTCTCTGGCAATAATCGTGAGGAGATCGAATTCTATTTATTAGAACAGTACCAATCACCGGTCATTTTAGGGCATGATTGGTTGACCAAACATAATCCTCACGTTGATTGGCAGAACGGTGTTGTATTATCTTGGAAGTCTTCATGTCATGTTTCATGTATCGGTCCTGCTCCTTCTCCTGTTGTGTGTTCTTCTTTTCAGGTTCCGGATGTTGATCTCTCGGGAGTTCCGGCGGAGTACTCTGATCTGTGTCGGGTGTTCAGTAGAGCTCGGGCTACTTCCCTACCTCCTCACCGGTCGCATGATTGCGAAATCAAACTTCTCTCAGACACTTCTCCGCCTAAGGGTCGTATATTTTCCCTTTCTAAACCAGAGAGAGAGGCTATGGATAAGTACATTAATGAATCTCTTAATGACGGTCTCATTCGCCGCTCCTCGTCTCCAGCTGGCGCTGGATTTTTCTTTGTCAAGAAGAAAGACGGGTCTCTTCATCCGTGCATTGATTATAGAGGGCTGAATGACATTACTGTTAAGAATAAATACCCCTTGCCTTTAATGTCATCAGCGTTCGAGTTATTACAGGGAGCGCACGTGTTTACCAAGTTAGATCTGCGCAACACTTATCACTTGGTACGTATCAAGGAGGGCGATGAGTGGAAGACAGCTTTTAATACACCATCAGGGCACTGGGAATACTGCGTTCTTCCGTTTGGTCTTTGTAACGCACCGGCTGTCTTCCAAACCATGGTCAATGAAGTGCTGGGTGACATGATTAACAAGTTTGTCTTTGTGTATCTCAATGATAAAAGAAACCCATTCTCATCTTTTCTCCCTCTATGCAGATCCACACCCAGCATGTTCGCCAGGTTTTACAACGGCTGTTAGAGAATCAATTCTTTGTTAAGGCGGAGAAGTGCGAGTTCCACAAGGAGTCTGTTTCGTTTCTGGGTTTCGTCCCGATTCCGCAAAAGTTAAAGCGGTCGCCGAATGGCCAGTCCCCGACACTCGTAAGGTGCTTCAACGATTTCTGGGTTTCGCCAACTTTCATCTGCGTTTCATCAGAAATTTTGGCCAGATCGCTAAACCTCTTACCGCTCTCACTTCCTCTAAAGTGGGTTTCTGTTGGAATAAAGAAGCTCAGGAAGCCTTTGATGAATTAAAGTCCCGTTTCATCTCTGCGCCTGTTCTTTCTATTCCTGATTCGGCTAAACAATTTATAGTGGAAGTGGATGCATCTGATGTCAGGATAGGCGCCGTTTTATCTTAGCGATCTTCTGTTGACGAGAGAGTGCATCCGTGCGCTTTTTTTCTCTCATCGGTTAAGCCCAGCGAAACGAAATTATGACATACGTAATCGGGAGCTGCTGGCTGAGTGAGTGGTGAGTGGTGTCACTGGTTGGAGGGAACCTCGGAGCCCTTTCTGGTCTGGACGGATCATAAAAATTTGGAATATATCCGTTCAGCCAGAAGGTTATCATCTAGACAGGCTCGCTGGGTACTTTTCTTCGAACGGTTTAACTTCACACTCTCGTACCGGCCGGGGTCTAAAGAACACTAAGCCTGACGCTCTCTCCCGTCTGTTCGAGGATTCCGGGTCTGAGCGGACCGAGACCATTCTCCCGGAGTGGAGGGTGGTCGGTGCCCTCGTGTGGGGAATCGAACAGCGGGTGAGAGAGGCCGGTCGAGAGGGGGAAGTTCCAGAGAGGTGTCCGGCGGGTCGTCTATGGGTTCCTGAGCGGTTACGTACCGATGTCATCTGGTGGGGTCACGAATCCAAGTTTGTCGGCCATCCGGGAATTCGGAGAACGTTAGCTGCCATCCTTCAACGTTTTTGGTGGTCTTCCATGGCTTCGGACATCAGACAGTTTGTATTAGCCTGTTCAGTCTGTGCTTGTAATAAAGCTTCTAATCAACCTCCCGCTGGACTGCTTAAATCTTTGCCCGTGCCCTCCCGCCTCTGGTCTCATATAGCCCTTGATTTTGTCACCGGCTTACCGACGTCTAATGGTAACACTGTCGTATTGACTGTGGTGGATTGTTTTTCTAAAGCGGTTCATTTTATTCCCCTGCCTAAACCTTCTGCCAAGGAGATGGCTCAGGTTTTGATTAATCACGTCTTTCGGTTACACGGTATTCCGACTGATGTAGTTTCAGATAGGGGTCCTCAGTTCATCTCTCGGTTTTGGCAGGAGTTTTGTAGACAGATCGGTGCTACAGCCAGCCTGTCTTCTGGTTATCATCCACAGTCCAACGGGCAATGCGAACGGGCTAATCAGGATCTCGGTCGAACGCTTCGCTGTCTGTCGTCTAAATATCCGAATTCTTGGTGCCAACAGCTTCCTTGGGTCGAGTATTCTCTTCCCGTCACAGCTACTAATTTGTCTCCGTTTGAATTATCTATCGGTTATCAACTTCCCCTTTTCCCATCACAGGAGCCCGACGCAGCAGTTCCGTCTGCTTTAGCTTTCGTGCGCAGGTGCAGACGCACTTGGAGGAGAGCTAAGACACTTTTATTACAAAACGTCAGACGAACCAAAGCTGCGGCTGACCGTCACCGGCGACCTCCACCCCGTTATGTGTGTGGACAAAAGGTATGGCTTTCCACCAAGGATCTGCCTCTCCGTGAGCCTTCTCGTAAGCTGGCTCCTCGGTTCATTGGGCCATACAGTATATCTAAGGTCATTAATCCGGTAGCGGTTAAGCTTAAGTTACCTCCTATTCTTGGTCGGGTTCACCCAGTTTTTCATGTATCCAGGGTTAAACCTGTGATTTTTGCCCGGAACAATCCCCCTGTCTCTGGTAGAGGTTTTCAGTATTTAGTGGACTGGGAGGGTTGCGGTCCGGAGGAGAGGTGCTGGGTTGCGGCTTGGGATATACTGGACCCTGGTCTGATCGAGGACTTCCGTCGGCAACAGGGTGAGGGTGGGTCCTGCATGCCGGTCCGGTGCCGGTCATGGGGAGGGGATACTGTCAGGACTCCTGGGTGATTAAGTATGTGTGTATGTATTTTCATACCTGTTGGTGGTGGTTTCCTCACGGGTTCACTAGCTCCTCCCACTCGTTTCGGTAATTGTTCACCTGTCGTATCTCATCAGTTGTTTTCTATTTAGAGCACGCTGTCCTGTCTCTCGTCGTGCGCTCATTGTTTTGGTTGGTCTCAGTCATGCTGTCCAAGTCCAGTCAGTAGTCCTTCTTTCTGTTCTTCAGGTTCGGTCGCAGGCATCTGGAGGCTTGTCTTTGCCCAGAGTTCACACGCCTGTGGATATCGTGAACTTGACCTCGAGTGAACTTTGCTCTGTGTTTCTTGTGTTACTGGTGCGCTTTGTTTTTAGGCGAGATCCAGTCTCATCCAGGTTCCAGTGAGCTCGTTTTCGTCTGTCATCTGTCGTGTGAGGATTTCTTCCCGGTCACCGACCAGAGTGGATTACTTCGTGGGACGCCGCGTGTGGTCTCCGTTCCGTGGACTGTGACTTTTGTGCTTCATCGGACTCTCTCTTTATTCCTTCTAATAAACATTGTGAACTTGCATTTGGCTCAGAGACTCCTTGTGACAACAAGAGCTTGGACCAGGAGTTGTGTGGCCTGCTCTGATAGGAAGGGTCTAATCATCCTAATGTTGTATAACGCAAATCTGCAGGACCGGGTTTTTGCAGTAATGTGGTCAGTGAATTTTAGCTGATCATCAATCACAACTCCAAGATTCCTGGCTGTCCTGGACAGAGTTATGGTTGATGATCCTAGCTGAATGGAGAGATTGTGATGAAGTGCTGGGTTGGCTGAGACCACAAGCAGTTCTGTCTTTGCAAGGTTGAGTTGCAGGTGATGTTCCTTCATCCAGGCAGAAATGTCTGTTAGGCAGGCAGCGATACGAACACCAACCGTGGGATCAACTGGTTGAAATGAGAAGTAGAGTTGAGTGTCATCGGCATAGCAGTGATAAGAAAAGCCATGTTTCTGAATGACAGATCCCAGTGATGACATGGAGAAGTCCATTGGCAGCATGCTTTACACCAATGCATCTGACACTTTGCATTGCACTTGGTGATGTAAGGCTTGGATGCAGATGATTGGCCATTACATGAAGCTCTCTACACACTGTTCTTAAGATAATCTGAAGGCCACACAAAGTTTGGAGGTCTGTAGCTATTGACTCTGTAGAAAGTTGGCGACTTCTGCGCACTGTGCGCCTCAGCATGCACTGACCCCGCTCTGTGATTTTAGTTGGCCTACCACTTTGTGGCTGAGTTGCTGTTGTTCCCAATTGCTTCCACTTTGTTATAATATCACTAACAGTTGACCGTAGAATATTCAGTAGTGAGGAAATTTCACGAATGGACTTATTGCACAGGTGGCAACCTATCACGGTACCACGCTTGAATTCACTGAGCTCCTGAGAGTGACCCATTCTTTCACAAATGTTTTTAGAAGCAGTCTGCATGCCTAGGTGCTTGATTTTATACACCTGTGGCCATGGAAGTGATTCGATTTCAATGATTTCGAGGGGTGTCCCAATACTTTTGGAAATATAGTGTATCTCATTCTCCTATCATTATGTGAAACATAATGTCCAAACTGCTCCTTTCCATAATATCATTTTTGATAATTTGGTAAGCTCCAATTATGACAAAGCACCATATATATATACACTCACCTAAAGAATTATTAGGAACACCTGTTCAATTTCTCATTAATGCAATTATCTAATCAACCAATCACATGGCAGTTGCTTCAATGCATTTAGGGTAGGGGTGGCACGGTTCACAAAACCCACGGTTCGGTTCGTATCACGGTTTTAGGGTCACGGTTTTCGGTTCTGTACGGTTCTTGTTGTTGTTGTTTTTTATTTACTTCAGCATATGATATATAGCTTAATCATCCACAATTCTGTTTATAGTAATAACCGTCTCTCTATTTATACATATTTATATATATTCAGTACATTTCCATGTCCTGCACTTACGCAACCACTGTATATCCTGCACTTGCTGCTATTGCACTTCTGGTTAGACCTAAACTGCATTTCGTTGCCTTGTACTTGTACTTGTGTAATGACAATAAAGTTGAATCTAATCTAATCTAATTAGGATACAGTATTAAAAATTGTTATATCAAGTTGTTTCCTAACTGGCTGTCTACCGAGTCCGACACATTGGTGTAACATTTTTCATGTTAATCATATCAATTTTGATCAGAACAATGCACTGTGGCTTTAATTCAGCTGACCTGATTAACACATTTCACCATGAAGTGTCACAATCACCATATGACATCCAGCGCTGTGAAAAAATAACATAAAATACACGAAAACACAACACTGCCAGAAGTTTTTGCCCAAACTTCAAAGGCATGTTTAAATTATTAGAACTAGAAGCATATATTAACTTTTAAATGTTACATTTATCATGTGAATTACTTATATACAACATATGAATGTGTGTATGAGACAGAGGGGAACACGGTCTTGCAGCAGATATATATACGTTTCCCATCATAAATCAAAGCACGAGACAGACAGGGGTCGGAGGAGAAGACCGGAAAATGTGACAGAATGGACAATATTTGCCTGTATTTGCAATACATGAGCCGTGGTTCAGATGCGCGACTCGCGAGACAAACCTGCCAGTGTATGTCTGCTCAACGGGCACGCGCGGCGCAGCACCCGCTCTCGCACTGCATCTGCCCCGCTATACGATGCGCATCCTCCAACTCCGGGCAGCCTTCTTTATCTCTCCCACTTTCATTTCTACATGTGACGTGACCTGCAGCACTCCACTTTTACTTTACTGTATGTCCACACACACCTCTTATTTCGCGCGAAAAGGACATCCACTGTCTGAGGTAACATACGGGCACAAGGATACATTGCGCATGCGCGAACCGTGCGACGCACACACACCGAACCGAGACAAGCGAACCGAACGGTGCCACCCCTAATTTAGGGGTGTGGTCCTGGTTAAGACAATCTCCTGAACTCCAAACTGAATGTCAGAATGGGAAAGAAAGGTGATTTAAGCAATTTTGAGCGTGGCATGGTTGTTGGTGCCAGACGGGTCGGTCTGAGTATTTCACAATCTGCTCAGATACTGGGATTTTCACACACAACCATTTCTAGGGTTTACAAAGAATGGTGTGAAAAGAGAAAAACATCCACTATGCGGCAGTCCTGTGGGCGAAAATGCCTTGTTGACTAATTCAAGCTGATAGAAGAGCAACTTTGACTGAAATAACCACTCGTTACAACCGAGGTATGCAGCAAAGCATTTGTGAAGCCACAACACGCACAACCTTGAGGCGGATGGGCTACAACAGCAGAAGACCCCACCAGGTACCACTCATCTCCACTACAAATAGGAAAAAGAGGCTACAATTTGCACAAGCTCACCAAAATTGGACAGTTGAAGACTGTAAATTTTCGATTTCTGTTGAGACGGTAGAGTCAGAATTTGGCGTAAACAGAATGATAACATGGATCCATCGTGCCTTGTTACCACTGTGCAGGCTGGTGGTGGTGTAATGGTGTGGGGGATGTTTTCTTGGCACACTTTAGGCCCCTTAGTGCTAATTGGGCATCGTTTAAATGCCACGGCCTACCTGAGCATTGTTTCTGACCATGTCCATCCCTTTATGACAACCATGTACTAGGGGTGGCATGGTTCACAAAACCCACAGTTCAGTTCGTATCACGGTTGTAGGGTCACGGTTTTCGGTTCTGTACGGTTCTTGTTGTTGTTGTTTTTTTATTGTTAACACTCCAGAAATTTACTTCAGCATATGATATATAATCTTAATCATCCACAATTAGGATACAGTATTAACATTTTTTTATATCATGTAGAAGTTGTTTCTTAACTGGCTGTCTACAGAGTCCGACACATTGGCGTCACATTTTTCATGTTAATCATGTCAATTCTGATCAGAACAATGCACTGTGGCTTTAATTCAGCTGACCTGATTAACAAATTTCATCATGAAGTGTTCCGTGTGTTTCACAATCACCATATGACATCCAGCGCTGTGAAAAGAAAAGAAAAAATACACGAAAACACAACACTGCCAGAGGTTTTTGCCCAAACTTCAAAGGCATGTTTAAATTATTCAAACTAGAAGCATCTTAACTTTTAAATGTTACATTTATCATGTGAACTACTTATATACAACATGTTATACGCATGTGTGTATGAGACAGAGGGGAACATGGTCGCATTTGCAGCAGATATATGCTGCCCATCATGAATCAAAGCATGAGACAGACAGGGGTCAGAGGAGAACACCGGAAAATGTGACAGAATGGACAATATTTGTCTGTATTTGCAATACATGAGCCGTGGTTCAGCTGCGCGAGACAAACACTGCCAGTGTGTGAATGCGCGCGCGCATACGCACTGCATCTGCCCTGCCTGCTATACGTCGCTGGCGCATCCTCCAACTCCGGGCAGCTTCCTTATATCTCCCACTTGCATTTCTACACGTGACGTGACCTGCAGCACTCCACTTTTACTTTATTTTACTGTATGTCCACACACACACATACACACACCTCTTATTTCACGCGAAAAGGACACCCACTGTCTGAGGTAACATACAGGCACGAGGATACATTGCGCATGCGTATGCAACGCACACGCTCCGAACCGAGACAAGCGATCAGGTTTTTTTCATGTACCGTGCCACCCCTACCATGTACCCATTCTCTGATGGCTACTTCCAGCAGGATAATGCACCATGTCACAAAGCTTGAATCATTTCAAATTGGTTTCTTGAACATGACAATGAGTTCACTGTACTAAAATGGCCCCCACAGTCACCAGATCTCAACCCAATAGAGCATCTTTGGGATGTGGTGGAACGAGAGCTTCGTGCCCTGGATGTGCATCCCACAAATCTCCATCAACTGCAAGATGCTATCCTATCAATATGGGCCAACATTTCTAAAGAATGCTTTCAGCACCTTGTTGAATCAATGCCATGTAGAATTAAGGCAGTTCTGAAGGCGAAAGGGGGTCAAACACAGTATTAGTATGGTGTTCCTAATAATCCTTTAGGTGAGTGTATATATGTTTTATATTCCAAGTCTATTCAATAAGATATATACAACACTATACAGTATAACCCTATAAAAAAAACTACACAAAAGATTTGTGTGAAGAACCGACCATAATTTCAAGAGACAAATACCGGTACTACTATTTTCTACTTTTGTGGTGCAGTATATATCCGCTTTCCTTATTTGGAAAAGTGAAGCATTTTCTTAACATCTCCTGTTGTGTTTCTTTCAACCCAAAGAAAGAAAACAATATAGAAATTGGAATGACATGAGAAACATGCAATATATATTATAATAAACTCATAGGTATCTTTCTTTAATCTGTGACCACTGTTTTAAAGTGATTGAATCAATATTTACCACTTACCTCCTACTGTACAAGCACCAAGCAAGTTGACAATGTTTATATGGTTGCCAATGTAGCTCAGAACTTTCAACTCTGACATTAGAGCCTCTTTCTCAGTGGAGTGAGCGCTCGCTTAGGGAAAAATCCACAGATACACACACACACACACACAAACATACACAGATACGTTAGATACATTCAAAGTTGTGAAAACCAATGATTGGAGTCTATACAAATATACACTGCCTGGCCAAAAAAAAGTCGCTGTTTGGATTTAAATTGGCAACAGTCTATGACTGGATCATTATTGCAATGATTATGTTTCTAGCATGTTATATGTTTGGCAACAGTTCTTCTAACCCTAACTAATGGAGTGTGTAGCTTTTCATTTCTTAAACAACCATGTAGGAAGCCACATGGCTATATTCCAGAATGACAATGTCATTCATCAGGCTCAATCTGTGAAAGAATGGTTGGGAAGGAGCATGAAGGATCATTTTCACACATGAATTGGCACCTCTGAATTCATTGAAAGTCTTTGGGATGTGCTGGAGTAGACTTTACAGAGTGCTTGACTCTTGCATTGTCAATACAAGATCTTGACCAAAAATTGATGCACCGCTTGATGGAAATGTGATGTTATTTCAGTCAAGTGTTGCATGAAATTTTGTTCAAGATATTGTATTGTATTGACAATGCAAGAGGCAAGCACTCTGTAAAGTATACTCTAGCACATCCCAAAGACTTGCAACATGCTAGAAACACAATAATCAATGCAATAATGATCCAATCATAGACTCTTAAGCATTTTCCTATGTAAATCTAAACAGCAACTTTTTTTGGCCGGGCAGTGTACTTTACTCGCTACATCATACATCCAGACATATACTCACGTTTTAGCATTTTTACAGCAACTGTGGTCACTGTGTCAGCTGATATGAGTCCATATGCAGTAGCTGCCACCACTTTACCAAATGCTCCAGAGCCAAGGATTTTACCTTCATCAAAACAAACAACAACGTTTAGCTCTTACTTACCATTATTATCAGTTTAAATTCATACCATTTTAATAAGCATTCTACTAGATGATTATTATAGATTTATAATATAATAAGATTTCTAATTATTACTGTTAAAAAGTGCGTGTGTGTGTGTGTGTGTGTGTGTGTGTGTGTGTGTGTGTGTTTCTATTCTTCGAAGAATCCTATATATGCATAGAGAGTACACACTATGTGTACACTTTTAGTGAGATTAAATAATGAGCTATTGTGTAATCATAACGTTTAGAGTTATGTGTAATGTGAATGCCATTACCAAAGCGCAGTCTTTCCCGTGGAAACTCCCATTTGGGGTCATAAGGCAGCTGCGTCGGGTCTATGTAAGTATAATTGTTGCCATCAAAACTGTCGATCACCTTCCAATGGATCTCATATTTGGGTTTCTATGGCAGTGTACAAAATGGCAAGCAGAAAATACAAGTGAAATAAATAAAGCAGAACTTATTGCTAACAATTTAAGATATGCCATAGTGTGTGTGTGCGTGTGTGTGTTGTGTTGTACCTGCATGTATTTGAAGAGCAGAACCACCACAATAAAACTAAGCAGAACAGCAGTGGACACGACACCAGACAACAGAGGTGTGAAGAGTTTATGGGGCACAGTTCTTTCTGGGGAGAGAAACACATGCCCACACACACATAAATATGCACATACTCACTACATCTGCATTTAAAACAGTAATACTTCTTAATTCACAGTACCATTTTAATAAGGTGAGTGTTTTAAATCTGTTGTTCAGAGGATTTTAAGATCTTAGCGTCAGTATCAAATCCTAATGTGCACACACTGCACAATATAATAATCCCTCATATCTGTCAACAAGCTCAGTGTGTGTCTGAGAACATTCAGGGATTATCTGTTAACAGCCATGTGTGTGTTTGGGCGTGAACAGGCTTGCCTCTCAAATGATCTCAATAACACTATGGCATGAATGTGTAACCTCGACAAAATAGAAAGTTTGTTTTGGTGTGTGGAGAAATTAGCTAATAATTATAGCTATGAGCCATGAGAGCTAAATTAAATTAGCCTAATCTGACAAAGCCTCCATTTGATGTCCTTGAAGGTAAATAAAAAGATAAATAAATGAGGTAAATAAAGTTTCATTGTAGCTTAATTGTAATGAATAGCCCACTTCAACAAAAATACATTTGTTTTGGTGTGTCTAGGGAAATTTGCTAATAATTAGCTATGAGCCATGAGAGCTAAATTAAATTAGCTTAATCTGACAAAGCCTCAATTTGATGTCCTTGAAGGTAAAAAAAAATAAATAAATTAGGTAAATAAAGTTTAATTGAAGCTTAATTGTAATGACTGGCCCACTTCAACAAAGATAGAATGTTTGTTTTGGTGGGTCGAGGGAAATTAGCTAATAATTAGCTAATAAACTAAATTAAGGTAGTTTGATATTTTCACAGAAATTGTATTTTTGTGCATACTCTTCAGTCTCACGTGATCCTTCAGAAATCATTCTAATATGCTGATTTGGTGCTTACAAAATATTTTCTATTATTTTCAGGATTCATTGATGAATAGAAAGTGAAAAAACAACATCTATTTGAAACTAAATGATTATTACAGTTTTTCTCAGTTGCTTTGGTACATTTCTCGAATCATCCTCGACATTTGCAAAACAGTAAGTGCATTTCTCAAAACAATTCGTACAAATAGCAAAACACCATGGATTACCTGCAAAAGCCAATCTCTTGCTCAAAATCCTTAGTTCATCTCTCAAAAGTAAATATCTGTGTCAATGAACATGTCAGTGCTATCAGAATGACAAGTCCTTGTGTCACTGTGTACGGATAACACAGTCAAATTGCTTAGTCATGTTGTCAATATAACAGTGTACTTGTAGGTTACACCTTAGTGTATGTGAGAGTTTGATTGCAAGAGATTCACATTTACACTTTTACTGTTTGTACTGTAATTTGTTGACAGACCATGTCATTGCGATACAGAAAGGAAAAGACAGCACTGCATATAGCACAAAGAAAAAATAAACACAGGACAATCTCCTTAGGGAAAACTGTACATGAAGTGCTGTAGGAATTACAGTGCAGTCTTCCTACACCTCCTGACGTTCCTGTCTGTTAGACCACAAACTCTTACCCACATCACAACGAATATCTTTAGAAAAAAAGTCTAATGGAAATGTATAGAAATATACTTGTTCAAAGAAATGAGAAACTGCTTTTTTGATGTGCACAAGTGACACAATGATGTGAAGACTGAACAGGTAGTTTTGAGAATTTCAATTCTGATCTGAGAAATGCACCAAAGCGACTGAGAAAATCTGTAATGTCACTTTTGATGAATTCAATGCATCCCTGCTGAATAAATCAATTATCAATTAATTTATTTTTTAGGTCACAGGCTTGTGTGACCAAACTGCATTTTCCATCACTTTCTATGCCATGGTAAAATACAGAGACAAAGCATCTATTACAGACCTAATGCGTATCCTTTGCTTTTCATTTTGTTGCATTAGAGTGAAAAAAGCTTCCTGTCTTATCAGTAAGTGAAAAAAAAGAAAAATAAACATGAAATTGCCTCCATTTTTTCCTACTAAAATCACTTGAACACACATCACATAGTAATTATGATTTCTGAACTTGTAAACAGCAGCTTCCCAGGAGGAGCTGAAAGCAGCATTAGGGTTTGGGTAAAAGATAGTCTGTAAAAAGCTTCTTCTTTCTGGCCTTGATATTGAATGACTAGGCCACACTGACACTGCTGTAACAACTGTATTGTATTATACAACATTCGTTATCTTTTTGGACCCTGATAACTGGTGTTTACTGCTATATTTGTGATTAGTTTTAGAAAAACAAGAGTCTAGGGCAGTGGTTCCCAACCACGTTCCTGGAGGCCCACCAACAGTGCACATTTTGCATGTCTCCTCAATCAAACACACCTGATTCAGGTCATCCACTCATTAGTAGTGACTACAAAACCTGATGTGGGTGTGTCAGACAAAGGAGACATGCAAAATGTACACTGTTGGTGGGCCTCCAGGAACATGGTTGGGAACCACTGGTCTAGGGCAAGTGTAAGGCAGGGGTCTCAAACCCACGGCCACTTGCGGCCCGCAGGATGATATTTTGTGGCTTCCTTCTTGACATCAAAGTTTAGCGTTAATGCGGCCCGCGCGTTGCTCTGAAAAGCACCTTTTTGCTAAATCGTTGCGTGTGCAGCGCTTGCCGTGCTTGCCACACTTGCTGCCTCCTTTGTGTGTGTGTGTGTGTGTGTGTGTGTGTGTGTGTGTGTGTGTGTGTGTGTGTGTGTGTGTGTGAGAGAGAGAGAGAGAGAGAGAGTTGGCTCGCCCCTCCCTCGTGCAGTATAATTGGTTGACACTGCGTGATTGACAGGAACAGACGAACGAAGCTGATCAGGCAATCGAAACGAATGTGGTCTAACAGCGCTCGTCAATGTCAAAATGATTGAGATGGCCAATCAAATCAAAGTAGGCGGGGTTTGCGTTCTCTTTTGGCTTGTGCACACTGCACAGTCTTCACACACAGACGAGCGTGTCAATCAATCGCTTAATGCCGTTGCTGAGAGAGACTCTATTCTTTCCGGTGAAATCACAAAACAAAATGGAAACGTGTCCATGGTCTTATTATACAATCATTGATGAACATCTTTGACTTTAATGAAGAAAAACTATATGAGAGCGGATTAGAACCCGGAACCTTTGACACGGTTGACAAAAATTCTACCACCAGACCACTAGGGAATTCAAAAGTCTTTCACGGATCTATGTATTTATTCACTCACTCATGCAAAGAATATCGGGACTAATAATATATTTTATGCAAATTAATGCAAATATTTTTTACAAATAGTCCCAAAAAGATTATTTCCCAACTACAATTAGACCTAGAATTCCGCTCACTGTTCTGTTTGACCTGGTTACGGCCTTGCTGTGAATTAGTCTATTATTTAAAATAAAATTAAAATCATTCATTATTTCATATTACATGATTTCATTTCTATAGGCTATATTTAGTTCAAATTCAGAGGAACAGTTCATGTTCAGAAGAAACAGTCATGTTGAAGAACTGTTAATAATAAAGATTGAGAAGATTGGATCAGTTGTGCTACTTTTTTTTGGAATACTTGAAACTAGTGGTGGGCATAGATTCATTTTTTTAATCTAGATTAAAATGGCTCATTTGAATTCTGCCGAAGGCATTCAGAATATGTGTGCTCGTAAGTGATCGTTTGTCTTTTTGTAGTTTGAATAAAAAATAACTTCTGTCCCTTTAAGACCTGACGCACGCATGGATCCCAAACACTGTTCCTGTGAGCTGGTTACGACTGTGTTTACGTTAAAACTCAACAAGATGGGCATTGAGACATTTTTGAGTGTATTTGACCATTAATAAGCTGGAAAAAGGAGCTCATTTTTGCACTTGTATGTCAGAGGCGGCTTTATTACGGTATGTGTGTGTGTGCGCTTCAGATTGGCTCCAGCTTCCGGCGTGAAATTCAGACCGGTCACACCAATACTAACAAAAATCCAGCAGAACACCCGTTCGCAATGTTCAGAGGATTAAACGGACTGAATGAGAGGAGGCGGGTGCGTGTCACTCGCTGTCGGTCGGAGAGGAGAGGAGAGAGCAGCTGATATCGATACTGTAGAAAATGAGTATTGTATCGTTTCAGATATTTCAGTATCAATACATAGCGAAATATGGATTTTTTTGACAACACTAGTAGGCATACACACAGGTTCGAAGACTTGTTATCTCGTCCCCTACAGTGCAGTTCGGCTAGGTGTACATCCGCGCTAAAATATCAAGGTGAAAGTCATCATAGCTTGCGTAGTATAGACCCAGCTCCCAACCCAACTTTGAGAATAGATTAACGGCGATATTTGTTTTATCGCCCGATAAGAGTCTCGCGTTAACGCAGCACGTTAACACCGATAGCGGCCCACCACTACTTGAAACACTTTTTATGTGTAATACTTGATGCGCCCCCAGTTTGAGACCCCAGGTGTAAGATATGTCCTTATTTAGATAAACATGAATGAATCTCACCGCTGATGGAAAAGAGGGTGTAGGCATGCTCGCCCTGGGTTTTTGCCACACACTCAAGAGTGTGAAATTTTCCTTTGCTGATATTAAGTCGGCTCTCCACCTCGCTTCGTCCAAACTCTGACCCTGACACCGTTACCATGGCAACCTCCTCATCGGCCTGCGTCGCATTCAACAAAAGGGAGCACCTGTCAGAGAATATAAAGAGCCAAAAGAATATGACAAACAGCTATTATATCAATAGAACTTATTTTATCATCTAAGAAACACTTTTCTATTCTAAACGGCTTTGTGACACTGCAAACTCAATAGTTTGTTAACTACTACTAGAGATGTGTGTGCATAAACTTTATTTCAGTGGTCCACTTTAGACATTCTACTAACTATAAGTAACTTTGCAACTACATGTCAGCTAACTCTCATTAGAGTATTAGTAGACTATAAGGTTAGGGTTAGGTGTTAGTAGAATAAAGGCCTGTTCACACCAAGAGCGATAAATATAAAGATAACTACATGTAATTGCAAAGTTACTATAGTCAGTAGAATGTCTGTTGGGAGACCATCAAAATAAAGCGTTAGCTGATATTAAACAGACAGTCTACTAATAATCTAATGAGAGTTAGTTAACATGTAGTTGCAAAGTTGGTAGAATGTCTACAGTGGGCTATCAAAATAAAGTGTTAGCATGCGTGCTAATGTATGGTTGTTGAGTGTGCGTGGATTATATTAGTTTGTGTGTGAGTCATACCGTGTATGTGGCGGCTCGCAGTAATACCAAGATATTTTAGGGACAGGATATCCTGAAGCAACACACCGCACCTGTCCATCAACTGGCCCCTCCTGGGAAACTATTACTGGTTTACCTGAATGAGAGATTTACTGTATTTATATAAGACTGTATTAAAAATGTATTAAAAAATTAATTTGAAAGCTAAAATCCTTTCAGTCCTCTGAACTCACACATAACATGGACGGTGAATGACTTATTGACAGATGCATATGTGTGATTGGCTGAGAGCGTGTAGATCCCACCCTCTGATCCATGAATTCGAACCAGCCTCAGTTCACTGATGTACCTGCAAAATTCCAAACAAGATTTAATATCCATTAAAGATTCATGTATATATGTTAAATAAAATTATTTTGTAAATTAGGTCACTAATGCTAATTGTAAGTTCTTCTAGCCACAACTCTTCTTCTCCGTTTTTAGTGTATTTCTGTGGCAGAATTACAGCGCCACATACTGGCCTGGCATGTATACTACATCGTTTTGAGTCGGTTTCAGTGCTCTCGTGTGTACGCAGATATTTCTTGGAACGAGGGGAAAAAAAAGATTGGATAGGGAAAGCTCTGGCTTCGTGTGGACGGGGCCTTAGTTTCCCGCCACTTGTTTGTTTCCTTAAGTTCTGTTCAGCTGTGTTTAGTTAATTATCTCCTTTCTGTTTGCTATTTAAGTTCTTCCCTGTCCATTCATTCTTTGTCCGGTAACCGTTATGGTTGAGTGTGTTTTCCTTGTCGTTCTTCCTTGTTCCTGAGAGTTTACATTAAAGTTTATGATTAATTGAGATCTTCTGATTCTTCAGTTTGTTCCTGTGCTACACACCGTGACAACATACAGCTTTTGGCTTTTAACCAGCTTTAAAGAAACAGTAGCAATAAGATCAAAGTTGTGTGTATAATAACACTGGTGGTGGAGTTACCACAGAATTGACTGTGTGTATATGTGCAGGTGTGTGTACCTGTACTGCTGGTTGTGTAGTGTAATGACGTGCTCTGATGTGTTTTTGAGCTGTTGGTTGTTATAAGTCCAGTAGATTTTGGAGGGTCTGGGGTATGAAGTCATCTCCACTCTGAGGGTCAGACTCTCTCCCTCTCGCACCTCCACCACACTGTCCTCTCCCTCCATAAGGTTAATGAAACCACGCTCTGCCACAAACACACACAGAAACAGACGTCCTGTTGTTTAGCCAGGGACATGTTTTTTTCTGAAAATGCCAAGATTTAAAGATGCAAGGTTAAAGTAAAACCCTATCAACTTAAAGGATTCTATTTCAACAATTGTTGTATTAATTGTTACATTTTAGCCCATTTATTTTCCCACAAGTCTTGCTCTTAAAGTCAATAATATTTAGAAGATGCAGCTTAATCTCACATTTCTTACCGTAAACCTCCAGATTGACAGTTGCCATGGAGATACCCTTCTCATTCTTCGCATTACATTGATAGACTCCTGAATCATTCATCTTCACAGAACTGAACTTCAGTGTTGCTGAGCGCTGATATCCTCGAGAATCAGGCAGGATGATAGCGTTAGGGGTTTTCGTAGCTGTCTAAATCGTTATTGACAACATTAGTCCAGGTTAGGTACTGTGCTTACAGGAAGCAATCTAATATATGCAACAGGTGTGTGGATCTAACCGTTTCCGAAGGGATACTCCAGCTCAGTTTGAACTCATGGTTGATGTTGATGGCGCTGCAGGTGAGCTCAAACGCCTGATCCTGGATCAGAATCACATTTTCCATTCTGGATAGGCTGATCATTGGCACTGTCTCCGGGACTGTATCGCAAAAACAATAAACATGTAATAAAGCATACAAGTAAAGATTGTATAATATGACAATGATACAGCACTGTCAGAAGTTTATGTTTTTGAAAGGCATCTTTTATGCTCACCAAGAATCAAAAATACAGTGAAATATTATTACAAATTAAAAAATGTAATTATATTTTAATATTTTTTCAGGATTCTTTGATGAATAGAAAGTTCAATAAACAGCATTTATTTGAAATGTAAAATTTATCAAAAATGACAGTAAAGACGTTTATAATGTTACAAAATATTCCGGCCCCACTTTATATTAGGTGGCCTTAAGTACTATGTACTTACATTTAAAAATAAGTACAATGTACTTACTGAGTTCAAATTGTATTGCAAAACACCTTTGCTGATATTGAGGTGGGATAGGGGTAGGGTTAGGGACAGGTGTGGTGGTGTGGGTAAGTTTAAGGGTAGGGTTAGGTGTAAGAGAAGTGACCACTGTGTAATTACAAATGTAACTACAGAAATTAATTACAGACGTGATTACATGCAGGCATTTTTTTAAATGTAAGTACAATGTAAACACATGTATGTACACAATAAGTGCATTGTATCAAATTATTAATTAAAATGTTAGTACATAGTAGTTAAGGCCACCTATTATAAAGTGGGTCCTATATTTCTGTGTTCTTGCTGAATAAAAGTATTTATTTATTTTTGAGCACCAAAACAGCATATTAGAATGATTTCTGAAAGATTGTGAGAAACTGAAAACTGGAGTAATAGCTGCTGAAAATTCTGCTTTGCCATCACAGGAATAAATTACATTTTAAAATATATTTGAAAGGAAAACAGTTATTTTACATTGTAATATTACTCTGTATTTTCTATTAAACAAATGTAGCCTTGATGAGCATTTAAGACTTCTTTTAAAAACATTAAAAAGTCTTAATTATTCCAAATGTTCACATTCAAGTGTGTCCACTGCTTATGGTATAATTATCTTTATCAAACTTTTTCCATCTTTCTCAAATAGTGAGTTGTGATGCAAAGGAAAAAAGGCTCATAATCATATAATCATGCCTAATTAGATTAGCATAATATAGAAGAGAGAAAACATTTCCCATATTTTTGTTTACTTTTGTACAATAGACAGCTTTAATATTTTGATGGGTTGTTTTTGATGTCCAATGTAAAATCAAGGGGATAGTTGACCCAAAAACAAAATTTATATTATAATTTCCCCACCCTCACACCATTCCTTCTTCTGTGAAACACAAAAGAACATATTTTTGTCCATACGAAGACAGTCAATGGGGTCTGCAATAACACTGGGCTCCATTCACTTTCATTATATGGACTAAAAAATGATAGACTTTTCTAACTTTATTCTTTAGTGTCCCACATAAAGAAATAAATGCATACAGATTTAGAATGATTTGGGTGATTAAAATGATGAACTATCCCTTTAAGAACCACTGCTCTAACACACACACACACACACACACCTGGCCGCACATCCAAGTTATACAGGCTTGATTTCACAGTTTTTTCATCCATCCGCCCTGCACAAACATAGCAGCCATCAAAGGCTTTGGAGACGTTTCTGATGGTGATCCCTCTCTGAGGGTGCGTGATGTAGGTGAGGCCAGCTGGTAAGGCTGTGCCAGTACAGGTCAACAGGGACAGGTGAGTGACAGCTGGATCTGTTACTAAACAAGGAATAGTGCAATCCTCTCCTTCCCTCACCAGAAGGCCGTTCACCATGGATCGCGCAAAAGCATTCTCCAAATCTGCCAGAAAAAGCGAGACATTTTAGGTAGAAAACAGAGAGTGATGAGAAAGGGAATGTGGGGAGGAAAGACATGCAAATCAACAGAGAAATCAACAGAGAACATAAGGAAGGGGGGAATGTGAATGCAAAACACACACTGGAAGGAAGTAGTCAAATGAGTGTGTGCAAGAGGTTTATCACACAATTCAGCTCTTCAAATCCTACATCATTCAATGACAGTTAACAATAATACAAATTAAAAGAAATTAAACCACATCCACACTAAGGTGTGGTTTGAGTACACAGCTTAAGGGCATGCATTTGTGCTTTTACAAAAGACCTATTCAAGTTTTAATACTCCTTCAGGAGTGAAGTGTGGGAATTGAGGCCAAAAGAACAAATAAACCCCCTCGGAATCAAAAAGAACTGCGTAAACATGCATATTCAGACCTTTCACGTAGACATAGATAGAGCTGTTCTCTCCTGTTTGTGTGTTCTCACAGGTGTAACGGCCCATGTGCTGCATCAGTGTGGAGTTGAGGAGGATGACACTGGCTCCAGCTTCCTTTAGCTCTCCATCGATTTTCCGACCTTTTTCCCTTAGCCATTTCACACTGTCCGTGCTTGCCTCTGCATCGTCATGACAACGGAGTTCTAGTTGTCCACCTCTAAGTATCACCAGATGAGGGGCATTGGGAGTGATAACAGGTTTAAACCATCCTGGAACACAAACACACACCAATCTGTTCACTGTGCATACCAAATCGGGTCTAATCAACGGCAGCATCCTGCAATCAGTAAATGCATCGCTTTGTTGACAGTCAACAAACGTTAGGAAGGTGAGAAGGTCTTTATGGACTGTGATAATTCTTTAAAAGCTTAAACCCGCAACTGATGTTATTAAAGTATTTTCTCTGAATATTTTAATTATGACAAACAGAATAAAAATAAAAAAACTCCTGGATCTCAGCAAGCACCACCATTTCATCCAAAACTCGAAACCAGAGAGAGAGAACCTATTATATTTTGAATCATTAACATTTAAATAGATGTTTTTATGTCAATTATGAACATGCATTGTTACTGTGCTATAATTTCATTACATTAATTTTCAAATTTACAATACCGTTGAAAAGTCTGGGTCACCAAAGCTGCCTTTCTTTTACCAAAATATAATAAAAACCATAATATTAATAATAAAATTAATAATAAAGACTAAATATATTTTGATGTATTCCTTTATTCCAAAACTAAGTTTGTACAAAGTTGCCAAAAGAGTGCTAAGTTCTGAAGGACAGCATTAATTTGGAATAAAAATCTTTTGTAATATTACAAATGTCTTTATTGACGCTTTTGAACAATTTATTGCATCCTTGCTGAATAAAAGTCTTTTTTTATTATATATATTTTTTTTAATTACTGACCACTATAAATGGTAATACACTCTAAAAAAAAAAAGGTTCTTGGCTCGTAATCATAGGGGAACCTTTTTTAGTGCTATATAGCACCAATTTTGGGTTCAGTGGTTCTTCAGCGGTTCTTCAGAGGTTCTTCAGAGCACTAAATACTAAATATATTTATATAGCACTAAAAAAGGTTCCCCTATGATTACGAGCCAAGAACCTTTTTTGGAGCCATATAGAACCTTTTTTTTTTTTAGAGTGTATATGTCAACATTGATTTACAAGAAAACGAATATAAATACTTAGACCTACATTGTGAAAATATTTTGCTTTTCAGTGAGTAGCTATAATCTTGGCATTTTATGGACTTAAAAATAGGCGTTATTTCTTTTAGGCAAAGCAATAAATAAAGCCTAAATATATTTAATTTAAATTTAAAATATATTTCATCTATTTAATTATGTTTTTTTTTTTGTGATACAGCCTAGGCATATTCATCAAACATTATTTCTTATTTTTTGATGACCTCACATTGAAACAATTAAGAGCTGCCTTCTCCCCATTATCCGCCGCACTATGATGACTAATCTGTTACTTCACCATGATGATGATCCATGGTCCAGACAAATCAACCGTTACGAAAAACACACATGGTGCATTAGTGACTAAGGCAGGCAATTTTCTCAGGATAGCCGAAGATTGGATCCAATTTGCCAAACCGTCCCGTACGGAGCTTTCCCGGTAGTTCGAACATTCAGTCACTCTCGTCTCGCGACTGCTGCGCGCGCGCCCACACACACACAGGCGCGACTATGACAACAAACCAGGAAAGGCTAAAAAGCGCAGAATTGATCAAAGCAACGTAACATCCAAGGAATTTTGAGGATTCTTGAATTGTTTGTGGCATGTTTTACAAAGTGACCTAATGACAATAAATTTAGCCTTTTGTTGACAATGGCTAGGGTTGCCAGCCTGAAAAAATAGGCTATAACTGAAATTAGGCTATTTACTATTAGGTTAATAAAAATAAAAAATAAAAATAAAAATAAAAATAATAATAATAATAATATAATATTATATTATATATATATATATATATATATATATATATATATATATATATATATATATATATATATATATATATATATATAGAAATATACACACATGACTACAGGTGACAATAAAAGTTGTAGGCCTACGTCTTTGTGTACAAATATGCCTATAAAGAACTGTAGCCTAACTGAGTAACACGCACACTCCCTGTGTGATGTTTTTAGTTTTGAACATATTCGCCATGTTTACTATTTTCAATTAAAATGATTAAAATGAAAAATACAGTAACGCGTGAAACAACTCGCGGTCTCACCTAAACCACGAGACACCTGCACGTGAACATCTTCTCGGACTGCACCTGTTGCTTGCGCTACAATCTATCCGATAATCTCGACCAGGAAACTGCAAACCGACCGTTAGTTGAGCACAGTTTGTGACAAGGCCTGTAACTTATTAGCTAATGTATCTCAGTAGGCTAGTTGTTGTGGTCAGTAGTTTTTTTTTATTTTTTTTTATTAGTAGCCAATTGCTTTAGCTATTTGACGTATGTCGAGCCTAAGCGACTCTAATTACACGCTAATTAATTATTGACACTGTGCACAACACATGAGATTCGCCCGGTGTGCGAGTTAACTTGCCATAATTGAAATTAATCAATAGCTATCTAGCTCAGTAAGTGTAGACATCATAATAAATCAATTATTCGAGTGATAGCGCGCAACTATCGAGAGTAGCTAGGCTACATTAACAGATGGACAAAAACAAACTCTTAACGGTCATCATCTGCATCTGTCGTCAAAACAATGGGATAATTCCCTGGATATCAGCCTGTAATCATCTGCTCATAATTAACTCATACAATTTGTGGAGCCAATCTTTTTGGGAAAGAATGCAACTTATCATGGACAAAAATAATAGGCTAATAATAAAACTAATAATAATAGGCTAATAAAACGAAATTTGTAAAAATCTTAACTGAAAATGTAAGTTCTTACCTCCAGGTAAGGCGAATAAAAGTAGAAATGTGCGTAGAAACCAAGCGTCATCCATTCTGTCTGTGAGTGTGCGTGTGTCCGTACATTAGTATTACTGATCCACAACTGACTGTGCGTCTTCAAGTGCCTCTCTCTCTCTCTCTCTCTCTCTCTCTCTCTCTCTCTCTCTCTCTCTCTCTCTCTCTCTCTCTCTCTCTCTCTCTCTCTCTCTCTCTCTCTCTCTCTCTCACACTATGTATGGCAAGCCATTTGAACATGTAATCCTTTAAACTACTAGTAGGCTATCTATGTTTGTTACTAGCTACTTATTTTTAGGGTGTGTTCATAGTTTGGTTCACTTGGTTCGTTTGGACCGGACCAGAAAAAAAAAACATTTAGTCCTGGTCCGCTTAGTGTCCGGTTAGCCATGTTTAACACCGAACCTGAAGATACTGAACCTAAAGGCATGGATACGTTTACAACCTGATTGGTCGGCTTTTATGATGCATTGCCTATTTTTAGACAGAACTCACTGAACCTCCAAAATAATGCTGTGTGCTGGGATAAATGCACTCATTGTAGGTTTGGTATTTTGATCAGCTTATAAAATGTATGAAGGAGTCAAAACACATCCCTTAAAGGTCCCGTTCTTCGTGTTTTTTTGAAGCTTTGATTGTGTTTACAGTGTGCAATATAACATGTGTTCATGTTTCGCGTGTAAAAAAAAACAGTATTTTTAACACAATGTACTTATCTGTATACCGCTGTTTTCACTGTCCTAAAAACGGCTGATGACTTCCTTTATTCTATGAAGTCCCTCCTTCAGAAATGCGTAACGAGTTCTGATTGTGCCAGCGTTTCCCGTGTTGTGATTTGACCGCAGCTTAGCGAACGTGGCACGGTTCCCGTGTTGTGATTCGACAGCAGCTTAGCGCACGTGGAAAGGTCACGCCTCTTAACGGGAGATGTATGCGCTTAATGATCTCTACAGCGTACCTGGGAAAGCCAAACAAAGGTGATTTGACTCCGGGATGAAAATAACAGCGCCTCGACGACATGGCGACAAACACACTCAAACGCAACACTTCCTTTTCTCCACGCGACCGTCCTCTTCTCCACGTGGGACAGCAACAAGACCACGCTCCCTTTTTTCGCGTATTCTTGTGGGCGGAGGTTAGTCTGTTCTACTGTTCTACTGACGTCATTTATGAAGGAAGTACCAGGATGTAGTCCAAGCCAGCCGTTCGCTGTAGGCTTTGAAAGGGAACTTCTGTTAAATAAAATATCTCGCTTGGCATTGAACTTTGAGCTTTATAATTTTACAGGTATTATTTATGCTCTAACAGCAACATTACACACTAACTAAAGTTTGAACAATGGGATCACGAAGAACGGGACCTTTAATTACATGTACTTTATCCAATAGGTATTAGGTTATTATTTAGTTTCACTATTAACTATTCACAGCTGTCAATGGGACAATCAGTTATGTTCCAACTTCATCTAGGCCATACACACTGTAAAGATTCAGGATTGACAACCGCCTTTTAAATACGGGAGTGAATCTCCTAAATTATTGTTCCATGTGTGTACAGGACTCACTCTCGAAATTGCATGATCTGGCAATACAAATGAGTCAAAGCTAGTACCACTTTCCCTGGTTTTCTTGCACTTAAATACATAATTAACAACTAGTTGTTCACTCTACCTCCATACACACTGCGTAGAAGTTTTGTAAATGCGATTGTCACTACCTGAATTTTTCGGGAATGTATTTGTTTTGTTGAATGCGGTTGTCACTCCTGTAATTTACTGCACTGTGTGTACAGAATGGGATTAAGCACTAAAAATTGACAACCGAATTTAACTTCAGTGTGTACGTGGCCTTAAAACTTTATTCAAATTCTTGTTGTTATCTTGTTCCAGTTTTACTCTTAACTACTCATTTGGTACTAATACTGTTTTCCATTCCTTATTATTAATTTATCATTATTGCTAGTAGTACTTATATCACCATTTGCAAAGACTTTTTATTTGTCATATGTATTGTGTCAGATTTGCTACTTCGTAGTTGAATTAAAATCTTAATAATAATAATAATAATAATACCTAATGAATAGTTGGAAACCTGGAATAGGTGCCAGTAACAGTTGAAAAGTGAACAAGTGATATCTGAGCTACAGAAGTCGGTGGCAAATTTTTTTTATAATGTTAAAGGGGATTGCCATACTATGTCTATATTGAAAACATTGTTTTGATCAAATGTTTTTGGTATACCGGTGCTCGACATCACCGAGTCCAACTGACGTGTGCTTACAGGAAATGCAAACAGATTTTGAATTAGAACTGCCCTTGTTAAGAGGACAAATTGCAATTTTCATTATCTTAAGTGGAGGATTTTGGACAGTGTCACGTCTCTTGCAGCAGTTCAGAAGCTTAGTCATCTCTGTGTTGCCAAAGACCACTGACATGAATTTAAAACTTATTGCTCTGCCTGCCCTCTCATGCACAAGTTAATCAATAGAGTTTAAAATGTTGCAGCTCTTCAATGATGAGGTGCTGTCTGCTGCATCAGAAATCTTAACAGAACAGGAGTGTGTGTGCGCATGTGTGTTGATCGTAAACAAACACATACATACTCTGTTTCTGATATTGTTTTTCTTCTAACACAATTATGGCAACCTGGTGGATATGTTGGCTTTTCAAACCTTTAAGTACTTTTGCCTTCTCATTTTTTCTAGTGAGAAACGTCCATACGACACCTGCAGGCCGATGCTTGTTATGCTGGTATGCATGTATGTTGTGTGAGTGAAGCTACTTTGTGTTTGATCAATTATTCATGGATCAGAGCAGGTTTTTGATACCGATAGGTCCTTACTCATCATCTGCGGGCTGTGTGAGAGATAGAGATGCTGACTCACTGGTCTGTCTTTTCAGAAATGACTCATTTGTTCTTTTATGGACATATGATCACTTTGCTATTTTAAAGAGAAACAGTGTCCTTTTATATTCTGTTTGTGTTTTCCCTAGACAGACAGACATACAGACAGAGATAGATAGATAGATAGATGGATGGATGGATGGATGGATGGATGGATGGATGGATGGATGGATGGATGGATGGATGGATGGATGGATGGATGGATGGATGGATGGATGGATGGATGGATGGATGGATGGATGGATGGATGGATGGATGGATGGATGGATGGATGGATGGATGGATGGATAGATAGATAGAGAGAGATTAGGCTTAAATGCTTTACTGCACCATTCTAAAATAAGATTTATCAGTATTAAAAAGGCCTTTCAGAACAACGCAGACTGAAATCGAGAGTAGTCTAATGGACTAAGATGCCAACCTAATGAAGTTTGTCCACTGGATTTTTGCTGACCGTACATACAACCTCTTCTACTCAACCAAGTGACCATTAGGGTCTTCAATCCATAATAGTATGATTGGTGTGTGGTGGGGTGGGTTTTGTGGTGCTTTTTAAGTATTGCTGTATGTCTACACATTGAGAGTACTTTGCTTTTGTGGACCATTTTAACTTTGTCCATTTTAATATTGTATAAGTGCATACCCTAAACTGACATGAGCCTGACATAACGGATTATAAGTAGGTCAGTCCATATGGACATAAAGCCATAGGCTATATGACTTTATTTTGTGTATGAAAGCTGAACTAAGCAAATAAGGAAGTTTTATCTGTTTTTTGTTTGTTTTGTTTTGCTCACAGAGTGCAGTGGATTTGTTTTGTCCACAGAGTGCAGTGGATTTGTGTTGTTTTGTCCACAGAGTGCAGTGCATTTGTGTTGTTTTGTCCACAGAGTGCAGTGGATTTGTGTTTTTTTGTTTTGTTCACAGAGTGCAGTGGGTTTGTGTTGTTTTGTCCACAGAGTGCAGTGGATTTGTGTTGTTTTGTCCACAGAGTGCAGTGGATTTGTGTTTTTTTGTTTTGTTCACAGAGTGCAGTGGGTTTGTGTTGTTTTGTCCACAGAGTGCAGTGGATTTGTGTTGTTTTGTCCACAGAGTGCAGTGGATTTGTGTTTTTTTGTTTTGTTCACAGAGTGCAGTGGGTTTGTGTTGTTTTGTCCACAGAGTGCAGTGGATTTGTGTTGTTTTGTCCACAGAGTGCAGTGGATTTGTGTTTTTTTGTTTTGTTCACAGAGTGCAGTGGATTTGTTTTGTTTTGTCCACAGAGTGCAGTGGATTTGAGTTGTTTTGTCCACAGAGTGCAGTGGATTTGTGTTGTTTTGTCCACAGAGTGCAGTGGATTTGTGTTTTTTTGTTTTGTTCACAGAGTGCAGTGGGTTTGTTTTGTTTTGTCCACAGAGTGCAGTGGATTTGTTTTGTTTTGTCCACAGAGTGCAGTGGATTTGTGTTGTTTTGTCCACAGAGTGCAGTCGATTTGTTTTGTTTTGTCCACAGAGTGCAATCGTTTTGTTTTGTCCACAGAGTGCAGTGGGTTTGTTTTGTTTTGTCCACAGAGTGCAGTGGATGTGTTGTTTTGTCCACAGAGTGCAGTGGATTTGTGTTTTTTTGTTTTGTTCACAGAGTGCAGTGGGTTTGTTTTGTTTTGTCCACAGAGTGCAGTGGATTTGTTTTGTTTTGTCCACAGAGTGCAGTGGATTTGTGTTGTTTTGTCCACAGAGTGCAGTCGATTTGTTTTGTTTTGTCCACAGAGTGCAGTGGATTTGTGTTGTTTTGTCCACAGAGTGCAGTGGATTTGTGTTGTTTTGTCCACAGAGTGCAGTGGATTTGTGTTTTTTTGTTTTGTTCACAGAGTGCAGTGGGTTTGTTTTGTTTTGTCCACAGAGTGCAGTGGATTTGTTTTGTTTTGTCCACAGAGTGCAGTGGATTTGTGTTGTTTTGTCCACAGAGTGCAGTCGATTTGTTTTGTTTTGTCCACAGAGTGCAGTGGATTTGTTTTGTTTTGTCCACAGAGTGCAATCGTTTTGTTTTGTCCACAGAGTGCAGTGGGTTTGTTTTGTTTTGTCCACAGAGTGCAGTCGATTTGTTTTGTTTTGTCCACAGAGTGCAGTGGATGTGTTGTTTTGTCCACAGAGTGCAGTGGGTTTGTTTTGTCCACAGAGTGCAGTGGGTTTGTTTTGTCCACAGACTGCAGTGGATTTGTTTTGTTTTGTCCACAGAGTGCAGTGGATTTGTTTTGTTTTGTCCACAGAGTGCAGTGGATTTGTGTTGTTTTGTCCACAGAGTGCAGTCGATTTGTTTTGTTTTGTCCACAGAGTGCAGTGGATTTGTTTTGTCCACAGAGTGCAGTGGATTTGTGTTGTTTTGTCCACAGAGTGCAATCGATTTGTTTTGTTTTGTCCACAGAGTGCAGTGGGTTTGTTTTGTTTTGTCCACAGAGTGCAGTGGATTTGTTTTGTTTTGTCCACAGAGTGCAGTGGATTTGTTTTGTCCACAGAGTGCAGTGGATTTGTGTTGTTTTGTCCACAGAGTGCAGTCGATTTGTTTTGTTTTGTCCACAGAGTGCAGTCGATTTGTTTTGTTTTGTCCACAGAGTGCAGTGGATCTGTTTTGTTTTGTCCACAGAGGGCAGTGGATTTGTGTTGTTTTGTCCACAGAGTGCAGTCGATTTGTTTTGTTTTGTCCACAGAGTGCAGTGGATTTGTTTTGTTTTGTCCACAGAGTGCAGTGGATTTGTTTTGTTTTGTCCACAGAGTGCAGTGGATTTGTTTTGTCCACAGAGTGCAGTGGATTTGTGTTGTTTTGTCCACAGAGTGCAGTCGATTTGTTTTGTTTTGTCCACAGAGTGCAGTGGATTTGTTTTGTCCACAGAGTGCAGTGGATTTGTGTTGTTTTGTCCACAGAGTGCAATCGATTTGTTTTGTTTTGTCCACAGAGTGCAGTGGGTTTGTTTTGTTTTGTCCACAGAGTGCAGTCGATTTGTTTTGTTTTGTCCACAGAGTGCAGTGGATTTGTGTTGTTTTGTCCACAGAGTGCAGTGGATTTGTTTTGTCCACAGAGTGCAGTGGATTTGTGTTGTTTTGTCCACAGAGTGCAATCGATTTGTTTTGTTTTGTCCACAGAGTGCAGTGGGTTTGTTTTGTTTTGTCCACAGAGTGCAATCGATTTGTTTTGTTTTGTCCACAGAGTGCAGTGGGTTTGTTTTGTTTTGTCCACAGAGTGCAGTCGATTTGTTTTGTTTTGTCCACAGAGTGCAGTGGATTTGTTTTGTCCACAGAGTGCAGTGGATTTGTGTTGTTTTGTCCACAGAGTGCAATCGATTTGTTTTGTTTTGTCCACAGAGTGCAGTGGATTTGTGTTGTTTTTGTCCACAGAGTGCAGTGGATTTGTTTTGTTTTGTCCACAGAGTGCAGTGGATTTGTTTTGTCCACAGAGTGCAGTGGATTTGTGTTTTTTTGGTCCACAGAGTGCAGTGGGTTTGTTTTGTTTTGTCCACAGAGTGCAGTGGATTTGTTTTGTTTTGTCCACAGAGTGCAGTGGATTTGTTTTGTTTTGTCCACAGAGTGCAGTGGAGTTGTTTTGTTTTGTCCACAGAGTGCAGTGGATTTGTTTTGTTTTGTCCACAGAGTGCAGTGGATTTGTTTTGTTTTGTCCACATAGTGCAGTGGATTTGTTTTGTTTTGTCCACAGAGTGCAGTGGATTTGTGTTGTTTTGTCCACAGTGTGCAGTCGATTTGTTTTGTTTTGTCCACAGAGTGCAGTGGATTTGTTTTGTTTTGTCCACAGAGTGCAGTGGATTTGTTTTGTTTTGTCCACAGAGTGCAGTGGATTTGTTTTGATTTGTTGTTGTTTTTGTCCACAGAGTGCAGTGGATTTGTGTTGTTTTGTCCACAGAGTGCAGTGGATTTGTTTTGTCCACAGAGGGCAGTCGATTTGTTTTGTTTTGTCCACAGAGTGCAGTGGATTTGTGTTGTTTTGTCCACAGAGTGCAGTGGATTTGTTTTGTTTTGTCCACAGAGTGCAGTGGGTTTGTTTTGTTTTGTCCACAGAGTGCAGTGGATTTGTTTTGTTTTGTCCACAGAGTGCAGTGGATTTGTTTTGTTTTGTCCACAGAGTGCAGTGGATTTGTGTTGTTTTGTCCACAGAGTGCAGTCGATTTGTTTTGTCCACAGAGTGCAGTGGATTTGTTTTGTCCACAGAGTGCAGTGTATTTGTGTTGTTTTGTCCACAGAGTGCAATCGCTTTGTTTTGTTTTGTCCACAGAGTGCAGTGGGTTTGTTTTGTTTTGTCCACAGAGTGCAGTCGATTTGTTTTGTTTTGTCCACAGAGTGCAGTGGATTTGTTTTGTCCACAGAGTGCAGTGGATTTGTGTTGTTTTGTCCACAGAGTGCAATCGATTTGTTTTGTTTTGTCCACAGAGTGCAGTGGATTTGTGTTGTTTTTGTCCACAGAGTGCAGTGGATTTGTGTTGTTTTGTCCACAGAGTGCAGTGGATTTGTTTTGTCCACAGAGTGCAGTGTATTTGTGTTGTTTTGTCCACAGAGTGCAATCGATTTGTTTTGTTTTGTCCACAGAGTGCAGTGGGTTTGTTTTGTTTTGTCCACAGAGTGCAGTCGATTTGTTTTGTTTTGTCCACAGAGTGCAGTGGATTTGTTTTGTCCACAGAGTGCAGTGGATTTGTGTTGTTTTGTCCACAGAGTGCAATCGATTTGTTTTGTTTTGTCCACAGAGTGCAGTGGATTTGTGTTGTTTTTGTCCACAGAGTGCAGTGGATTTGTTTTGTTTTGTCCACAGAGTGCAGTGGATTTGTGTTGTTTTGTCCACAGAGTGCAGTGGATTTGTGTTTTTTTGTTTTGTTCACAGAGTGCAGTGGGTTTGTTTTGTTTTGTCCACAGAGTGCAGTGGATTTGTGTTGTTTTGTCCACAGAGTGCAGTCGATTTGTTTTGTTTTGTCCACAGAGTGCAGTGGATTTGTTTTGTTTTGTCCACAGAGTGCAATCGTTTTGTTTTGTCCACAGAGTGCAGTGGGTTTGTTTTGTTTTGTCCACAGAGTGCAGTCGATTTGTTTTGTTTTGTCCACAGAGTGCAGTGGATTTGTTTTGTTTTGTCCACAGAGTGCAGTGGATTTGTTTTGTTTTGTCCACAGAGTGCAGTGGATTTGTTTTGTTTTGTTCACAGAATGCAGTCGATTTGTGTTGAATTGTTTTGTTCATAGAGTGCAGTGGATTTGTTTTGTTGTTGTTTTTGTCCACAGAGTGCAGTGGATTTGTGTTGTTTTGTCCAGAGTGCAGTGGGTTTGTGTTGTTTTGTCCACAGGGTGCAGTGGATTTGTGTTGTTTTTGTCCACAGAGTGCAGTGGATTTGTGTTGTTTTGTCCACAGAGTGCAGTGGATTTGTTTTGTTTTGTCCACAGAGTGCAGTGGATTTGTTTTGTTTTGTTCACAGAATGCAGTCGATTTGTGTTGAATTGTTTTGTTCATAGAGTGCAGTGGATTTGTTGTGTTGTTGTTTTTGTCCACAGAGTGCAGTGGATTTGTGTTGTTTTGTCCAGAGTGCAGTGGGTTTGTGTTGTTTTGTCCACAGAGTGCAGTGGATTTGTTTTGATTTGTTGTTGTTTTTGTCCACAGAGTGCAGTGGATTTGTTTTGATTTGTTGTTGTTTTTGTCCACAGAGTGCAGTGGATTTGTGTTGTTTTTGTCCACAGAGTGCAGTGGATTTGTTTTGTCCACAGAGTGCAGTGGATTTGTTTTGTCCACAGAGTGCAGTGTATTTGTGTTGTTTTGTCCACAGAGTGCAGTGGATTTGTTTTGTTTTGTTTTGTCCACATAGTGCATTGGATTTGTGTTGAATTGTTTTGTTCATAGAGTGCAGTGGATTTGTTTTGTTTTTGTTTTTGTCCACAAAGTGCAGTGGACTTGTTTTGATTTGTTGTTGTTTTTGTCCACAGAGTGCAGTGGATTTGTGTTGTTTTGTCCAGAGTGCAGTGGGTTTGTGTTGTTTTGTCCACAGAGTGCAGTCGATTTGTTTTGATTTGTTGTTGTTTTTGTCCACAGAGTACAGTGGATTTGTGTTGTTTTTGTCCACAGAGTGCAGTGGATTTGTTTTGTTTTGTCCACAGAGTGCAGTGGATTTGTTTTGTCCACAGAGTGCAGTGGATTTGTGTTGTTTTGTCCACAGAGTACAGTGTATTTGTGTTGTTTTGTCCACAGAGTGCAGTGGATTTGTTTTGTCCACAGAGTACAGTGGATTTGTGTTGTTTTTGTCCACAGAGTGCAGTGTATTTGTGTTGTTTTGTCCACAGAGTACAGTGTATTTGTGTTGTTTTGTCCACAGAGTGCAGTGGATTTGTTTTGTCCACAGAGTGCAGTGGATTTGTTTTGTCCACAGAGTGCAGTGGATTTGTTTTGTCCACAGAGTGCAGTGGATTTGTTTTGTCCACAGAGTGCAGTGGATTTGTGTTGTTTTGTCCACAGAGTGCAGTGGATTTGTGTTGTTTTGTCCACAGAGTGCAGTGGGTTTGTTTTGTTTTGTCCACAGAGTGCAGTGGATTTGTTTTGTTTTGTCCACAGAGTGCAGTGGATTTGTTTTGTTTTGTTCACAGAGTGCATTGGATTTGTGTTGAATTGTTTTGTTCATAGAGTGCAGTGGATTGTTTTGTTTTGTTGTTGTCCACAGAGTGCAGTGGATTTGTGTTGTTTTGTCCACAGAGTGCAGTCGATTTGTTTTGTTTTGTCCACAGAGTGCAGTGGATTTGTTTTGTTTTGTTTTGTTCACAGAGTGCATTGGATTTGTGTTGAATTGTTTTGTTCATAGAGTGCAATGGATTTGTTTTGTTTTGTTGTTGTTTTTGTCCACAGAGTGCAGTGGATTTGTGTTGTTTTGTCCACAGGGTGCAGTGGATTTGTGTTGTTTTGTCCACAGAGTGCAGTGGATTTGTGTTGTTTTATCCACAGAGTGCAGTGGGTTTGTGTAGTTTTGTCCACAGAGGGCAGTGGATTTGTTTTGTTTTGCCCACAGAGGGCAGTGGATTTGTTTTGTTTTGTCCACAGAGTGCAGTGGATTTGTGTTGTTTTGTCCACAGAGTGCAGTGGGTTTGTGTAGTTTTGTCCACAGAGGGCAGTGGATTTGTTTTGTTTTGTCCACAGAGGGCAGTGGATTTGTTTTGTTTTGTCCACAGAGTGCAGTGGATTTGTGTTGTTTTGTCCACAGAGTGCAGTGGATTTGTTTTGTTTTGTCCACAGAGTGCAGTGGATTTGTTTTGTTTTGTTTACAGAGTGCATTGGATTTGTGTTGAATTGTTTTGTTCATAGAGTGCAGTGGATTGTTTTGTTTTGTTGTTGTCCACAGAGTGCAGTGGATTTGTGTTGTTTTGTCCACAGAGTGCAGTCGATTTGTTTTGTTTTGTCCACAGAGTGCAGTGGATTTGTTTTGTTTTGTTTTGTTCACAGAGTGCATTGGATTTGTGTTGAATTGTTTTGTTCATAGAGTGCAATGGATTTGTTTTGTTTTGTTGTTGTTTTTGTCCACAGAGTGCAGTGGATTTGTGTTGTTTTGTCCACAGGGTGCAGTGGATTTGTGTTGTTTTGTCCACAGAGTGCAGTGGATTTGTGTTGTTTTATCCACAGAGTGCAGTGGGTTTGTGTAGTTTTGTCCACAGAGGGCAGTGGATTTGTTTTGTTTTGTCCACAGAGTGCAGTGGATTTGTTTTGTTTTGTTCACAGAGTGCATTGGATTTGTGTTGAATTGTTTTGTTCATAGAGTGCAGTGGATTTGTTTTGTTTTGTTGTTGTTTTTGTCCACAGAGTGCAGTGGATTTGTGTTGTTTTGTCCACAGAGTGCAGTCGATTTGTTTTGTTTTGTCCACAGAGTGCAGTGGATTTGTTTTGTTTTGTTTTGTTCACAGAGTGCATTGGATTTGTGTTGAATTGTTTTGTTCATAGAGTGCAATGGATTTGTTTTGTTTTGTTGTTGTTTTTGTCCATTGTTGTTTTTGTCCACAGAGTGCAGTGGATTTGTGTTGTTTTGTCCACAGGGTGCAGTGGATTTGTGTTGTTTTGTCCACAGAGTGCAGTGGATTTGTGTTGTTTTGTCCACAGAGTGCAGTGGGTTTGTGTAGTTTTGTCCACAGAGGGCAGTGGATTTGTGTTGAATTGTTTTGTTCACAGAGTGCATTGGATTTGTGTTGAATTGTTTTGTTCATAGAGTGCAATGGATTTGTTTTGTTTTGTTGTTGTTTTTGTCCATTGTTGTTTTTGTCCACAGAGTGCAGTGGATTTGTGTTGTTTTGTCCACAGGGTGCAGTGGATTTGTGTTGTTTTGTCCACAGAGTGCAGTGGATTTGTGTTGTTTTGTCCACAGAGTGCAGTGGGTTTGTGTAGTTTTGTCCACAGAGGGCAGTGGATTTGTTTTGTTTTGTCCACAGAGGGCAGTGGATTTGTTTTGTTTTGTCCACAGAGTGCAGTGGATTTGTTTTGTTTTGTCCACAGAGTGCAGTGGATTTGTGTTGTTTTGTCCACAGAGTGCAGTGGATTTGTTTTGTTTTGTCCACAGAGTGCAGTGGGTTTGTTTTGTTTTGTCCACAGAGTGCAGTGGGTTTGTTTTGTTTTGTCCACAGAGTGCAGTGGGTTTGTTTTGTCCACAGAGTGCAGTGGGTTTGTTTTGTTTTGTCCACAGAGTGCAGTGGATTTGTTTTGTTTTGTCCACAGAGTGCAGTCGATTTGTGTTGTTTTGTCCACAGAGTGCAGTGGATTTGTTTTGTTTTGTCCACAGAGTGCAGTGGATTTGTGTTGTTTTGTCCACAGAGTGCAGTGGATTTGTTTTGTTTTGTCCACAGAGTGCAGTGGATTTGTTTTGTCCACAGAGTGCAGTGGATTTGTGTTGTTTTGTCCACAGAGTGCAATCGATTTGTGTTGTTTTGTCCACAGAGTGCAGTGGATTTGTTTTGTTTTGTCCACAGAGTGCAGTGGGTTTGTTTTGTCCACAGAGTGCAGTGGATTTGTGTTGTTTTGTCCACAGAGTGCAGTGGATTTGTGTTGTTTTGTCCACAGAGTGCAGTGGATTTGTTTTGTTTTGTCCACAGAGTGCAGTGGGTTTGTTTTGTTTTGTTTTGTTCACAGAGTGCATTGGATTTGTGTTGAATTGTTTTGTTCATAGAGTGCAGTGGATTTGTTTTGTTTTGTGCTTTTTGTTTTGGCCACATAAGAGTACAGCAGAGCAAAACCATTATGCTACAGTGTAAGTTAAAAATATACTGTCAATTTACACCATGGATGGGCAACTGGAGGTACACTGTCATTAGAATTTAGCTCCATCCTTAAAATGTCACCTAAATACTCAAATTAAAGGAAGAAGATAAATTCTCCAGGACAGTAGCTCTCCAGGACTGGAGCTCCAGGACAGACCCTCCCTGATCTGTTCACAAATTCATAGCATATCTTACAAAACACCATGTTCACAATCTGTTAATCAGTTGAATATCTTAATGTCTTGTGATGCATAAACTCTCACGTAATCTTTTAGAGGGCCATTTCTATAGTCAGACATGACAGGAAATGCATTTTAACTGATCTGTGAGAATTCTGCCAGCAACAGAGTCAATCTGAAATCTATGCAATAAGCCTGACTGTTTTCTCAGAAAAACAAAGAGATTAAGAAATGTTAAGATGCTAAACTGAGTGTGTAATCAAAATGATGAATCTAAATTAACTGGGTTAGAGAGCACTTTGAATCTCATTAGGCTTATTGGTGTTGGGAAGAAGGCAAAAAAGGATAAAGAAGAAAGAGCATAATGTGAAGCTGAGAACTGAAGAGAAAGAGTAGATTAATATTAATGAAGTTAGATTGAGCAGAAAATGATAAATAAAAAATATACAAAAATATGAGTGGAGCATTATATATTAATAGCAGAAAGAGTGATCAAGATAACATAGAAAAAGATGTTTACATTAATAAAGGCACCTGTCATAACTCATGTCCAATCATAACTGCATTATAAACATTTAAAAAATTCCAGAATGCATTAAGTCTATAAGCCTGTCCAAAACCACAACAGTAGTCATTTGATATTCACAGTTGCCTCAATGAGCATCGCTGCAATTTAGCTGGTCAATATGCCTCCATTCTTCAATCAATATGACAAGACTCTTTGACCACAGGGAACATATTGTATATGCGCCTGACACTTAAGCTAACATTTTGTTTATACAGCCACTTGGTGTTCTTCACAAGCAGTTTTCATCAATACATTTCGATATAGACTGAAGACATGTTTCGAGACATGCCTCAAGAACCCTTTAACCTTTCTTTCTCTCAGCATCTGTCATTTTGAATAGAAAAACTAGTAATAACATCAGATGAATGTTATCATATTTAGAATTTGAGAGATTGATCAACAAAACAAATCAAATGTTCATGTGAGTATTTTTATCATATAAAAGATAGAAATGAGTGATGAGCATACAAAATTGAATGAAAAATTTAAACCAATAGTCACATAAGATTTAATAGGAAGATAGATATGCATACATACTAGTCAAAGTATATTGTGTCTTTTGCAAATTTGCAACTTTATTTATCATATGTGACCCTTGACCACAAAACCAGTCCTAAATCGCATATATATGGGTATATTTGTGGCAATACCCAACAATACATTGTATGGGTCAAATTTATCCATTTTTCTTTCATGCCAACAATCATTAGGATATTAAGTAAAGATCATGTTCCATGAAGATATTTTGTAAATTTCCTACCGCAAATATATATCCATTTTTATTATTAGTAGTAATATGCCTTGCAAAGGACTTCATTTGGACAACTTTAAAAGAGATTTTCTCAATATTTAGATTTTTTGCACCCTCAGATTTCCAGTTGTATCTCAGCCAAATATTGTCCTATCCTAACAAACCATACACAAATGAAAATCTTATTTATTCAGATTCCATATGATGTATAACTCTCCATTTAAAAAAAAAAAAAAAAAACCCTAATGGCTGGTTTTGTGGTCCAGGGTCACATATTTGGGATTACTTGGATGTAATATTACCTTGAGATGAACACTGACAAGTGGGAGTGATCCAGACAGTGAAATATCCCTGAGGACCAGAACTAATTGGTGTATAATCAACTTCATACTAGTTGTAAATATTGTGTTTTATAGTAATAGTTACATTTATGTCAAATTTTAAGAAGTGCTGTTTTAGTTTTATTTATATTTTGTGCAATTGTCATAAGTTGAATGGCCCGCAGCACAGCTCAATGAAACGGCACGGTATCTCCCTCTAGTGGCGGAGATCAGCAATGTTTACAGGGCAACATAGAACTCTTGAGTTGAGCTGTCCATGGTTCTGAGCCATAGAAGGCTGGCCAGACTGCTGTCCGTGGTGCTGACATCTCTTTAAAGGGATAGTTCACCCAAACATGATTGTCATCATTTACTAACCCTCAAATTGTTCCTGTATGAGTTTCTTTCTTCTGCTGAACACAAGAAGATATTTTGAAGAATGTCGGTACAGTTAAAGGGAGAGTTCACCCAAAAATGAAAATTAGCCCATGATTTACTCACCTTCAAGTCATCCTAGGTGTATATTGCATTCTTCTTTCAGACGAATAAAATCTGAGTAATATTTAAAAAGTCCAGGCTAATCCAAGCGTTATTATAGCAGTAATAGTTGCTCTGTTTTTTGAATTCCATAAAAAATGCATCTGTCCGTCGAATAGCTGTTTGTGTAAGACAAATATCCATATTAAAGTTCCAGCCGATCGCCTTCCGTGGAAAGTGCCATCTCAACAATTCAAGATGCGTACGTGACGTCATGACGAGCATACCTGGTTGCGTTTGTCTTTCGATCGGCAGAGGCACTTTCAACACTTTTTCCATAAATTGAATACGGAAGGCGGTTGGCTGAAACTTTACTTTATAAAGTTTTAAATATGGATCTTTTTCTTACACAAACGCATCGATTCGCTTCAGAAGGCCTTTATTAACTCCCCTGGAGCCGTGTGGAGCACGTTATTCGACGGACAGATGCATTTTTTATGGACTTCAAAAACTTCAAGCAACTATTACTGCTATTATAAAGCTTGGATTAGCCAGGACTTTTTAAATATAACTCAGATTTTATTCGTCTGAAAGAAGAATGTCATATACACCTAGGATGACTTGAGGGTGAGTCAATCATGGGCTAATTTTCATTTTTGGGTGAACTATCCCTTAAATGGACCCCATTTACTTCCATAGTAGGAAAAAAATACTATGGAAGTCAAAATACAACTTCATCAAAACCAAACATCAACATTTGGTTTCTAAAATTCTTCAAATATCTTATTTTGTGTTCAGCATAAGAAAGAAACTCATACAGGTCAATTTTGGGGTGAACTATTCCTTTAAAGGTCCCGTTCTTCGTGATCCCATTGTTCAAACTTTAGTTAGTGTGTAATGTTGCTGTTAGAGCATAAATAATACCTGTAAAATTATAAAGCTCAAAGTTCAATGCCAAGCGAGATATTTTATTTAACAGAAGTTCCCTTTCAAAGCCTACAGCGAACGGCTGGCTTGGACTACCTCCTGGTACTTCCTACATAAATGACGTCAGTAGAACAGTAGAACAGACTAACCTCTGCCCACAAGAATACGTGAAAAAAGGGGGCGTGGTGGAGAAAAGGAAGTGTTGCGTTTGAGTGTGTTTGTCGCCATGTCGTCGAGATGCTATTATTTTCACCCCGGAGTCAAATCACCTTTGTTTGGCTTTCCCAGGGACGCTGTAGAGATCATTAAGCGCATACATCTCCCGTTAGAGGCGTGACCTTTCCACGTGCGCTAAGCTGCTGTCGAATCACAACACAGGAACCGCGCCACGTGCGCTAAGCTGCTGTCGAATCACAACACGGGAACCGCTGGCACAATCAGAACTCGTTACGCATTTCTGAAGGAGGGACTTCATAGAATAAAGGAAGTCATCAGCCGTTTTTAGGACAGTGAGAACAGCGGTATACAGATAAGTACATTGTGTTAAAAATACCGTTTTTTTTTTACACGCGAAACATGAACACATGTTATATTGCACACTGTAAACACAATCAAAGCTTCAAAAAGACACGAAGAACGGGACCTTTAAGACTGTTCCAACTGACAAAGTAAAGGCTTGGTTCTGATTCGGGATCCCGAATTAAGCACCAAATAAAACAAATATGGAGGCAGGTTAATATTTCAAGTCATTAGCCCATTTATTGCTATCCAATTGCAGTGCAGTGACTTTCTTATCAAACCCTCCCCTTTCTTTATTTATTTCAATGCTCAGTGACCCAGTATAGAGTCTTGGCTGAACTGACATTTAATGTTTTGAATAGGCCGTTTTTATGACCGCTTAGACAGCGTTGAATGTAAAGAAGCCATCGCTATTTGATTTATTGTTATAGCAAAGGACGTGCAATAAAAATCTTGTTATAGCAGGTTGATTAACGTGTGTGAGCACAAGACTTGACAGCTCGCTTTTGTTAGATGAACCACCAAATTTCGGGGCAAAAATTATAACCCGTAATAATTCCGACACTCTATGTGTGCGTGCACGCGCTCTGGCAACCAAACCAAGCGAAGGCAAGTAAACTGTATAAGGTTTCATTAGGTGGTGAAGGAGATCCATCTGACCGCTTTATATCTGGTTTCCTGCTCTTTCTCTATCGCCGTCTATCTCGCGTTCTTTCAGTTTAGCACCATGGTGATTTAGTTTTGACTGTTACAAACTTACCGCTAACATGCCGCAAATCGGTAGGCTATTTGCGTGAAGCTTTTAACTCCGTAGCCCACGGTACAGCGGAGAGAGGCGGACGCCTCGCGGAGTCGTGTTACTTTGCGTCTTGCATTTTATAGGGGGAATGGGGTTAGTGAAATGCCAACTCTCTGGAAACAGATCGTGTTTTCCTTCGCTTCTATACTCAGCATCGGTTCTGTGGTACTTCTGGTTGTGGCACTGTCCACCGAGCGCTGGGTCACCGGAACCACATTGTGTCAAACAGGAGTAGATCTGGTGAACGCGTCTAGTCCGGAGCTCGAGCAGTTCACCGGACACATTTACTACGGCCTCTTTCAGGGCGGGAAAACACGGAGGTGCGGGCTCGGAATCCGCCGCTCCAAAATATACAGTAAGAGCACTAACGTGTTGATTGATTAGTTAGACTCCCTTCTGATTAAACATTCAAACTCTGTACCGACATTATAACAAATCACATTTATTTGATGTATAAATTATTATTAGAATAGATATTTGAATGTTATTTTTATCTCTTGTTGTTGTTTTGTTGATGTTATTGTCTTTTAAAAAAAATAAATGAATAGGCCTACTTTTATTAGAAGTTATGTAGGTATTATTCTTTTAGAAGGACGCATTAAATTGATAAAAATAATATTTTATTATAATATAAATATTATTATAAATAATATTTTTTAACAATTATAATTGTTAAATAATAATACAAAAAAACTATATTTCAAATAAATGCTGTTCTTTTGAACTTTCTAAGAATCTTGAAAAAAGTTTCATCTTCAATCTTGAAAATCAGTTTCCATAAACATATTACATTTCAACATTGATAATAATAGGAAATCAGCATTTGAATGATTTCTGAAAGATCATGTGACACTGAAGACTGGAGTAAGGATGCTGAAAAACAATATTTCACAATAGATAGATAGATAGATAGATAGATGGATAGATAGATAGATAGATAGATAGATAGATAGATAGATAGATAGATAGATAGATAGATAGATAGATAGATAGATAGATAGATAGATAGATAGATAGATAGATTACTGTTATGATACAGATGCTTTTTCAAGTATAAATCCAATTTTGTGAATCCTAATCTTTGTCTCTCCCTCTCTCTCTTCCTCACAAATTCTGCAGTTTTCCCAAAACTCATCAAAACAATCAACAGTGGTCTTCACATGATCATTATCTTCTTCCTTTGCATTGCTATTGGCTTTGCAGTGGTCAGTTTAGCTTTCTCTATATATAATGCCAGAAAAGTTCCTTATCAATCCATCAAAGGACCTTTTGGCCTCTACATCTGGAATTTCATTGCCGGTAAGTCAACAATCAACATAACACTAAATCTAAGATGACAATGTTCTACACCTCATGGATAATCAACCCTAAATCAACAATATCAACGATAACAAATGACTAATCATATACTTGTCCATTCTCTTTTAATCTCTCCCCTCAGCTCTGTTCAGTGCAATGGGCTTTGCGTGTTTCCTTGCAGCAATTCAGTGCCATCATCTCACGGAACATGTGGCTAACTACCGCGAGAGCCTTTTTACCCTTGTGATTGTTGAGGAGAATCTTGGCTTCTCCTTCTGGTTGTGTGTTGCCAGCGCTGTAACACACGGAGCTAACATTCTTGTAGTAGCCTCCAGTAGGATACATCTGCCTAAAATACAGACTAAGAAACCAGAGGAACCTTCAGCCACTGGAGAAGACTTCCTCTACTAAAGAACAAGAATGAGCTGAAAGGTTTGACTGCAGGGTCAGAGAGGAAGCTGTGCAGATGAGCCAAAGACTGTTCATGTGACCCGACACACTGAGGTGATTTATGACTACGGACTGGGTTTATAAAAGACTGGGAGTTTTTTTGTGGAGGACAGAAAAATGTTGCTTGACTGACACAGGTTATGGAAAACTGCAGGGCTTCCAGGCTGAAATGTGACATTGTGTATGTCTCAAGCAAGTTAAATATTAATGTTATCTATTTTATTTTTCTATTTTAGAGCTACTGAGAAATATATATATTTTTCTGTTCAACTGCAGTAACGACACTAACGTGCAGTGGTTCCGTACTAGATAGCACAGTAGATATGAGTGCACAGTATCAAAATCTAAACTAATTAATTGTACATTTATTTTCCAGTTTATTTTCTATATAAATCTAGTGCAGTGGTTGAGTGGCCCTCGACCCCCAGCACTCCATGTCAAAATCTCTATTTCATATCTTTAGAATGTATTAAACACACAGTAAATGGACAAAGCTTATAATAAAATAAGAAATAATACAATTTCTTCTATAATACAACATATTGTTTTTTCACTTTCAGTGCCAATAATTTTTTCAATAAAACTTAAACATGCTTAATTAAAACACTTCAATTAGTCAAAGCAAGGATGCTTCTAAGTAAAATGATTGAGAATGATTCTAAGTAAATAAAACGAAACAATAATATCACATGTTGATGCCTTTGTTACTCGTGTTGATATGATTATTTAAAATATTTCATATAAGATGTTGACACATTACTGACTAGATTTTATTTCCACATGTTAAAGTAACACGTGCATGCGGAGCTCGAAAGAGAATTAGGTCTGGACCTCAGGGATCTCAATGCTGGGTATGGCCTTGTGAGGGATGATGTATAGAAGCATTAATGTTTTGCCAATCATTATTACATATTCGGGTCTTTAGCAACCAAGATCTATATCTAACACGGATAGCTCTCCATCTGTCACGATAATATAAAACTCTTAATATTAGAGTAGTAATTACGGAAGAATAAAAGTGTATTTTGTTCCCTTTTGTAGCTTGGAATGTTTCAGTTTGAGCAGATGTTTTATACCATCATCACTGTCCTCAAGCTCATTTCCCAGTACATTTAGCATCTGGCTTATATTCGCCATCTCAAGCATATTCTCAAAACTACAATTTTCAACATCTTCAAATGTAATATTTTGATCACTGAAAGCTTCTTCACCAGATCCACCATCAAGTGACAGTGACACTAATATTTGATTGCGTTCAGTAGCCTACTTGCTCTGCAGTAAATCACTGAGCCATTTCAAGTTCAGTGATACATCCTGTTATTTTGTTTGCTGACGAAAACTATGAGTGAAACGTCACTTCATCATTGTGTATCAGACATTGGCACCTTGTGGAATAAAGGTGAATTTCACTTAATTCAGTAATCAAGGATTCAATTATTGTTGTGCAGAAAAAATATACTTACACACCTCGGGTCTTCTTTAGTTTTCGCCGCTAGAGGTCACTTGTTCAAAACAAAGGCGTAGCTTGATGACGCCTTGATTTCACAGAATCATTGGAGTTGCTGTCTTCACCTGGAAGAAAAGAATGCCGGTGGAAAAGAAACCGACGAGTAGTGATGGCCAAATGAGGCTTTCTGAACCACTGAGGCTTTCCAGCCCATTGGTTCACCAAAAGGTTCATTTACCCGAAGCCTCATGAAACAGTGTGCTCCCTAGTGACACCTGCTGTGCAAAGCAATGTATTGCACACAAATCTATTCATCCTGAGCAACCAAATTGTCATAGTGTGGGCACCCCCTTTTTCTATTGCCTGTGTATTAAATAAAGTATTTTACTCTGCTTGTATTAACCTATGCACACACAACTCACACAAACACACAACTTTGTGTTCAACTATTCAGTAGTTATTTGGGTTAGTGCTGACAGTGAATGCCCCAAATGATTGTAAAGAAATTATTGTGAGTGCAGTGCTGATTAGGAGTGCAATATTGCAGTGCTTATGGAACTGGGAGTGCAAAAGTGCAGTGCTTATGGAACTGGGAGTGCAATAGTGCAGTGCTTATGGGACTGGAATTGTGGAACAGCAAACTGCAACAGGGATGGGAAAAGTGTTTACTGGTTTTTATTTAGAAACAACAATTTTTTAACAGTATTTGGACTGAGACGGTTTCTCTTTTTGGAAACCACCTCTCCAGCCTTAGAAAACACCCTTTCACAGGGCACCGATGATGCTGGACAACATAAGAACGTCAGTACCAGCTTGTATAAATTTGGATATATAATAATAATAATAATATTATATTGTTTGCTGACAATATATATATATAAAATTACGTATTATAGGTATTACAACTAGATATAGGCTAATTTACTCTAATAATCTACTGAACTATGTATAATTTACTCTAATAATCTACTAAACTAAGTATAATGTAATATAATATAATACAAGCTATGATATATAATGATAACTATGCTACTACAAACACGCTACTACTCGCTACTACGTACAACCAACACCAATGCAAACGCCTACTGCTGCAAACCCCACAAGAGGCGCGAGATTTCGAACCACTTTTATCCGGAAGCGATACTCCGAATGAAGCAATGACGTATAGGGCTCGGGCGTTGCGTTGCATTCTGGGACGTGGCGGCCATGTTGATGGCCTCTCGAATGTAAACAAACAGCAAATCGAACGAGCAGAAGAAGCAGAGTAGGGAGAAAGAAAAGATTGAAAAAATATGTTAAAATCTCGAAAAGGATGTGGAATTTACCGGGACACATTAAACAGGGAGGCCAGGGACCGGTATATGGAAAAAATCTGAACTATTAACGGTTTGGATCCATATGACATTCCCAACGGGTCCAGACGGCATTCCCGGCCGTGTGATCAGAGCGTGCGCGCACCAACTGGCTGGAGTCTTCACGGACATTTTTAACCTGTCCCTCTCCCTGTCTGTGGTCCCCACATGCTTTAAAACGTCCACTATTGTTCCTGTACCTAAGCAATCAAAAACCACCTGCTTAAACGACTGGCGTCCTGTTGCTCTGACCCCCATCATCAGCAAATGCTTTGAAAGACTAGTCAGAAACCACATCTGCTCTGTTCTCCCCCCCTCACTGGACCCACTGCAGTTTGCATACCGCACAAACCGCTCCACTGACGATGCCATTTCATCTACAATACACACTGCTCTCTCCCACCTGGAAAAGAGGAACACGTATGTGAGAATGCTGTTTGTGGACTACAGCTCAGCATTCAACACCATTGTGCCCTCCATACTTGACATGAAACTCCGGGCTCTAGGCTTAAACAGCCTGTTATGCAGCTGGATCCTGGACTTCCTGTCAAACAGACGCCAGGTGGTCAGAATGGGCAGTAACATCTCCTCATCACTGACTCTCAACACTGGAGCCCCTCAGGGCTGCGTTCTCAGCCCACTCCTGTACTCTTTGTACACACATGACTGTGTGGCAACCCACAGCTCCAACACCATCATCAAGTTTGCTGACGATACGACGGTGGTAGGTCTTATCACCGACAATGATGAAACGGCCTACAGATAGGAGGTGCACACTCTGACACGGTGGTGTCAGGAGCACAACCTCTCCCTCAACGTCAGCAAGACCAAGGAGCTGGTGGTCGACTTCAGGAGGAATGAGAGAGAACACCGCCCCATCACCATCGATGGAGCACCGGTGGAGAGAGTCAGCAGCTTCAAGTTCCTCGGTGTCCACATCACAGAGGAACTCTCATGGTCCGTCCACTCCGAGGCCGTTGTGAAGAAGGCTCATCAGCGCCTTTTCTTCCTGCGACGGCTGAGGAGGTTTGGAATGAACCGCCACATCCTCACACGTTTCTACACCTGCACCATCGAGAGTCTGCTGACTGGCTGCATCACCACCTGGTACGGCAACAGTACCGCCCGCAGCCGCAAGGCCCTGCAAAGGGTAGTGCGCACGGCCAGCTGCATCATCGGAGGTGAGCTTCCCTCCCTCCAGGACATTGAAGGGTCAAGGGTCAAGCCAAACATCACTTGTCTCTTCATCAGACACATATCCTTCAAGAATGATTTTATGTTCAATATTAAAATAAGAATCAATGATAATCAAGTTATAACTATTTTCTACATTGGATAAATCAGTTAATCTATAACCTCTCTATATTTGGAGATTTTAGTATTATTTGCTGTGTGCTTTTGAATCCACATTCTTTTAGGTGCCAGCTCTGATGTCTGTGTCAAGCTGACATGCAACCGTCCTTGTAGTGTGCAAACACCCTTCACTTCAAGAGGCTCTCTCAGCATGTGTTTAGTTATATATCATCCTTCCGTGACCCTAGGGTCACACATGTCCCGGGGGCTATGTGACTTTTTGTGGACTCAGACAACAGACAAATGTACCTCTCTTTTTTTTTATGTGCTTTTATTAACTAAATAGAATAAATTCACTTCTGTACTAGATGGCATATCAGTTGTTGTGGAGAAGGACTTTGTTGATAGTTAGTTAAGATGTTCTCAAACCTTGGGAAAAGCTGTTATTCTCTGGAGCTTGGTGTGTATGTGCGTTGCATGATCTGTGCAGGTTCAGCATTGGAGATGGACTTTTCTGCAGATGATACGAGACGTGGAGACGCCATTCTGCGACCTCCGAGGTCATGACGATCTAAATCTTGGCCTGGGCGACAACTAGTCTACGCACTTTTAGTGATATGTGCTCCTATCTGTTTACGTGTGGAAAGTTGCTTACGTTGCATGTTGTTAGAACCAATCAGAATCATTCCACATGGCAGTAATGACGTGTCTAGACCTTGAAAACAGTATAACTGTTCAGGAAATTGTATGTACGTTAGGCGGAGGTGGGGAGACTGTTAGAGGGAGCGCAGCCTACGAACTCCTTGAGAGACTTGAAGCTGGCTTCTGCTGATGAAACTGCAAACTATTCTTCAGTAAATCTTTCTTTAATTAATCTAACTCCTGACTCTTGGTCTTCATTTCTCACTACTGGTCCTGGGTCCGAAACTGTTACCCCAACAGTTTTTGGTGGAGAGATGCGCGAGCAATCAGTCCTTGGTACACCTCTGGCAAATAAGTAGATAAGGTAGTATATTTTTATTATTAGACTTGTCTGACTGGAAGAGACTGGGTAAGGGGAACGGCAGAGCTTTATTTCGACGGGAATAAGGAATAATTATACCACGGGTTATGTTTCGGCTAGAGATCTTGAACATTACATGTTAAAGAGGTAAAAGCGTTTGAGAAACATAAAGGGGTATAAGAAGTCGCCCAGGTAACCATATGGTGGTACCGTGGGTGCAAGCGAGTCCTGCCCAAACAGAGGAGAGAGCTCAAAGGGGGCTTTGATGACCACACCACTCCTACAGGGGCAGGCACACTGGTAAGGGTAAACAGTGACCACCGCAAACCTTCTCCGTCTCTTCCAACTCAGACAGGGGGCCCCCGAATTTAGGAAAATAGACAGTTAGGGATTAAGTTATCAGTTGAACAAAATAAAAATAGATTCAGGGTTGTTTGCCAGGGATGCATCAGGAACGATCCCGAGGAAAATGTAAAGTATGACCCAAATTGGCATGGACCAGTATGAGTGACTTTTTCGTACAAGTGTACTTTGCAGTTTCATCACGCAGAAGCCACAGCTGTGTTGGTTAAAGATCGCCACCTCCATCTCCACTGGTATAATTTCAGGTGAGTATGAACTTTGACTAAAATGATGGCTAACAATTTGTGACATGATCAGTCCAGATAAAGATTTTGAGACAAAAGAGAGCAAACGCTGTAAGCAGCTCTGCTCTGAAGCCCTGACATCAAAGAAATTTGAAGGAATTATTAAGGAAATGGGCAAAGGTTTTAATTCTAAGTGGAAAAAGTTAATCAGAAACTTGACTGGCGAAAAGCTAAAAGACTGGAAAAATTTTAATTTCTAAATTGTTTGTGAGATAAATTGGCAGAAATCACTGGAAATTATGTAAGATTTGGTCTGTGTAGTCTGAGTAAAGGACTTGAAGTTGTTTTGTTGTTCTGATAAAGTTTATTGGACTGGATGTTGGTAAAAACACTGCTCGTGAGACAATAATTGGTGTTAAAAGCTAAAAACCCTAGAAGCTGATGTTTTGGTTTCCAAAGATAAGCTCATGCTGAGCTGAAATAAAACAATTCGCTTATCTGAATCTGGCCCACCATGTCATTTCTGGTGCTGTGGCTAAAATTAGAAGAGTGACTCCGACTCAGTTTGGATGTTTGAAGTTTAAATGTATTGTATGGGCAAAAGACAAATATGAAATTATGATCATTTGAAAACGTAATTTCTGGCAAAGGATAGAGTTAAAGGGATAATGTCTGATGTTTATTGCAAAACAAATGTAATCTCTAGCCAAGTCTTATGCTGTTCTAGAGTGACAAGTTAAAAGTTTATGAAAATGCAGTACCAGTCCTGAATGCCTCAGAGTCTCTCTCTATTTTGGAAACCAGCTCAAGGCTGATGTTTGAGCCTGTGCCACAGATGATCGAAGATATTGATGAGTAAATGCACAGGGCATCACTTGAAAATAATAAGACATGTTTTAGGAAAACATGGTGTGTAAAAAGGTATAAGATGTTTTTACACACAGACTTTAAATGAGAATGAATTTAACATTAAAGTTAAAGTCTTAGAAGACTGTTGAAAAAGTTATCAGAGAGAGAGAGAGAGAGAGAGAGAGAGAGAGAGAGAGAGAGAGAGAGAGAGAGACTGCTTGTGGAAGCAGGGATGGTACAATTTGTTATCGCCCTGCTAAAGCTGAAACAAAACAAAGAAATGATATCAGAACCAAAACCACGCAGCTGACTTTTGTAGAGACAAATTAATAATGAGCAGACGTAAAGGCTGAGTTTTAATAATAATTTGAGCTAACACTAAAAGTAAAATTTGAGAATGAGTCATTCATGTTTAATGTATGTGTGGGTGTGACTGCACTTTATGTTTTGTATGGGTCTGTTCCTAGAACTGTTCTGTCCTGATTGGGTGTCATTAACCTCTGGAATGAGTGTTTGACCATTACAGATTGGTTAAGTTAAACGACAACCTTGAGAGAAACTGATCATTTTGAAGAAATCTGGTGAAAAGATGATCCAGAACACAGGACGAGCTTTAAATGGATTGTTATCCAGCTCTGTCTGTTATGATGACTTTTGTCATTTATGATGTGGATTTGAATTACTCTCTGGATAAGTTAAAGTGGAATTGTAAAGTTAAAGATTGCCGTCCATCATGGGTTAAAATCCTTGTCTAAATTCAACTGAGGGCATAAATTTAAATCATGTCAATTGATTAAAAATGGTAAACGAAAATATTATAGACTTGATGGCAGAGACAAAGTGACAAATTGGCTGAAGTCACTATCTAAATTATCCAGAGACTCCCTCAAAATTCTGAAAGGCCGGAGGGCGACCAAAGAGATAACTTTTAAAAGGAAAAGTTTTATTTTTACTTTATTTAAATTTTTCATGATATTTTGATTTATACAGAACCACAATTAATGTTAAAGAAGCAAGTGTCTTTAAGTCTTTCTGTGTGACTGAGATTGAGATAAGAGGAATATAATATTTTGGTTTCTGCAGAGCAGTAGAGATAAGAAACAATAATGATCATATTGTGTGGCATCTGCAGACCATATTTTTGATAGAGGAATAATGAGAAATAGCCCCAAAAGATAGATTTTTTGTGAAAAATTGATTTTCTGACAGAATTTATGAACACTTGTAAAGTTAAATGGAGTTAATATAGATATGGCTGAACACATTATTTTAAAACGGCTTTAAAGAAATTGATGATGACTTATAGTCCAAATTTAAAGTAATATGGGAGATTATGAAAATGTGTTCTTGGTAAAGTTATGACACTTTCGGGTGTAAGTGGCAAGATAAGGCTAGTGAGGATTTGATGAAGTATCACTGCCAAGTGACATGAATTAAGAGGTTTAAGATTTTGGTCATTTGGAGCTTACACCTGAAGAGTTTTAATGGACAACACATTGAGAACAGAAATACAAGAAAATTTAAAGAAGGGTACTTTAAAGAAAACCCTGATGAATGATTTTGAATGTTTTACTAACAACAAGCTGATTGGATGTAATAAGAATTGATAATTAAGTCATTTTGATGAAAAGGTTTTAACATTAACTTTTATTTTTATTTTTATGGATATGTTCATCAACGGTCATGTGGGCTATGAGGGGTGAAGATGGGTCTGTTGGAAATAGTACATTTAACAAAAGGTTTCTTGAGTAAAAATTAGGAACAAGTTTATGTTTTAAGTGGAAATAATGAGATGGATGATGTGAATGTTTTCTTTTATTTTCTATTCTTTGAAGAAGGAAGATATAGGATGTGAGGTAATTAAGATGGTACACGGATGTAGACTGTAAACTGAAGGATGATTTATGTAGAGACTGGATGCAATTGGATGGACTATTCTGTTGTTTATTATTATTTATTTAATTTGTATGTCTATTTCAGGCCACTATTGAGTTTTATACCTGAAAAAGATTTGTTTTGAAAAAAAGAAGAAAAAAAAAAGAAAAAAAAAGAAAAACTTTTAATTACAATCCCTATCTTTGGGTGATATATCTTGGATAATGATGAAAATGGGGGTTAAGTGAATATGTAAGGATGCATATGTGCTTTTTGGTGGGACATTGTAAATTAGGAAGAAGCCTAAATTGGTAGAAGCTTGAAGGGTGGGTTCTAAAATTAAATTTATAATCAAAGACTTAATCAATATTTATCTTTCTATATTATTGTCACGAATTTAATGAGCCTGTCCAGGTATGATTTTGTTTCTTCCTTTATATTTTCCTAAGTTTGTATTTGGTCTCTGAGGGGTGACTGAGGGTCCATCCTAGACGTGTGTGATGTTTCTCACGAGAACACTTGTATCAGGAAAACTGTGTGATCAGGAGCTATAATTAACCTGTCTCCATGTTTTTACTAATTTGAAAGCAGACCGGATGGCTCTGGTGACTCTTGAATGCACTTTCCAAAAGGTTCCAGAAAAATATTGGATCCTGTTGCGATGACCAATGAGAATGAGGTGATTTCCCGATGAGGGGTAAGACCTTCTTGTGGCCAGCAGAGGGCAACCCACGCCAATGGGGGTCACCGCCATTGGGGCACCTCCAAGAAGGGGGGTGTTTTATGTGAGGTGTGTATGAGAGGTGAGGCAGATGTCTGTGAGGCCAGCAGCATCTCTGTTGGGAGGGGAAGCTGTGTTTCGTAGGGGCCAAGGTCAAGACTGGACACGGCAGCCCCTGCCCTAATATTGTCCCCTCTATACCGCTAACCAAATACCGCATAATTGAGAGCCAGGAAACACCTTAAAGATTGGCATTCAAGGGTCAGCTGAGATCATTCTGGACACTTTAACCTTGCAAATTTCAGTAATGTGTTCAGATTTTGGAGGCATCACACACCTCTAACTTGATGGAAATGCAGCGCCAGTGAGTGCTCGTTTAGCCCGGCTTCCAGAGATTAAATATGGATTTGTCTTATATTTTATTTTATTTTATTTTATTTTATTTTGTTTTATTTTATTTTATATTTCCTTTTACTGAAACCCTAAAGAATTGTATGAATACTATTGTACTATATTGTCTTTTCCCCTCTCAATGAGAGAAAGCACGTTATCAGTATGTTGATCAGGAGTTTTGAGAAAAGAAGAACATTGGGGCCCTGTTTGTGAGTGGAAGGGGTAAAAGAGCCTCAAAACGGGGACTGGTCTTTTTAGTGGCCAGCATGTCCGTGATGAGGTGAAGCGACAATTGTGACCCTAAAGGGAAACATGCGTCACCACTTGACCTTCCGTAGTGACCTCACTTGTAGACCAGACGTGGCGGTATGGGACCCCCACATATGGTCTAAAAGGGGGGAATGAAGGGTCAAGGGTCAAGCCAAACATCACTTGTCTCTTCATCAGACACATATCCTTCAAGAATGATTTTATGTTCAATATTAAAATAAGAATCAATGATAATCAAGTTATAACTATTTTCTACATTGGATAAATCAGTTAATCTATAACCTCTCTATATTTGGAGATTTTAGTATTATTTGCTGTGTGCTTTTGAATCCACATTCTTTTAGGTGCCAGCTCTGATGTCTGTGTCAAGCTGACATGCAACCGTCCTTGTAGTGTGCAAACACCCTTCACTTCAAGAGGCTCTCTCAGCATGTGTTTAGTTATATATCATCCTTCCGTGACCCTAGGGTCACACATGTCCCGGGGGCTATGTGACTTTTTGTGGACTCAGACAACAGACAAATGTACCTCTCTTTTTTTTATGTGCTTTTATTAACTAAATAGAATAAATTCACTTCTGTACTAGATGGCATATCAGTTGTTGTGGAGAAGGACTTTGTTGATAGTTAGTTAAGATGTTCTCAAACCTTGGGAAAAGCTGTTATTCTCTGGAGCTTGGTGTGTATGTGCGTTGCATGATCTGTGCAGGTTCAGCATTGGAGATGGACTTTTCTGCAGATGATACGAGACGTGGAGACGCCATTCTGCGACCTCCGAGGTCATGACGATCTAAATCTTGGCCTGGGCGACAACTAGTCTACGCACTTTTAGTGATATGTGCTCCTATCTGTTTACGTGTGGAAAGTTGCTTACGTTGCATGTTGTTAGAACCAATCAGAATCATTCCACATGGCAGTAATGACGTGTCTAGACCTTGAAAACAGTATAACTGTTCAGGAAATTGTATGTACGTTAGGCGGAGGTGGGGAGACTGTTAGAGGGAGCGCAGCCTACGAACTCCTTGAGAGACTTGAAGCTGGCTTCTGCTGATGAAACTGCAAACTATTCTTCAGTAAATCTTTCTTTAATTAATCTAACTCCTGACTCTTGGTCTTCATTTCTCACTACTGGTCCTGGGTCCGAAACTGTTACCCCAACAACATTTACGCCAGGCGGTGTGTGAAGAGAGCTCAGAGGATCTTCAGAGACTCTAGCCACCCGAACCATGGGCTGCTCTCACTGCTGCCATCAGGCAGACGGTACCGCAGCATTAGAACACGCACCAGCCGACTCCAGAACAGCTTCTTCCCACAAGCAATCAGACTACTTAACTCCTGATCCATCAGGATCATAACACACTCTGGACAGAATATCACTCCGCACAACCCACTGTAGATACACACACATTATATACACATTTATTTATCATACAGCATCTATTGCACTTTGGATTTCAATTTTTCAATCTGTGAATAATATTTTATACTATACATTGTATATTATTATTACTATTATAGCGTAATGTATATTGTTTAGTGTATGTTTAGTGTATATTGTTTAAAGTATATGTATATTGTAAGTATGTGTATATTGTTTAAAGCTGTGAGAACTACACTCACATTGTGTAAATTATTTATTGTTTATTGTAGAGTTTACTGTGCTGTGAGTAATTGTGGGCGCATCAGATGTGTAATCTGATGCTGCTTTAAATGTTGTACATGTCATGTCATGACTGCTATGTTGCTCGGAACTGCACCTAAGAATTTCACCTACTGTTGCACTTGTGCATATAGCTGTGTGACAATAAAGTGATTTGATTTGATTTGATTGAACAAAGAGTGGCGCACCGACGACGACTTGCTGCCACAGTTTAGCATAACAGACATCTTCGGCTACCTTGTTTGTGGTGTGAGCGCCTACACTTCTGAACAGTTCCGAAGCTACAAGGCATTGGAGTCTCATGTGCAGTGGTACCACGTTTCCTGTGTTGGACTTGATGCAACCACTGCAGCAAGTGACTCCTGGTTCTGTGATGCATGTCTGTAGTCACACAGCTGTCCAAAGACATATATTGTATATTATATATTATATATACACATATATTATATATTGTATAGATACCTATTTATTTATAGCGTGGAAAGATTTTTTTAAATATATTTATTATTATTTTCAACAGAAACCGAGGCTTCGTTTGTCAAAAAAAAAAAAAAAATTGTCATCGTCACGTGATTTTCACGGAAACGATAAAAGCCTCGAATCGGGGCTTCATCTGGAACGCCCCTTTTTGCTCGACACAAGCTCCGGAGCCTCGCTTCAGATGTCCCATCACTACCGACGAAACTCGGGCAGAAATCAATCATATACATGGATGAGCTAATGTATTAAAGATTTATTAACGTTACTGTAGTATGAAGCAGGGTGGGGCTAAAGCCGCTGGAGCAATTGCTAATGAGAGACAAGCGTGACGCATGTGTCCAGAGCAGCGGAGCTTTTATTATGCCAAAGACGACTGCTTCCGCATCTTGAGGTCATGCGTATTTTGGGTTAATGCAGTGCTGTTTTATCATATTAGATACAGTTATTTGAGTGTGTTGAAACTAAAGTTGTTTTAATGCTACTCTGTGCGTTTGCTTGGCGGCTGCTATGAGACCCTTGTTGCACACTGCAGTAAACCAGATCGATATTAGGCATGGTAAAACCTGGTACGTAAATGAAGAAAACGAGATTTAAACAAGACTAACTGTGTTGAGCTATATAACAATGATTCGTTTTCTGTCAATGGATGTATCCAAACAGTTGCTCACCTGTCTATTAAAACACATACTACAGTGGTTCCCAACCTTTTTTACTTGAAGGCCCCCCTGCCAATGTTATTCAAAAAAAATAAAAAACACGATATATTAATATTCAGTGTTCTTTTTTTCAAACATACTTTGCAGACATTCTTTACAACTTAAAAGTACTTACTCTGCTCAGCTATACAGTAGCTATAATAAGTACAAATAAACAAAAGTTGCCATACCAAACAAGACCACAGGGAGATGCCAAATTACCTCAAATAACTACTATACGGGTCCATTCATAATTAATAAACACACTAAAATACCAATGAAAAAATAAAATTATTCTGAATGTGTGAAAACTTAGCCATCTGAAGTCAATGTCATCAGTGAACAGTTCCTCTGTCAGAACAAACAATATGGAGCTGATGCCCGTGTAACACCACTGATACTCACAAACTTCTCCAAAGCACACTTCTTCGGCAAGCATCCATTATAAAACACTCAATGTCCATTCATTTTGACAACTACGTGAATATACTGTAATGCCTTCATGCAGAAATACAACGTTATATCGATCAAGTGAGCCGAGAGCGCACGTTTTTGTTTGAACATCAATAACATACTCACGTGTGACTAATGTATGACTCCTGCATGTCACTGTAATCGTGTTTACCTTCATTCCAATCGTCACCCAAACAAAACTTTATTCAGTGATCCGAGAGCGCATACACGGTAGGGCTGGGCGATAAAACGATAACAATATGTATCGCGATAGATACATAATCGATATCAATAAAAAAAGCGTTCGATAAAACGTTAGATAATTTTTTTTCTTCGCCGGAAGAAAGCAGATGTTGCGAAGCAAGTTTGGTTGCATGAACAAAGGCACTCGCTCTCTGGTAACCAAGCAACGTAGGGAGTGACAGGCTAACAGCCAATCATGTAACAGTATCATGTTTGGTTGTGCCATATCGTTGTCTCGTGTTGGATTCTTCAGTAACAGAACCGGCGTGGAGTGATAAGTGGAAAATCAGTGCCGCAGCGAGCAAGGAAATTGTTGATAAAACAGGAAAACAAGTCAGCTCGCCAGTATGGCACTTTTTTGGATTTTATAAGTCTGACCGTAGTCAGACCAATGTCGTCTGCAAATTATGCAAGACCGTCGTCCCGACCAAGACTGGTAATACCACAAACTTGTTTATACTTTCGTCTGACAGCGTGCGTGCCTCGTTCGTTTTGGGCCGTGTTTATACTCGACACGCTCGCCGTTGTGCTATTCTTGACTTTGGCTGAATCCGAAATCACCCCTAAACCCTCAATCACTATTCCCTACTTTAGTCCACTGATACAGTTCACTTGAAGGAGTGAATGAAAACAAGTGAGTGAATTCGGACAGCCGCTGTGTGTACATCGGCTTTACACTCATTATTGCAGTGCATTGTGGGATTGAATGAGTGCACTCAACAACATCCACTATGGTTCTCTTTCAAGCATACGTTTCGGTGTCTCACTAAGGGATACGCCCCTTCCACGTATTCCTCAGAAGCCCTATTACATTACGCCAGCCCCAATTGGCTGGCAGACGTGCCGTTGTGTCTGGGAGTGGCCTCCCCCTCCCTCAGTATAAAAGGCTTCACACCAGAAGCCTAGAAGCCTACCTTTTGGACAAACTTTAAAAAGAACAAACTTCTGGACGAACTACTGGCCACCACGCCGTTTTTCGCCTGGCTCCTTCAATTTGCATTCCAGCCGATTGCAAGGATTGTTCGATACAACGATGGCTGCAGCAATGCAAACTATCCCGGCTAGTGAGGGAGATTCTGTGCGACTGTGTTCATGCGGGAACAAAATTTCATGCAAGGACACACACCAGGTCTGCTCTGCATGTCTCGGGCTGAAACATGCCCAACTGGTGATCGAGAACCCCGGCTCCTGTGAACACTGAGCACGCTTCACCATGAAGAGCCTTCGTCGCAGGCTAGCACGCCAAGCTAGCCTGTCAGGCCAAGATCCCCTCATGTCACCTAGCCCTGTTCCAGCTGCCACTCCGCAGGTAACCATTCCTGCAGTAGAGCTGCCCACCACGGCAGTTCTGTCTGGGAGTGAAGAGCTTGTTACGTGCGTCCCTCTGCCAAGTGTGCTCAACACGGACGAGGATAAGGATGCGCTCGATTTCGAGGAAGAGGGACAATCCATATATTTGTAATATGCACAGAAGTGGCCCTGACTCCGCTCAGGGAACAGGGTATTCGTCTCGCTACTTACATAGACGACTGGCTGGTGACAGCTCAGTCAGAGCAGGACGCGAGAGAACACACAGCTATGCTTCTGGAACATACAGAAGCTGGGTTTACAACTAAACACAGAAAAGAGTGTTTTAATTCCCACGCAGTCTATAACATATCTGGGGCTGTCACTGGACTCGGTGACATTCAGAGCATGACTGTCGGAGGACAGGGTGGTAAAATTCACTCGGTGCCTGGCCGAATTTAAGAAGGGAAGAAGTGTCTCTTTCCGCACATGCCTCAGGCTATTGGGACTGATGGCCTCAGCCCTGATAGTCATTCCCTTAGGCAGACTGTTCATGAGAGAGTTTCAACGCTGGGTAGCGTCTCTGAGGCTGGATCCACTACGGCACTCCCAAAGAAGAGTGAGAGTGACGTCAGAGGCGGTATTGGCACTGTGTCAATGGAGACTCCCGACCTTTCTGGTTCAAGGGGTACCCATGGACGTGAAAATGCAGTACCAGTCCTGAATGCCTCAGAGTCTCTCTCTATGTTGGAAACCAGCTCAAGGCTGATGTTTGAGCCTGTGCCACAGATGATCGAAGATATTGCTGAATAAAAGCACAGGGCATCACTTGAAAATAATAAGACATGTTGTAGGAAAACATGGTGTGTAAAAACGTATAATATGTTTTTACACACAGACTTTAAATGAGAATGAACTTAACATTAAAGTTAAAGTCTTAGAAGACTGTTGAAAAAGTTATCAGAGAGAGAGAGAGAGAGAGAGAGACTGCTTGTGGAAGCAGGGATGGTACAATTTGTTATCGCCCTGCTAAAGCTGAAACAAAACAAAGAAATGATATCAGAACCAAAACAATCCAGCTGACTTTTATAGAGACAAATTAATAATGAGCAGACGTAAAAGCTGAGTTAAAATAATAATTTGAGTTAACACTAAAAGTAAAATTTGAGAATGAGCAATTCATGTTTAATATATGTGTGGGTGTGACTGCACTTTATGTTTTGTATGGGTCTGTTCCTAGAACTGTTCTGTCCTGATTGGGTGTCATTAACCTCTGGAATGAGTGTTTGACCATTACGGATTGGTTAAGGTAAACGACAACCTTTAGAGAAACTGATAATTTTGAAGAAATCTGGTGAAAAGATGATCCAGAACACAGGACGAGCTTTAAATGGATTCTTATCCAGCTCTGTCTGTTGCGACGACTTTTGTCATTTATGATGTTGATTTGAATTACTCTCTGGATAAGTTAAAGTGGAATTGTAAAGTTAAAGATTGCCGTCCATCATGGGTTAAAATCCGTGTCTAAATTCAACTGAGGGCATAAATTTAAATCATGTCAATTGATTAAAAATGGTAAACGTAAATATTATAGACTTGACGGCAGAGACAAAGTGACAAATTGGCTGAAGTCACTATCTAAATTATCCAGAGACTCCCTCAAAATTTTGAAAGGCCGGAGGGCGACCAAAGAGATAACTTTTAAAAGGAAAAGTTTTATTTTTACTTTATTTAAATTTTTCATGATATTTTGATGTATATAGAACCACAATTAATGTTAAAGAAGCAAGTGACTTCAAATCTCTCTGTGTGACTGGGATTGAGATAAGAGGAATATAATATTTTGGTTTCTGCAGAGCAGTAGAGATAAGAAACAATAATGATCATATTGTGTGGCATCTGCAGACCATATTTTTGATAGAGGAATAATGAGAAATAGCCCAAAGAATAATGTTGTGAGAAATAGAATTTATGAACACCTGTAAAGTTAAATGGAGTTAATATAGATATGAATGAACAAATCATTTTAAAACGGCTTTAAAGAAACTGATGATGACTTATAGTCCAAATTTAAAGTAATATGGGAGATTATGAAAATGTGTTCTTGGTAAAGTTATGACACTTTCGGGTGTAAGTGGCAAGATAAGGCTAGTGAGGATTTGATGAAGTATCACTGCCAAGTGACATGAATTAAGAGGTTTAAGATTTTGGTTATTTGGAGCTTACACCTGAAGAGTTTTAATGGACAACACATTGAGAACAGAAATACAAGAAAATTTAAAGAAGGGTACTTTAAAGAAAACCCTGATGAATGATTTTGAATGTTTTACTAACAACAAGCTGATTGGATGTAATAAGAATTGATAATTAAGTAATTTTGATGAAAAGGTTTTTAAATTTAACTGTTTGTTTTATTTTTATGGATACGCTCAGTCAACGGTTATGTGGGCTATGAGGGGTAAAGATGGGTCTGTTGGAAATAGTACAATTAACAAAAGGTTTCTTGAGAAAAAAAAAAAAAAATAGGAACAAGTTTATGTTTTAAGTGGAAATAATGAGATGGATGATGTGAATGTTTTCTTTTATTTTCTATTCTTTGAAGAAGGAAGATATAGGATGTGAGGTAATTAAGATGGTACACGGATGTAGACTGTAAACTGAAGGATGATTTATGTAGAGACTGGATGCAATTGGATGGACTATTCTGTTGTTTATTTTTATTTCTTATTTCAGGCCACTATTGAGTTTTATACCTGAAAAAGATCTGTTTTGAAAACAAAAAACAAAAAAACTTTTAATTACAATCCCTATCTTTGGGTGATATATCTTGGGTAATGATGAAAATGGGGGTTAAGTGAATATGTAAGGATGCATATGTGCTTTTTGGTGGGACATTGTAAATTAGGAAGAAGCCTAAATTGGTAGAAGCTTGAAGGGTGGGTTCTAAACTTAAATTTATAATCAAAGACTTAATCAATATTTATCTTTCTATATTATTATCACGAATTTAATGAGCCTGTCCAGGTATGATTTTGTTTCTTCCTTTATATTTTCCTAAGTTTGTATTTGGTCTCTGAGTGGTGACTGAGGGTCCGTCCTAGACGTGTGTGATGTTTCACGAGAACACTTGTATCAGGAAAACTGTGTGATCAGGAACTATAATTAACCTGTCTCCATGTTTTTACTAATTTGAAAGCAGACCGGATGGCTCTGGTGACTCTTGAATGCACTTTCCAAAAGGCTCCAGAAAAATATCGGATCCTGTTGAGGGTCAAAGAGCTCAAGCGATGACCAATGAGAATGAGGTGATTTCCCGATGACGGGTAAGACCTTCTTGTGGCCAGTAGATGCAACCCAAGCCAATGGGGGTCACCGCCATTGGGTCACCTCCAAGAAGGGGGGTGTTTTTATGTGAGGTGTGTATGAGAGGTGAGGCAGATGTCTGTGAGGCCAGCAGCATCACTGTGGGAGGGGAAGCTGTGTTTCGTAGGGGCCAAGGTCAAGACTGGACACAGCAACCCCTGCCCTAATATTGGCCCCTCTATACCGCTCACCAAATACCGCATAATTGAGAGCCAGGAAACGCCTTAAAGATTGGCATTCAAGGGTCAGCTGAGATCATTCTGGTCACTTTAACCTTGCAAATTTCAGTCATGTGTTCAGATTTTGGAGGCATCACACACCTCTAACTTGATGGAAATGCAGCACCAGTGAGTGCTCGTTTAGCCCGGCTTCCAGAGATTAAATATGGATTTGTCTTTCATTTTATTTTATTTTATTTTATTTTATTTCATTTTGTTTTATTTTATTTTATATTTCCTTTTACTGAAACCCTAAAGAATTGTATGAATACTATTGTACTATATTGTCTGTTCCCCTCTCAATGAGAGAAAGCACGTTATCAGTATGTTGATCAGGAGTTTTGAGAAAAGAAGAACATTGGGGCCCTGTTTGTGAGTGGAAGGGGTAAAAGAGCCTCAAAACGGGGACTGGTCTTTTTAGTGGCCAGCATGTCCGTGATGAGGTGAAGAGACAATTGTGACCCTAAAGGGAAACATGCGTCACCACTTGACCTTCCGTAGTGACCTCACTTGTAGACCAGACGTGGCGGTATGGGACCCCCACATATGGTCTAAAAGGGGGGAATGAAGGGTCAAGGGTCAAGCCAAACATCACTTGTCTCTTCATCAGACACATATCCTTCAAGAATGATTTTATGTTCAATATTAAAATAAGAATCAATGATAATCAAGTTATAACTATTTTTCTACATTGGATAAATCATAATCTATAACCTCTCTATATTTTGGAGATTTTAGTATTATTTGCTGTGTGCTTTTGAATCCACATTTTCTAGGTGCCAGCTCTGATGTCTGTGTCAAGACGAGCTGACAGGCAAATGTCCTTGGTGTGTGTGTGTGTGTGTGTGTGTGTGTCAACACCCCTGGAGAACCCCTCTGCATGTGTTGAGCTATATGTCATCCTAAAGTGACCTCATGTCTACATAGGTCACAGGTCTACGTGACTTTTTGGAGACTCAGAGAAATGTACCTCTTTTATGTTTTTCTTACTAAAAAGAATAAATTTACTTCTGTACCAGATGCCATATCAGCATGTTGTGGAGAAGGACGTTGTTGATAGTTAGTTAAGATGTTCTCAACCTTGGGAAAAGCTGTTATTCTCTGGAGCTTGGTGTGTATGTGCGTTGCATGATCTGTGCAGGTTCAGTGTTGGAGATGGAATTTCTGCAGACCTGAAGACGCTTTTTCTGTGACCTCCGAGGTCATTCTAGTCCAAATCTGGGACTGGGCGACAACCAGTCTACGCATCTACGCATTTTTAGTGATATGTGCTCCTATCTGTTTACGTGTGGAAAGTTGCTTACGTGCATGTTGCTAGAACCAATCAGAATCATTCCACATGACAGTAATGACGTGGTTGGACCTTGAAAACAGTATAACTGTTCAGAAATTGTATGTATGTTAGACGGAGGCGGGGAGACTGTTAGAGGGAGTGCGGCCTACGAACTCCTAGAGAGACTTGAAGCTGGCTTCTGCTGATGAAACTGCAAACTATTCTTCAGTAAATTTTTCTTTAATTAATCTAACTCCTGACTCTTGGTCTTCATTTTTCACTACTGGTCCTGGGTCCAAAACTGTTACCCCAACAGGTCCATTACAGCTACGACTTAAATCCTTGGTAATCTGAAAGAAAAGAGAGAAGAAAACGGCAGCCAGAAGGTGGACAGTAATGCTGATACTTACAGTGGGGAGGGAGTGGCGTTACAGTGGGAGCTAATAACAACTTTGTTCTGGTTTCACCTCACTCCAGTCTAAATGATTGTAGGCTATTTATTTTACTACACAATGTCAACAGAAATAAGCTGAAATACTGTTGATAATTAAAAATAATTCTTACTATCCACTCTTGCTAAATTGGGTAAAGCACACTTGAAAGCTGACAGAAAGCTCTCGGACTAAATCTAAAATATCTTAAACTGTGTTCCGAAGATGAACGGAGATCTTACAGGTGTGGAACAACATGAGGGTGAGTCATTAATTACATAATTTTCATTTTTGGGTGAAATAACCCTTTAATGCTTGCCAATGGAGAGTGGCCAGACTCTCTGTATGAATGAAATGTACAAGAGCCTGGTAGGACCAGGCTAGGGTAGGTAAAACAAAAAGCAGGTTTACATTTACAATACTACAGATTTGACAACTTGAACTTCAATCTGAATCAAAATCTTCAAAATGTCATACCCTCAACCAATTATAGTGAATTGTCTTGTCCAGCTGAAGCCACGGCTGTGTGTCACCTTGCTGGCAAAAGAAAATTGAAATTCAGCATTCTGTGCAGGAAGACGTTCGAGATGTCTAATTATTAACTTAAACTTTACACTTGCTCTTTTTGATGGAGAGCCAAAATTTTGCATGTTTCCACTTGACTCAATTGTTATTTTTTCTGCTTTTTTTGTTCTGTTCTGAATATGATTAAGAATTACAATAAGGCCTGATTGCTGTTATTAAAAATCTCACCTTGTGGCAAGCCATCTTTGTTCGAGAATGTCTTCTTGGGCATGTACAGGTCGTGTCTGCCTGGATTGTACCCGTACATCAATGCAGGGTGTGCACTGGTGTATGGGGACAGAAGCTAATAAACTGGCAGCATTCTGTGGAGACAGATGGGAGAGATGTCTGATTACCACCTTAAACTTTATACCTGCTCTCGAGAGTCAAATTACTGCATTTTCCACATGACTGTCTTTTTTTTCTTCTTTTCTCTATTTTGTCAGATACATAATTACAAGTAATCTTTGTAGAAATGTAGATCTCACCTTGTGACAAGCCATCTTTGTTCCTCTTTGAGGTTCTTCTTTGGCATGAACAGGTTGTGTCTGCCTGGATAGGATCAATGCGGGTTACGCATTGGTGTGTGGGGACAGGAAGTTCTGGAGCTGGGGTGGCCTGTCCAGTCCTTTGGTGCTGATTTTTGATGAATTAAATTAATAAATATAGTATTTAAACCAGTTGTGGAGACTGATATTTTTCAATTCAATCCGCTTCCCTGGGTCAATTTGCAGACAAGAACAAAGAAGTTCGCAGCATTCTGTGCAGAAAGACAGGAGAGATTTATGATTATTAAATATAATAAGAAGAATAAGAAGAAGAAGATTATTATTGTCTTATTATTAAAATATTTTGTATGATTTAGAATTACAAGTGTCCATTGCTGAAATGAAGATCTCACCTTGTGATAAGCCATGTTTGGACCATATCATATCATTGAACTCCTCCAAATCTTCTGACTCTGGAAATTCCCCACACAGCAGTCTAAACAGGAGTACCCCAAGTGACCAAACTGTCGCCGGTTCCCCGTGATACTCGCCGTTTCTATCATACTCTGGGGGGCAGTACTCTGTTGTACCTGGAAGAAAGAGATTTTGTCCTGTTAATGGCCCCTAACTCGTCACCAAAGTTTCAGACAAACCTTATAGATTTGAGGGATGATACATACCAGAAAAGGACGTGTATCCCACGTTGGTCAGGATTTCGCCGCACCCAAAGTCTATCAGTTTGACTTCCTGGGTGTCTGGGTTAATCAACAAGTTCTCCAGTTTTATATCGCGGTGCAGCACACCACGTTGGCAGCAAGTCTGGGCTGCAAATGCTGCCTGATGCATAATAACAGATGCTATGTCCTCTTCGATGGTGCCTCCGTGGCGTTCTATAAAGTGAAACAAGTCCTCACAGGGTGTAGGCATCTCTAGAACCATAATGCATTGTTCAGGCTGCTCATCCCAGTCCAGAAGCTGGATTATCTGGGGCACCCTGGGGCCTTTGTTGGCAAGAATGAGCAGCCCGATCTCCTGTGGAACTGGTTCAGGATAACCCTCCTAGAAGAAAGACAATTCTTATGAGCTTATGTGGAGAACGGATGTAGACCAGTCCTCAACTACTGACAATTATCAGTTTGTCTATTAAAAAATTGACTGAGAGAAACAGAGTACTTACAATGTCGATCCATTCTATATCCACGTTGTCGGTGAATTTTAGTGCCACCTGATCAGCAAAACAAAAAATAGATTTGTGTTAATATTATTTACAATATGTGTGCAGAGTTCATATCATTTCAGTCATTAACCTTGAACAGACATGATCAGTTTCATGAATTTAAACTCTAAGCATGTAGAGCATGTCTAACAATTTAAACAGGTCTGAGAGGTCAAGTGCTCTAAGTAGCAAACATAAGAATGCTGGAAAAGAAGAAGTAAAATAAGTCATACCTCAAGGCCATCTGTCAAGCGAATGCCCGCATAAACGCTTCCAAAGCCTCCTTCGCCGAGCTTCCTGACGATCTCATAGCTGTACAAATTGATGTCTGTTAAAAGAAAAACAAGAGGAGTTGACATAAAAACTGCTTTGTGCCTGAGTAAAGGCAGATATTGTATCAAACTTTTGTTTGTCTTGTATCATGTTGGAGTTTTGACAGTAAACTTACCAATAATCTCCTTATCCTGAGGCTGACAATTAAAATACTTAAACCAGTCGTGGAGACAGACATCGACCAATTCAAGCCGTTTCTCTGGGTTTCTTTGCAGGAGAGAGCAAAGTAATTCGCAGCATTCTGTGAAGAAAGATAAGAGAAGTCCTATTATTGCCTTAAACTTCACATCTGCTCTCTTTGATTAAGAGTCTAAGCTGAAAGATCCAAATGTTACTGCATTTCTCACGCAACTATTTTTGTATTACTTTGTTATATTTTGTATGAATTAGAATTACAAGTGTCCTGAAATGAAAATCTTACCTTGTGAGAAAACATCTTTGGACCATGTCATATCATTGAGCTCCTCCAAATCTTCTGACTCTGGAAATTCCCCACACAGCAGTCTAAACAGGAGTACCCCAAGCGACCAAACTGTCGCCGGTTCCCCGTGATACTCGCCGTTAATATCATACTCTGGGGGGCAGTACTGTTTTGAGCCTGAAAGAAAGAGATTATGTCTGATGTGTAAGTTAAAGCAACATTTTGACTAGGTAGTCATTAGCATGCAAGAAATTATTTGATGCTATTGATTCACAATGGTGTATCCCATTGCATGGTGCTTTTTTAAGACCTTGAATCATTCAAGTCAAACAGCCTCTAACTCTCCACCAAAGATTAAGACAGCTCTAAGGGATAATACATACCAGCAAAGGACGTGTATCCAGCGTCCGTCAGGATTTCGGCGCACCCAAAGTCTATTAGTTTGACTTCCAGGGTATCTGGGGTAATCAGCAAGTTTTCCAGTGTTATATTACGGTGCAGCACACCACGTTTGCAGCATGTCTGGGCTGCAAGTGCTGCCTGATGCATGATAGCTGATGCTATGTCCTCTTCGATGGTGCCTCCCTGGCGTTCTATAAATTCAATCAAGTCCTCACAGGGTGTAGGCCTCTCTAGAACCACAATGTATTGTTCAGGCTGCTCATCCCAGTCCACAAGCTGGATGATCTGGGGCACCCTGGGGCCTTTGTTGGCAAGAATTAGCAGACCAATCTCCTGTGGAACTGGTTCAGGATAACCCTCCTAGAAGAAAGACAATTCTTATGAGCTTATGTGGAGAACGGATGTAGACCAGTCCTCAACTACTGACAATTATCAGTTTGTCTATTAAAAAATTGACTGAGAGAAACAGTACTTACAATGTCGATCCATTCTATATCCATCTTGTCAACGAATTTCAGTGCCACCTGATCAACAAAACAAAAAATGGATTTCTGTTAGAATTATTTACAATTAATAAGTGAGCAGAGTTCATATTATTTCAGTCATTAACCTTGAACAGACATGATCAGTTTCATGAATTTAAACTCTAAGCATGTAGAGCATGTCTAACAATTTCAACAGATCTGAGAGTTCAGGTAGTGAACATAAGATACACTAAGGAGAGTGAGAAACAATTTGTTAAAAAGATATTGTAAGTCAAATAAGTGATACCTTAAGGTCATCTGTCAAGCGAAGCCCTGCATAAACACATCCGAAGTCTCCTTCACTGAGCTTCCTGACGATTTCATAGCTGGATGAATTGACGTCTGTTAAAAGAAAAATAGGAGTTGACATGAGTAAAGACAGATATTATATCAAAAGTTTATCTGTATTGGGTTTTGAGTCATGACAGTCAACTTACCAAAAATCTCACAATCCTCCAGTTGACTCAACTGAGGTGATACAGTGTCCTCTGTTGGTCCGACTGATGCATGGGAGGCGTCAACTCTACAGTCTGAAATGGCACGGACTGGGACTTGGGGGAAGTCCACGCTGCAGTCAGCCACTACAAAGACTGGAACTCGAGGGACATTGGCTCTATAGTCGGCCACATCACGGACTGGAACTCGAGGGACATTGGCTCTATAGTCGGCCACATCACGGACTGGAACTCGAGGGACATTGGCTCTATAGTCGGCCACATCACGGACTGGAACTCGAGGGACATTGGCTCTATAGTCGGCCACATCACGGATTGGAACTCGGTAGTCGGATGTGGCACAGACTGTAGCTTGGGGGATGTCAACACTCAAGTCAGTCGCAACACGAGTTTGGAGGGTATTATCATTAAAGTCCGATAAGACATGGCTGAAAGAGTAAAGGATGTCGGCACTCCATTCGGACAAATCCCCGACTAAATCCTGGAAGATGTCATCACTCCACTCATCATTGACTTCAGCATGACCAGGTTCCTCTGCAATGGGGAGGACTTCAGGCTCACTGGTACTGGTGACATGCTGAGAAGTCTGATCTAAAGAGGGAAATTATATCAAGAAAAAGATGGTTTTAATTAAATATTATTAATAAAAGATTGCATAACCATATATATTACTGGATACTCATATTACAACTAAGCTTGCTGTAAATTATGAAGTAAGTTTTTGGGGCATTCTAATTTGGGCGCTAGGTACTAGTCCCAATCAGTATTTTAAGATGACAAAATTGTCCCCACCAATATTTTAGCGAACTCATTTGTGCTGCTACTTGTGCCCTTGTCTCTGTTTAAGTGTCAAATTAAAAAATAGTTAAACTTTTCGAAACATGCCCAAAGACGCCTACATTACTGGTTTAATTCAGTTGTGTGTGTGAATATTAATTGGGCCATGTACATGCTCAAATGTAGAAATTATTCATTTGAATTTGAGTTTAAAAAACATAACTTTGACGGTTTCCACCAGAAAACTTAAAGGGTAACTAAACCCCTGTTCAGAGCTTAACTCCACCCACTGGCAATTTTCAAAAAATGCTGGAAAAGTGGGCAGAGCCCGGCGGACACAGAGGGGACGAACCGAGGGCGGGGCTGAGCGGAGGGCGTGCACCTGAGACCCGCAGGGACGGGTTGATTGACAGCTGTCAGACTCGCGAGTCGCAAAGATGGAGAATGACTGGAGTGACGCCAGCTTTGCAACAGAGCGGTCATTTCTCCTACCTTCACCTGAAATGGAGGAGGGTGGATTGTCTGTAGACATAAACCCGGAGCCTTATCAATGCGAGCCGCTGCTCAAACTGCGTTAACTCCCGATGCCGACGATGCTAGTGAAGCAGCCGCGCAAGAGAACCGACCTAATCTATCTGCGTCCGCGGCAACCACTTGCGTGTCAGGGTTTGAAAGCGCGTCTCATGAATGAAAATTATCTGTACACATGACGGGCGGCAATAAAATCGCAAGAAAAGCCTGACGTGTACTGACAACTTCATTATTTAACCGTATTTTCTTCATTACAATGTTAAAGCATGTGTCAAGTGAGTTTCATTCATAATGTTTCCACTTCATGTAATATGACAGTTCATACTGGAGTGAAGTCGTTCTCATCATGAGATTGGGGGAAACATTTCTGAGGGCGTGGTGAGCTCGTGCTAGGGGCGCGGATAGTGAGCCGTTGGAGGTACCATCCTACGTCACGATGTACCACAACGTCCAATAGGAAAATTAAACTGCAGTAGCCACCGTTCAACCCTAAGAGGGCAGCACTTTGGCGGTTTTACACCATATTTTATAAAATTAAAACACTTTATACTCAAATGTCAAAACATTGACTCGAATCAATGAACATCATTAATAAAGCCCCAGTATTACAGATCATTAACTAAAAAAAGTTGGTCTAGGGTTTAGTTACCCTTTAAGATAAAAAATATTTCTATATTCCAGTAACATGGACATGTCTGGTCCTTTTTCTCACCTTGACTTGAGCTGGTCTTATCGGGTTTTCCCTTTGTCTTGCCTTTCTCCTTTTTTCTGCATTTCTCCTCTTCGTGTAAACTGTACACACTGTCAGAAACATCTACACATTTAACACAGGAAAAGTATGAACCCATTTTCAAATGCTAAATACGCTACGAGAAATACAAGTAGAAAACTGTCAGTAAGCAAAGTACAAAGTAAGATGCAAAATGAGAATGTGCAAGTGTATGCTTCATTAAATCCATCATCCACTGTGACATCACAGTGGGGGGTGGGGGGGACTCGGAGCGTCGCGTGTTCGCTGCACACCGATCATCATCCGAGCAAACAAACCACTTCGGATAAATTAAACGGGATAAAATTAGATTTTGGCCGAAATCTCAACAGAAACCGTTAAACCGTTACTTTAATAGATGTGATAACTAAAAAATTGATGTGTAAAAAATTGTTTACTGTTTACATAATCTGATTAAACTCTGTAAACTCGGAATGTAAACTTTTCTAAGCATCATTAATCACTAAAAGATCTTGATCTCAATTAAAAAACCTACGACCTCGCTTTTAAATTACCTCGTGACTATTAAACATCTTACAAGTTAGCCTAATATATATATATATATATATATATATATATATAGCTATACAACCATAGCAAACATTCAAATCTGCGTTTGTATGAAACAATATTTAACTGTCTTATAAATTAGTTCGGATATAAACACTAATAAATCGCTTTTTGAAAGTAAATAAAGATTGTATCAATTAAGTTACATCGCAACGACCATTAGGTGGCGATAAGTGACTGTTATTTGTCATTGAATCATTCATCAAAGTCCGTGTAAAGCAATATTACATATCGTCCCCTTGGAATTATAAGGTTCTATCTGACGTTTTTGTCAAAATTGAGTTATTCACATATTCTTATTCTGTGACAACTTATTTACATTATGTGATGTTTTTTTTTAAGTTGTGTACATTTTGGGACTTTTTATTGAAAAAACAAAAAGGTTCTATCTACAAAGTCGAACTCTGACTTGGCTCTATAAGGTTCTATCTGCGTGAGTCAATCAGCACTTCGAATGCACAGACGAGGACCAATCAGGATCAACTTTATATGTCTTGTCGCCGGCTATTTCCTTGACAGGAAAGATCACAGACACACAGGCTGCGTCCGAAAACCTAGGCAGCTGACTCATTGCCTCGCTGCCTTATCAGACAATGGCTTGTAAGGCAGCGTTTAAGCATGAAGGCACCTCACAAAACTAATTTCGGACAGACTTCTTAGGCAGGGTAACAGTTTAATGATCTACAGCAAAATAGAGAGAGCTTTGGTGAGAACTAAACACATATTTAATTACTACATTAGTAATTTCTCGCTAGAAATCACATCAGAAGTGGAAAATGTTGGTAAAAAACACGTACATTTACACACAAACCGACCAACAAACGCAACTTTCAGACACCATCTTTTTTTCCAGCTCAACTGTCACATAATGGGAAGCACAGGATTGTGGGATAGCAAAGGGAGCGAAGGATACAAATATGCTGCCTTCAGAAATCGATCAGATGAAGGTATCTCAGGAGACAGGAAGTGAAGCTAACATTAGATTCGGACGTGCCTTGGTGCCTTCCTGCCTTGAAATGTGTCCTCCGAAGGCAGCATTTTCCAGATTTTGTACGCAGCCACAATATCTGTGAGGATTATGGCAAGCAACGCAAAGTTTTTAAAGGTCCCATGGCATGGCATTTTTCTATTATTTTATAATGTTTCCTGAGGTGTGCTTATATTGTTAGTATGATTTTAACATAAAAAATGTCATAATTTAGAAATAAAAGGCATTTTTTCTATACTGTTATTACCCCTCTGGCTGAATGTTTCAAGGGGTGTGTCTGCTGTGAGACTTCAGTGAAAACGCCCACTGTTGTGATTGGCTGACATCTTTGCATTTGAAATAAGTGTTAGATTATGTTGTGGAGGGGGTGGGGTTTAGCGAGGCACTGCACGCACTGCACACATGCACTGCATGCATGAGAGAGAGAGACTGACAGGGCACTGTGAACCAAGGAAAGCTGGAGGAAGTTTTATTGTACTAAGTTGTTGAGAGCGCTGTGCTGTTAGTGCAAGCTTATTTGTAGCTGAGAGTCCCAGTCACGTCGACTCTGTCTTCTTCCACCTTATTCTACGAACTTTGTAATACATGTAATGTACCATTACAGCTGTCGAGATGAACAAATCGCCAAAGTGTGGATTATAGCATTATTTAATGATCTATTCCTATCACATGAAAAGCTGCAGTGATGAGCATTGAGTAGACAGATAGTCTGTTGATCGCGTGAATGCTGTGATCTCGTCATTGCAACGCGTTTTCTCTCACAAAATGCTTTGACCACAACTAACAGCAAACACAACGTCGATATGAATACAGTAAGAGCTTTGTTGTGCAGCATAACAGCGTCATTCATCATAACGGCAGATTGGGCAAGTGTGCAGATACACTTGCGACGTGTGATTGACAGCTCCGGACATTATAAAGAGTGTTCGTTGATCACTCTTTGTAGTTTAATCACTTAAATAACTGATTTGTTTCATGCTACTAACAGAAACGATCATTTTAGTCACTGGCTTGATTCACTGATGCATTACGCTTAGGGCATCAAGACAGCGATCATTAAACGATCTAGAAAGAAAGTCTGAGTGAACTTGAATGATTATCAGGCATTAATGAACACTGTTACTCACTGTTTGTCACGGTGCTGTTGAATCCATATCGTAAAGTCTGTTTGGAAAGCCTGTGCTGACATAAACTGAATCCATTTTCTCCACATTCTCTGGACGGGCAAAGCAGAGGAAGGGGAGGTAACCTTTCCTGGTATGACGTCATAACAGGAAAATTCAAGATCAGCTCATCTGAGTTCTCATTTTCTCAAAGGCAGAGAAAGACAGCCAGAACTCGGTTTACACCCATCAAAAATTCTAGCCACTTAGGGACCATATAAAGGCTAGGGAAATCATATTAATGTTAAAAAGCCTCATAAAATGAAATTTTCATGCCATGGGACCTTTAAGAAACCTCAAGATCGACAATTTTATTGACGATCTTGTCAAGGACAGCAGCCCAAATTCCAGGCAAGTTCAGTCTTTTTTTTTTTTTTAGGTCTTGCTGAGGAGATTGTTTTCATAGTTAGACACCACACTAGCCAGCCTGATATTAAGAGGCAAGCACTAAGAAAATACAGAAAAAACAAATGAACCTATACTACTCAAAATAGTGCGGTTACAGTAAGTTATGATCGTTATGTGAAAATTTGAACATGTGAAAGATCGTTAAAGCAGTTACCTCAGTATTAAAATTATTTCAGAATGATTGTAGCCTGTAGCTACTCAATGGTATACCATATATTTTTTTGGGGGTCTATTTTTGTAATGAACCTGACATATCCAGGAGGGGGAAAAGTAATGCTAAAAACAACAGCAGGAGAACGAGAAAGAGTCACAGAGAGTATTATAGTTCTGTGTTTTAAAAAATGAGTCTGACATTTTTTGTGATTATATATAGTCAGTGAATAATTTTTCAATGATTATTAAACTTTATGAATTAATTTTCTGAAATATTGTCTGTTTTCTTGCAGTTTTTAAAGTCTTAAAATGTAATAGTCAACAGTTTAATTGATGGGGTCTTAATTACAACAATAAACGTTAGCATGTTATTTCAGCCATACTGATGTCTAGATTTCTATATTTCGACGTTTTATGATTTGAAATACATGGAAGTACTAAAAATATGAAATAAATGTCATAGAAATGATACATTTTTACTTTCTAACACATGTTGAAACATTGTTACAACATTCATTTTATATTTAATGTTCAAATAATGTTTTGGCAGATAGAACCTTATAATTCTAAGCAAAAAGTGTTTTTTTAGAATTAGAAGGTTCTATCTGCATTTGACCCATTCCAAAAATCCCCATTTACAATTTTGAGAGGATTTTGATATTGTATATTTAGAATACATTTAGGGTCCCTGTTATTTTCATGTTTGTAAGAAACTTGTTCCCCATATAAATTTTCCTATATGTAATGCAAAAACTTTGAAGCTCAATATCTCAAAACTGCTCAGAACGCAGATAGAACCTTATAATTCCAAGGGGACGATATGTGCTCTGAGTTTGTCACACCACAGAAACATGTGTTATCAACCATCGAGTCACATTTGAGTGATAAAAAACGCCAAGTAAATAAAATAAGTTATCAAAATCTTGAAAAACTAAGCAATTCTCACACTGTTGGTGCTGAAACCACGCCCACTCGCGGGAAAGCTGCGAGTTGAAATGACTTGTCTAATTTATGAGTCAAACATCCTGATGCATATAAACAAAAGAATCACGTTAGAGGGTTGCAAAATGTAGTAGTTACTGTGGACTACCTACTATAATTATAACATAATTATTGCACACAAGGCAACTTACACTCATTGGTATGCATGTGTCTCATATGTCGGCGGGACTGGAGGATGAAGACCAGGGCGGGAGGTAGTTTGTTCGGCCCCATTCACTAGTAACAGCGGATTATCAGTGAATCCCACTCTGATGAAAGTTTGTACAACTATCCGGTGGAAAATGTTCACTGCAGAGGTGGGTGTTACTTAATCATTTGCAAACATGTACTGAGACATGTACTTACACATTTGCAATTTGATTAAATTAATGAGAAATGCTATTCTGTTGTGAACAATTGCAGAGTGGTTTGGAGGTTTGTCCATGTTGTTTTGAGAATTTAATTTCTGTTTCAAGAAATTAGCCAAACCAATGGAGAACAACTGTAAAAGTGTAGATGTTCCTGACAGTGTGTACAGTTTACACGAAAAGGCAGAAAGAAAGACAGAAAGGCAGAAAAAAGGAGAAAGGGAGGGAAAAAGAGAAAGGCAAGACAAAGGGAAACCCCGATAAGACCAGCTCAAGTCAAGGTGAGAAAAAGGATCTCACATGTCCATGTTACTGGAATATAGAAATATTTTTTATCTTAAGTTTTCTGGTGGAAACCGTCAAAGTTATGTTTTTTTAAAGTCCAATAAATAAAAAAATTATGCACAACTATGAATTGGAAAAACTTTACTACAGAATTCGGAAACATAGGCCTACACTTGACAACATTTGACATATAATGAAGGTGTTGTTAATTGTACTAAGCAAATTAATGATTTCTACATTTGAGCATGTACATGGCCCAATTAATATTCACACACACAACTGAATTAAACCAGTAATGTAGGCGTCTTTGGGCATGTTTTGAAAAGTTTAACTATTTTTAATTTGACACTTAAACAGAGACAAGGGCGTAGGTTTGGTCTCAGCTTTGGTGGGGACATCCCACCAGGTTTGCCCAGATTATATAGTCTATTATTTATTTTACTGAGTATGGAAATGCAACATAGTTTAGGAATGAATATGTCTATGAATTTATGAGGCTCTAAATTATATTTGTATTTCTTTATTAATGCTTAACTGTTGTAAGATACCAGTGCCTTAATGGCGATTTCCTTTATTATTTCAGACTATTGGCAATAAAGAATATCACAATACAGAAGTGAATCTACTTCATCTCATTATATTGTATCCTGACTGATACACCATCCTGTATATTATCCCTAAAAAGCTAGTATAACGTTAATAATCTCAAAAAAGCACTCTCAAAAAAACTTAACAAATGCTGAAGAACCAAACATTTTATTTACAAATTATTATGTACTGTAGTATTTACACTAACACAAAATACAGTTTTTGCCCCATTGACTTACATTATAATGACATTTTTTGATTGCAAAGACATGACACCATATAATCATGCATTCTGATTGTTGGTGGTTTGTAACTGTTTGTGAGAGGTAAAATGTGTAACTGTTACTGTTGATCACTAGCCTGGATGCCAGACGAACTTAGCCCCGCCCGCAAAATTTTTGCACGGGCAGTTCCGTCTGGACTTGATCCATAGAGAAGTAATTATGCCCGAACAGAAACTGTTCGGACCAATGAAATTGTCAGGGCGGGCTTTAGACGATGATGGACAGATGATAAACAGTAATGTAATCATCCACGTCATCAAAGGCGCTTGGGTTAAATTTGTTCTAATCCTAAACGGAGAACTTGTTCGTATGCATTCACCTTTACTATTTCTCTCAGAAATGATGATCGTGTTGGTAAGTACTCTGTGTATCTTTAAATAATTTTTTTACAACACCGGCAAAGATCGTTTACACTCATCTTCTTCTTCTAACATGACGCGCGCACAGACAGGGTTGCCAAGTTTTTACAGCAAATCTCGCCCAATTCCTACTCAAAACTAGCTAAAAACAAGCCCAATAGCTTTCCGGGTGGGGGGGTTCTCCGGGAAAAATGGCATTTGGATGGTAAAATATGTGTTATTTTGGCTGGACTGCCTGCTAAATTTCGCATTCCTGGGGGTCACTTCAACCCGCGGACTTGGCAACACAGTGCAGTTGAGTTCTGTTGACATTTGACAACTAACGTTATGCGTTGCTCCGTTGCTCTGATTGGTTGTAGGCCTATCCAATTTAGGTGTTTCCTGGTTCGGTTTAAACACGCCCCATAATCACAGCCCAACGGAGCAGTATCAGACTCAAATTCTGACTAGAATTGAGTATGACGACGTCAGGCTAGTTGATCACCAGGTGGCACCATTAATCCTTTAGATAGACCTGTGCTAAAAAGAAGAAGAAGCTTAGTTTCTGGCTTTTATATGGAGTATAACAGCATATAAAAAATGAGGGAGAAAAATTTAAAATCTGATGCTGCACAAAAACTAACAATGCATCAAAGCCAATGTTGTTAATAATCTTTCACATGTCCAAGACTGTGATAAAAGGTAAACAATCACTTTATATTGAAAATAAGTCATTTTGTGCCATCCCCCCATGATTAACAAATTTATGCAAAAAAATATATTTCTCTGATACATTTTTACAGCAGTTTAATTTAGTGGATGTTTTCATCCAGAACATAACGAAAGGGTAGTGAATTTGAACAATACACAAGGTAGGCTAATTAATATTCAGTGACTTGGTAACGTAGCATTCTATCACGATAGCGCAACTTCTATTCTGCACACCCCTAATCAATACTCCTAACCTTGGTTGAAAGATTACAGAAGCTAGGTTTAGCTGTAACAATATCCTGGGTAACATATACTATCAACAGTTAATACTATTTTCCACAGTAGAATATGCACTACCGCTGCTAGTTTGTGTGGCTGACGTTAGTTATTTTGCCTCTAGGCCTACTTAAGTTACACTCTGCTTTATGAAAAAGCTTCGTATGTCCCCTTTCTTCTTCTTGGGTGGCATAGCTGATCTACAAAGCACAGAAAGGGGCAAACATGTGGACAAAGGGAATGTTAAAATGTTACTCTGGCCTTTTATGGGGTATGCAGACAGCCCTAGTAATTTATCGTTGTCGTCGACACACCAGCTCGCTTGTCTGCCAGTGTAAGCTTTGATACTCTCCTGTGCGTGTAGCCTGTCAGATACACGCACCCTCACCCCCTTGGGTTTTCAGCCAATCAAATGACGGCGTTTCTTGTACTGTAATCCTGGCCATCGGAATCGATCCATATAGCAGCACAAATGAGTTCGCTAAAATATTGGTGGGGACAATTTTGATAATTTTGATAAAATTGTCAATTTTGACAATTTAGAGCCAATGTCCCTCGAGTTCCAGTCTTTGTAGTGGCTGACTGCAGCGTGGACTTTGACAATGACCCAGTCCGTGCCATTTCAGACTGTAGAGTTGACGCCTCCCATGCATCAGTCGGACCAACAGAGGACACTGTATCACCTCAGTTGAGTCAACTGGAGGATTGTGAGATTTTTGGTAAGTTGACTGTCATGACTCAAAACCCAATACAGATAAACTTTTGATATAATATCTGTCTTTACTCATGTCAACTCCTATTTTTCTTTTAACAGACTGTTACGAACTTTTAAAGGTCTAGGGTTGGAACGTAACATTTAGATATTAATAATGCTATAATGGAGCGGGCAGCAGAAAAGACCAGACACGCAGTGAATAAGGCCAATTGATTTATTGGTACATCAAGCCGAAGCCACTAATATGTATATGTGTGCGCTATATTACAATGCAGTAAGGAAATATAGAGGGAAATAATAAACTAAATGGGGAAAGAGGAACAAGGGCGGCACCAAATTAAAGAAAATAAGAAAAAACAATTAATAAACTAAGTTCCCCAAAACCCTCTAAACTTACTAACCAAAGAAAGATGTGAAAAGCAAAACCGAAATCTTCGGCGCATCCGACGCCATAACTAACCTACTCTACATAAGAACAAAAAAATACAAAAGGGACGCTCATGTAGTACCCTCACCGCCTGATGAGGGGAGAAATCAAAGTCAATAAAGACGAGACACACGGAGCTGCTGCTTCCAATTCTCAGTCTGTATATTGTTTTTTTCTCTTTTTTTTTGTTGATTACTGCAATTATTTCAACATTTTTACATACTGATAACCGTTTGACATGAAACATCTCGTTCAGAAGAAAACCACAATGTACATGTAAATACAGAATTACTCACATACAGTTTTTCATCCGGTTCTGTTTCCAATTCAAACAATTTTGATCACATTTAGATGACAGTGTACATGAATAGTATATATCTATAGCAATCAATACTCACGTTTGACATTCTGCCTAGCTATTTAAACATATATACAATTTTCCATGTCCAAACTCTTTAACTACTTAAATAAACTCTGGATGCATTTGAAGTATCTACACTGTACACTGTACTTTGACTCTTAGCTGTTACATTGGCTATCAAAAGCACAAATCAGACAATGTTATGTAAATTCACCGTTTTCAGATTAGCATTAACACATAACCAGGGCCGTTTCTAGCCATTTTGACGCCCTAGACGAAATTAAAAAAAAAAAGAAATTTTAATAAAAATATTAAATTTTTATTTTATTATACTATTTTTAAATTGGCCGTTAAAGTTTTATATGGGACAATTACACACTGATCCTTTAACAATGCACTGGCGCAAAAACACACCTTTTGGAGGTGCAAGTAAGAGAAGAAAGCTTCATAGAGTCAAAATATAATAATATCATGACATGCTAAAGTGAGTGTGGTTAGCCTATATATATATCTTGCCTCTACAATACACACCGAGCAATATTACATTATCTGCCCATTTCACAGTGTGATTTCTCGACTGCCAAAAATACGTCCCTAACAAAATACAGATTTGTGCAATTTTTATTGTACCCGATTTTTTAATTGGCCTTTGAATTTAGCTTTATTGTGTGGTTAAAAAAAGCGGTACCATGCCAAAGCTTTGACCGAGCTTGTTGATCTGATGGTGTTGAGCGCTCCAAATGCAAACTTTATATGCAACAACAGTAATTGACAGTACTCTGATCCAATATAGGAATCGTCTGATTGACAGTACTATATCCCAATAATGTTAGGGGAACCAGTGGGGGCGGCAATCATATTTCAGGTAGAGATGTTCCGATACCCTTTTTCCCTTCCCGATACCTGGGCTCAGGGTATCGGCCGATACCAAGTACTGATCCGATACCTGTGTGTGTATCTGTATATACAGCTGTTTAAACTACTAGCCCTGTATGAATTGCTAGAATTATTTTATGGTGTGCTTCAGACTTATCCCTTAATAAAACATGAACAAATACATACAGTGAACTACTGTATTTATTACAGTATTTTTATGATCTGACATGCATTTGACAGTAATATTATTATTATTATTTTTTATTAAATCTAACACTGCAAACTGAAAAAGGTATTTTAGGTGTACAATATAACTATAAAAAACAGTGCAACAAATAAATGTAGGAATATAAATATATATATATATATTAATCAGAAAATAATCACAAAAGTGAAAAATAAGCAACCATCTAGGCATTATTATTAGTAGTAGAGACGTATTATTATTACATAGAGACGTAGCTAAATCTACTGTACAGCAGGAGCCTAATATATTCTGTCAATTTAAAATGTTTTAAACTTTTATTTTGACGGGTAGCCGTGAAGACATTTCAGTGTCTGTGTCCCTTATATGACAGTTTTCTCAAATGAAACGGTAAATTCTCATGAAGTGACAGTTTATGCGTCCGTGTCCTCATATAGTGACCATAGACTGTGAATATGGACGTAGAGAAACTGGGGGAGGTTGCCGCTTGATAGTGACACACGGCAAAGATTACAAAGACAGCGAGCGAGTGTCACGCACGTGTGTGTGCGCGCGGACGGCCGCCATCCACACAGAGACGAAATACTGCTAAACAGCCAGTAAACAGCGGACATAGCCTACTGCTAATGCGTTTTCATTTCTTCTTCGCTATTCTAAACAGTGGTTCCTTGTGGCAAAAAAGCACAACTTCCTGTTTTTGTAATGCATTCTAAGCACCGAGGAAGAACCGCGCAGTGGTTAGGCAAAGCTCGCGGTCATAACTAGGTCTTGTTTAAGAAAATGGTATCGGATCGGTACATGGGTTCAAGTACTCGCCGATAACGATGCCAGATTTTTTTGTGTTATCGGTGATATTTCCGATACTAGTATCAGAATCGGAACAACTCTAATTTCAGGGTGGCCTTGACACACACCCCTGATATGTGTTCATTGGCGCCCCTTCAGCTGATGGCGCCCTAGGCGACTGCCTAGTTCGCCTATGCCTAAAAACGGTCCTGAATCTCGTTCAGAACAAAACCACAATGTACATGTAAATACAGAATTACTCACATACAGTTTTTCATCCGGTTCTGTTTCCAATTCAAACAATTTTGATCACATTTAGATGACAGTGTACATGAATAGTATATATCTATAGCAATCAATACTCACGTTTGACATTCTGCCTAGCTATTTAAACATATATACAATTTTCCATGTCCAAACTCTTTAACTACTTAAATAAACTCTGGATGCATTTGAAGTATCTACACTGTACACTGTACTTTGACTCTTAACTGTTACATTGGCTATCAAAAGCACAAATCAGACAATGTTATGTAAATTCACCATTTTCAGATTAGCATTAACACATAACACACGTGCTGCACACACATTGTTAACTTGAACTGAACTTTTACACATACATCTTCAAATTATTTATACATTTCACAGACATTTATCACCTTCACAATCTTATAATTTGAGTTTCTGTGACAATTTAAACATTTTATACCTGATGAGGGGAGAAATCAAAGTCAATAAAGACGAGACACGGAGCTGCTGATTCCAATTCTCAGTCTGTATATTGTTTGAGCAGCGCGCGGCGCGGCCCCTCCCCCAGCAGGTGAACGAGCCCAAGGCAAAAGTAATCAAGAATCAATCACCCATACAACTCTAGGCAAGATAAATCGTCATCAACAAAATCATACAGTAGCTATACATTAATCACATTTTCTTAGTGACAAAACAATATTGTTTGATAACACTACTTATTATTTTCTTTATTTATTACAAACTATAACCACCACACTCTCCCCTTCGAAAATAAATGTTGTCCCGACATTACTCTGTTTCATGTTTCTTAACTATTTTTGGTGAAACTTTTCATTTATGTCTGCACTGCAGATTAACTCTATTTGCTATTCTTCCATAAAGGTGTGTTGGGAGCTGTCTAGTCTCTTGTTGTCTTTATACTGCTTTTTTTTTTCTTTTCTTTTTTTCACCTCCCAATTCATTCTTTTCAGTGTGCATATAAGTCTTTGTATGTGTAAAAGTATACTGGCTGATACTGTGATGCTGGTAAGTCCATGTAGTCATGTTCTGCATTTCATATGGTGTGGGATGAAACGCAATTGTGTTTGTATGATCTACACTATAGCATGCAGGGGTACCCAGGTAATCATAGGTGAATGTCTTTGGTGGTCTCCTCTCTCTCTGAGGCCATCTACACTCCAGTTCTTCTTCACTGTTGCTTTCCAACAGAGCTAGCTGTCCATCTGTATCGTCAGATTTTCCGCCCGGTTGCTCCAGCTCCGTCACAGCTACTTCCTGTTGAGATACACCTTCTCTTTCCACTTGGGCTGTCGTTTCATAATCATTTGTCATCATCTCTGGATCAATTTCTTTTCTTTCCTTTTCAGGTACGCTGGGCTGGACAACTTCTAAGTATGTGTTATCTGACTCACTGTTTTCTTCCACAGGTTGCTGGTGTTGGACAACAGGTAAGTAGTAATAATCACAGTCTTCATCCTCTTCTTCTTCTAGACTAGACTCATCTTTGTCGGCTAGCCTTGGTCCGTTCGCTGCGTTCTTTGTCTTTGACTGCCCCCTGAGTTCAACCTCCAATGGTAGGTGATCGCAAGACAGTAAGAGATTACGGTGAAGAACACGACATCTTCCCTTTCCTTGTTCCGGTTTCACTTCATAAATCGGACTCCCTTCTCCCACTTGACGTACTACTGTATGTACAACATCCTCCCAGTGATTGCGGAGCTTCCCAGTCCCACCTCTTGGTGTCAAGTTTCGCACTAGGACACAATCTCCAGGGCACAATATGGAACTCCTCACCTTCCCATCATAGTTCTTCTTATTCCTCTCTGCTGACTTCTTCGCTGTTTGTCTGGTAATTTCAAAAGCTTCTTGCATTTCTTGCCTCCACCTCTTTACATACTCTTTATAGTCCGTAGCTCCCATCTCAGAGGTCAAGTCAAACAATAGATCCACAGGTAACCTTGGGGGCCTTCCGAACAGCAAGTAAAATGGGGAAAATCCTGTTACGTCACATCGAGTGCTGTTGTATGCAAATGTAAGTTTGTTTAGGGACTCTTTCCAATTGGTTTTCTGTTTTTCGGTCAACGTTTTCAACATCTGGAGTAATGTTCGATTTAAATGTTCAACCTGACCATTTCCTTGGGGGTGATACGGTGTGGTCCTTGATCCAGCAACTCCACAACTGTTGTTCAACCAGCTGGTTTTCAAACTCTGCTCCTTGGTCATGGTGAATTCTTTGCGGGAACCCAAACTTCAGAGCGTAGTCATTAAACAACTTGTCAACAACAGTTTTAGCCGATTTTGAGGTAGTTGTGTAGGCTTGTGCGAATCGTGTGAAGTGATCAACTACGATTAAGATATACTCATACCCTCCTTTAGATTTATCCAGGTGTAAGAAGTCAATGGAAACAAGCTCAAATGGGTGAGTAGTGACAATGTTTTTGAGAGGTGCTCTGGTCTCTTTACATGGTTTCTTTTGTTTCAGGCAAGCACAACTTTTGGTCACATAATGATCAACATCATAATTCATTCGTGGCCAATAGAACCTTTCTCTGATTAATGACATTGTCCGATCTAGGCCTTGATGACCCATGTTGTCATGTAATTCTCTCAGTACATGTTGCTTATACTTCGCAGGTAAGACCAGCTGTGTTCGGGTGTTCGTCTTTCTGCGGAAGATGCCATCGTCTCCAGCGAAAAGATTGTCCCAACTGGGCAGTAAACATTTACTTTGTGCACTCAAAGTCTTGAACAGATGTCCTGTTGGCTTTTTGTCGGACAGCTTAAGCTGTAAAATGGGTCCAATGTGGTCATCATTTCGCTGTGCTTGTCTGATCTCATCCACAGACAATGGCTCACATACGTGTTCAGATGTCTCTGTCTCATCAAAAGAAATCATGGCAGTCCAGGAGAGGTTGGAATGTGGTGCCTCTACTGCTTGGATGGTCGCTTCGACACAGTCAGATGGTAATTCCTCTGTACACACTTTCATCATAGTCTCAATGTTCAGGGGCATCCTGGATAGGCTATCTGCATCCACATTTTCCTTGCCCGGCCTGTATTTGATGTTAAAATGAAAATCTGCAAGTTCTGCCACCCATCTATATCCTGTCGCATTTAACTTTGCACTGGTCAGGACATAAGTGAGCGGATTGTTATCACTAAACACAGTGAATGTGGGGGCATAGTATAGATAATCCTTAAATTTTTCAGTGACAGCCCACTTCAAGGCAAGAAACTCCAGTTTGCCCGAGTGGTACTTTCTTTCTGCAGCTGTCAATGTCCAGGACCCATACGCGATTACTCTAAGCTTTCCGTCTTGTTTTTGATACAAAACAGCTCCAAGTACCTGATTTGAAGCATCGGTATGAAGTACGAACGGCTGTGAGAATTCAGGAAATGCGAGAACAGGTGGCTCAACCAGACAGTCTATCAGTCCCTCCAATATCTCTTGGTGCTTGTCCGTCCACACGATTGGTATCTGAGAAGGCACTCCCCTTTTCTTTCCTTTGTACTGATGATTCTTTGTCTCTTTGCACTCCTCTTTGTTCATCTCAGTTTGTTTCAGCAAGTCGTACAAGGGTCCCGCAATTCGGGAGAAATCTTTTATATACTGTCGATAGTAACTCAACAGGCCCATGACTGCCCTCAGTTGCCCAACTGTACTAGGTCTCTTCTCTTTCAGGTCTGTCACAGCAGCTGTATCGGCCGGATACATCTTACTCCCTTCTGCAGACACAATCCTCCCAAGGTACCTCACTTCACGCTTGAATAGGTCACATTTACTAGGATTTAACTTTATTCCATACTGCCTCAATCTTTGCAAGACTTTTCTCACATCCTCTACGTGATTTTCAAAGGTGTTACTGAAGACTAACGTGTCATCCAGATAGGGAACACAGATGTCATCCCTTAGCTCCTCCAAGCACTCCTCCATGCAGCGCTGAAAAGCCGAAGGCGCATTCATCAGGCCAAACGGTATCCTGACCCATTCATACAAGCCCCACGGTGTTACAAAGGCTGTTAATGGTCGACTCTCCTTAGCCATGAAGCCCTGATGATATGCTTTTCCTTGGTCAAGAAGCAAAAACCAGGAGTTCCCCCCAAACTGTCCATTATGTCTTGCACACGGGGAATGGGTTGTCGATCAGGATGAGTTTTACGGTTAAGCTGTCTGTAATCAATGCACAGACGCAAGCTGCCGTCTTTTTTCTGGACGCACACAATAGGAGAGGCATATGGTGAGTTTGATTTCTGCACCCATCCTTGTGCAATGAGATCATGCAGGTAGTTTTTCATTTCTTGGTAGAGAGGCTTTGGCACTGACTGGTAAGTGCGTGCAACATGGTAAATGGTAAATGGACTGCATTTATATAGCGCTTGTAACAGACCAATGGCCATCCAAAGCGCTTTACATCTTGCCTCTCATTCACCCATTCACACACCGACGGCGGTGTCAGCCATGCAAGGCGCCATCCAGCTCGTCAGGAGCAGCTGGGGTTAGGTGTCTTGCTCAAGGACACCTCGACACTTGGTCAGGTGGAACCGGGGATCGAACCACCAACCTTCCGGTTTGTAGACAACCTACATGAACCACTGAGCCACTGCCGCCCACAACAGGAGTAGTGTCTTTCAGTGATATGGCTAGTTGCAGCTTTTTGATGCACCCTATGTCACTCTGAGATTTGGAGAATGAAGCTGCTTCCTCTTTTAACATTTGTTGAACAATTTGTTTTTCAGGCTCGCTCAGATGGCTCAAGTCAACTGGCAGAACCCATGTGATGTCGGAGGTATGGCTGGTTTCAGTCTTTATTTGGTTGACACTCACAGAAGTTAAGCGTGGTTCCTCAAGAGCAGCGGTTGGATAAACGGCCTGTACTGGTTGCACTGTGCCTATGACCATCTTGCCTGTTAACAGTAAATCGTGATCTGTAGGGTTCTGAACACTGACAATTATGTGGGGAGAAGTATGTTTCCGCAGGGTCACAATTGTCTCACAGAACTCCAACCCCTCTACCCACTGTGGGTTAACATCAGGCTCAAATAGAAGCAATGTCTCCTCTTCCTTTGGTCGATGTGACTGCACTCTGCATTCAGTTTGTACAGATGTGTGTTTGGGCACATGAACATTTTCCTTTGTTGTTTTTACTATATACACTCACATGGTGTCTCGGCATGAACTTGTTTGATGAAAGCTTGGACTGTTTCTGTTACGACATTACGGCAGCCTGTTCTCTTGGACCCACTTGTGGTTAGCTGCATTATTCCCTTGTTGTTCACCATTTGATCACATTATCGATCACATTATACCCGATAATAGGATGACAGAGCTGACTACCCCTCATCACCAACACAGGTATGACAAGTTCATTGATTTCCGCTTCATTTGTTGCCAAACCAAAAGTCACTTCCATCCACCCCATATAAGGTATGTCTTGTCCGTTTGCTGCCACTAGATGAAGTCCATCAGGTGCGTCAATTACCTCGGCCACATTTCTCAGTCTGATATTTGGCAAGTGTTCATTTTTCTACAGTTCATCCACTATACAAACTTGAGATCCTGTATCCCATAATGGAGCCCTTGTAACACGGCACTAGACACTGTTTTCCTACAAAGGCGGCACAAGTAGGCTGGTTTGCTTTCGTTGTCCCTTTTGGCATTGCAGAATTTATATTTACTTTTGAGTACAGATTGCATTGATCTTTATGGTTTGCCCAGTGATTAGCTTGACATGCTTTGGAACAGTACAATGTCTGCTTACAGGAAGCGCATTGTCGCAATATGAGGTCAGGATTTGTGATGCCCAGGTAACTACGCAGCTGCATGCCTGGTGCGATTGCTCTTATTACTGCATCGACAATTTCAAGCTCTGAAACCCCCTTGCTCAATCCATGTTCGATCTGATGGGCCAAACTTGAAAAAGTGAGCTTATCTTTTTGTCCAGGTTCACCTATCTGTCCTGACATCTTGAATTCTCTGTTCCAGGGAAGCATGACTGGTCAAGGTGTCACTGGGTGCATATATGAACTAGTGTCCTGTACATTTGAACTGGGCAATGTGCTTTGTGGTATGTTTTGTTGTATGCTAGTGGTTTGGGATGTGCGACTCACTGCATTCTGGTTTTGCTCGATTAGATTTTGCAGGGCTAATTGTAACATGTCAATTTCTTTTTGCAGTTTTTCCTGTTCTGTGTTGTCGGCTACTGAATCTGCAGCTACTCTCTTAGAAGCCCTACCTGTGTGTTTTTCTGAATCATTAACCCCCTGAATTTCACTGATTTTGTCCTTTAGACACAAAAGCTTGGCTATACCAGCATCTTCTAGCTCCTCTAATGCTTTTCTCTCAATGTGTTTCACAATCACAGAAATAAGAAATGAGCGACTTTTGTTACTGGCATGTTCACACTCAATCCCTAGGAATTCACACAGTTCAATCAAATTTTCTTGTGAGAGAGCATACACTACTCCGATAACCTCAAGCTTCAAATCCTCCAAATGATCCATGGGTTACTCAGTCTTTAGATGTGTGTTAGAAGAGTGATAGCAGTGATAGAAAAAATGCCCTTAACTGGCTGGAATCCTGCAGCGCTCCTGGTATCGAAGATCAACCTCAGATTGCTGGCACTTTCCTGGCTTGATATGGACACCGAACACCGAACTTCTTCACTCCACTGATCACCTTGGCTGAGTAGTAGGCTGAATTGCACTGGAAGCGGGCTGTCGTTACCGGAAGCCAACTCGCACTGCATTCAAATCCTCCTGGGGCCTCCAAAATGTAGTACCCTCACCGCCTGATGAGGGGAGAAATTGAAAGTCAATAAAGACGAGACACATGGAGCTGCTGCATCCAATTCTCAGTCTGTATATTGTTTTTTTTCCTCTTTTTTTTGATTACTGCAATTATTTCAACATTTTTACATACTGATAACCGTTTGACATGAAATCTCGTTCAGAAGAAAACCACAATGTACATGTAAATACAGAATTACTCACATACAGTTTTTCATCCGGTTTTGTTTCCAATTCAAACAATTTTGATCACATTTAGATGACAGTGTACATGAATAGTATATATCTATAGCAATCAATACTCACGTTTGACATTCTGCCTAGCTATTTAAACATATATACAATTTTCCATGTCCAAACTCTTTAACTACTTAAATAAACTCTGGATGCATTTGAAGTAGGGATGTTAACCGATGACCGTTTGACCGATGGTTGACCGTATCAACGTTAACCGATCAAAGTTGTAGGTTGTCGGTTAAAAAAAAAAAAAAAGTGATCTCTAAATTAGGCTATTTATAGACAGTGGACTAAACGCTACTACAGTTAGCCATCTCATTCCAAAATCTTTTTGTGTGAAGTGCACAAATCCCTCACACTCAATTTATCATAACTCGCCTGTTTGTACTTAATAAACCAATAAAAACATTTGGCGCGAAGTCACAGCGTTTGGGTTTGCGCGCTCACAAGGTTTGCAAAAAGTAAACAGGCTAAATAAAACACTCGAGGTTAGACGGCAGTATGAAGCGTGCAAAGAAAAGTAGTGTGTGGGACCATTTCACCAAAAAGAACGACACAGATGTAAGTTGCAACTTGTGTGATACAGTGCTTAAATACAGTAGTAGCACATCATCTAAATATATTACATCTACATTTCGGTGGTAACACATAAGGTGTTGATCATCATCTTTCTTTATTATTGTTAGCACTACCTCGAACTAAAGCGGCGTCTCTTCGGAGCTGTCATTATCTTAAATGAGTCGCGGCAATGTTTCAAATGAGCTTCTAACGCTAGACAATAGCCTTTATTTTCAACGCGATCACCTTGTGCCCAAACCATTTCGAAACTAAGGAGCCATTTGTCCTCCGATTACAAACAAGCTCCTCAGCGCCGCGTTTGCGGGACTCATGTTTCGCGCTGTAGGGGATTTTAAAAAATTGACGTGAGTGGAAGGCAGGCGGCGGCGCCTGGACAGTGTGCGCGTGTGTGTGTGTGTGTGTGTGAGAGCGGGAGGCAGAGCGGCTGAGAGATGCGACAGAGTTGCGAAATTGCAGGCGCGGCTCGCGAGTTGCGGCTGTTATTTCAAATAGCGCAGCATATTTTTTTTAACTAATCGGTTAACCGGTTTCAACCGGCTAATGAGGCTCGGTGGTCGGTCAAGAAAATGTTTAGTTTTCGCCATCCCTAATTTGAAGTATCTACACTGTACACTGTACTTTGACTCTTAACTGTTACATTGGCTATCAAAAGCACAAATCAGACAATGTTATGTAAATTCACCATTTTCAGATTAGCATTAACACATAACACACGTGCTGCACACACATTGTTAACTTGAACTGAACTTTTACACATACATATTCAAATTATTTATACATTTCACAGACATTTATCACCTTCACAATCTTATCATTTGAGTTTCTGTGACAATTTTATACCTGATGAGGGGAGAAATCAAAGTCAATAAAGACGAGACACGGAGCTGCTGATTCCAATTCTCAGTCTGCGCGGCCCCTCCCCCAGCAGATGAACGAGCCCAAGGCAAAAGTAATCAAGAATCAATCACCCATACCACTCTAGGCAAGATAAATCGTCATCAACAAAATCATACAGTAGCTATACATTAATCACATTTTCTTAGTGACAAAACAATATTGTTTGATAACACTACTTATTATTTTCTTTATTTATTACAAACTATAACCACCACACTCACCTCTTACCTGGTGTGTGTAACATTTGATAACTGCGGGCAGTATGTATATCGCCACGACCTGCTTACCTGTTCTCTAATTCCCCAGAAGGTAATAAATTACTCTCTCACATCTCACATAGTGCAAAAATCAAGTGTTGGATTCACACGCTAAATAACGAAGGAGATACAGGGTATAACAGTCTGGACACACACCACACACACACAAATGCTCTTCCTAATCAGAACACGCCGGAAGCCTTTAACCAGTCGTTTCCTCCAATCAGCGGAGACCTGAGAGCAAGACAGCACAACCAGAGAACAGAGAGGCAGAGACAACAAAAAAACAACATCCGAAACACGCAGCACGTAACACAAACATCAATTCATCCAGCTATGAAATCGTCAGGAAGCTCAGTGAAGGAGACTTCGGATGTGTTTATGCAGGGATTCGCTTGACAGATGGCCTTAAGGTAGCCTGGATGCCAGACGAACTTAGCCCCGCCCACAACATTTTTTGCACGGGCAGTTCGGTCTGAACTTGATCCATAGAGAAGTAATTATGCCCGAACAGAAACTGTGATGGACAGATGATAAACAGTAACGTAATCATCCACGTCATCAAAGGCGCTTGGGTTAAATTTGTTCTAATCCTAAACGGAGAACTTGTTCGTATATGCATTCACCTAAACTATTTCTCTCAGAAATGATGATCGTGTTGGTAAGTACTCTGTGTATCCTTAAATTCTTTTTTACAACACCGGCAAAGATCGTTTACACTCATCTTGCGTGCGGACAGGGTTGCCAAGTTTTTACAGCAAAACTCGCCCAACTGCTACTCAAAACCATCCCCATAGCTTTCCGGGTGGGGGGGTTCTCCGGGAAAAATGGCATTTTGTTGGGTAAAATATGTGTTATTTTGGCACGGCTGCTAAATTTCGCATTCCTGGGTCTGTATATCACATAATTGGGGTCGCTTCAACCCGCGGACTTGGCAACACAGTGCAGTTGAGTTCTGTTGACATTTGACAACTAACGTTATGCGTCGCTCCGTTGCTCTGATTGGTTGTAGGTCTATCCAATTGAGGTCTTTCCTGGTTCGGTTGAAACATGCCCCATAATCACAGCCCAACGGAGCAGTATCAGACTCAAATTCTGACTAGAATTGAGTATGGCGACGTCAGGCTAGCCTTAAGGTATCACTTATTTGACTTACAATATCTTTTTAACAAATTGTTTCTCACTCTCCTTAGTGTATCTTATGTTCTTGAACTGTCAGACCTGTTTAAATTGTTAGACATGCTCTACATGCTTAGAGTTTAAATTCATGAAACTGATCATGTCTGTTCAAGGATAATGACTGAAATAATATGAACTCTGCTCACTTATTAATTGTAAATAATTCTAACAGAAATCCATTTTTTGTTTTGTCGATCAGGTGGCACTGAAATTCGTTGACAACATGGATATAGAATGGATCGACATTGTAAGTACTGTTTCTCTCAGTCAATTTTTCAATAGACAAACTGATAATTATCAGTAGTTGAGGACTGGTCTACATCCGTTTTCCACATAAGCTCATAAGAATTGTCTTTCTTCTAGGAGGGTTATCCTGAACCAGTTCCACAGGAGATTGGTCTGCTAATTCTTGCCAACAAAGGCCCCAGGGTTCCCCAGATAATCCAGCTTCTGGACTGGGATGAGCAGCCTGAACAATACATTGTGGTTCTAGAGAGGCCTGCACCCTGTGAGGATTTGATTGAATTTATAGAACGCCAGGGAGGCACCATCGAAGAGGACATAGCATCAGCTATCATGCATCAGGCAGCACTTGCAGCCCAGACATGCTGCAAACGTGGTGTGCTGCACCGTAATATAACACTGGAAAACTTGCTGATTACCCCAGACACCCTGGAAGTCAAACTAATAGACTTTGGGTGCGCCGAAATCCTGACGGACGCTGGATACACGTCCTTTGCTGGTATGTATTATCCCTTAGAGCTGTCTTAATCTTTGGTGGAGAGTTAGAGGCTGTTTGACTTGAACGATTCAAGGTCTTAAAAAAGCACCATGCAATGGGATACACCATTGTGAATCAATAGCATCAAATAATTTCTTGCATGCTAATGACTACCTAGTCAAAATGTTGCTTTAATTTACACATCAGACATAATCTCTTTCTTTAAGGCTCAAAACAGTACTGCCCCCCAGAGTATGATAGAAACGGCAAGTATCACGGGGAACCGGCGACAGTTTGGTCGCTTGGGGTACTCCTGTTTAGACTGCTGTGTGGGGAATTTCCAGAGTCAGAAGATTTGGAGGAGCTCAATGATATGACATGGTCCAAAGATGTTTTCTCACAAGGTAATATTTTCATTTCAGGACACTTGTAATTCTAATTCATACAAAATAGAACAAAGTAATACAAAAATAGTTGTGTGAGAAATGCAGTAACATTTGGATCTTTCAGCTTAGACTCTTAATCAAAGAGAGCAGATGTGAAGTTTAAGGCAATAATAGGACTTCTCTTATCTTTCTTCACAGAATGCTGCAAATTACTTTGCTCTCTCCTGCAAAGAAACCCAGAGAAACGGCTTGAATTGGTCGATGTCTGTCTCCACGACTGGTTTAAGTATTTTAATTGTCAGCCTCAGGATAAGTAGATTATTGGTAAGTTTACTGTCAAAACTCCAACATGATACAAGACAAACAAAAGTTTGATACAATATCTGCCTTTACTCAGGCACAAAGCAGTTTTTATGTCAACTCCTCTTGTTTTTCTTTTAACAGACATCAATTTGTACAGCTATGAGATCGTCAGGAAGCTCGGCGAAGGAGGCTTTGGAAGCGTTTATGCGGGCATTCGCTTGACAGATGGCCTTGAGGTATGACTTATTTTACTTGCATTATTTATCTATCAATGTGCTCTTGCCCTGCCTTATACTCGAATCACTGTCTTCTTTTCAAGCATTCTTAGTGTATCTTATGTTTACTACTTAGAGCACTTGACCTCTCAGACCGGTTTAAATTGTTAGACATGCTCTACATGCTTAGAATTTAAATTCATAAAACTGATCATGTCTGTTCAAGGTTAATGACTGAAATGATATGAACTCTGCACACATATTGTAAATAATATTAACACAAATCTATTTTTTGTTTTGCTGATCAGGTGGCACTGAAATTCACCGACAACGTGGATATAGAATGGATAAACATTGTAAGTACTCTGTTTCTCTCAGTCAATTTTTTAATAGACAAACTGATAATTGTCAGTAGTTGAGGACTGGTCTACATCCGTTCTCCATATAAGCTCATAAGAATTGTCTTTTTTCTAGGAGGGTTATCCTGAACCACAGGAGATCGGTCTGCTAATTCTTGCCAACAAAGGCCCCAGGGTGCCCCAGATAATCCAGCTTCTGGACTGGGATGAGCAGCCTGAACAATGCATTGTGGTTCTAGAGAGGCCTGCACCCTGTGAGGATTTGATTGAATTTATAGAACGCCACGGAGGCACCATCGAAGAGGACATAGCATCAGCTATCATGCATCAGGCAGCACTTGCAGCCCAGACTTGCTGTCAACGTGGTGTGCTGCACCGCAATATATTGTTGATTAACCCAGACACCCAGGAAGTCAAACTGATAGACTTTGGGTGCAGCGAAATCCTGACTCCTTGATTATCCCTCAAATCTATAAGGTTTGTCTGAAACTTTGGTGACGAGTTAGGGGCCATTAACAGGACAAAATCTCTTTCTTCCAGGCACAACATAGTACTGTCCCCCAGAGTATGATAGAAACGGCAAGTATCACGGGGAACCGGCGACACTTTGGTCGCTTGGGGTACTCCTGTTTAGACTGCTGTGTGGGGAATTTCCAGAGTCAGAAGATTTGGAGGAGTTCAATGATATGATATGGTCCAAACATGGCTTATCACAAGGTTCTTCATTTCAGCAATGGACACTTGTAATTCTAAATCATACAAAATATTTTAATAATAAGACAATAATAATCTTCTTCTTCTTATTCTTATATTTAATAATCATAAATCTCTCCTGTCTTTCTGCACAGAATGCTGCGAACTTCTTTGTTCTTGTCTGCAAATTGACCCAGGGAAGCGGATTGAATTGAAAAATATCAGTCTCCACAACTGGTTTAAGTACTATATTTATTAATTTAATTCATCAAAAATCAGCACCAAAGGACTGGACAGGCCACCCCAGCTCCAGAACTTCCTGTCCCCACACACCAATGCGTAACCCGCATTGATCCTATCCAGGCAGACACAACCTGTTCATGCCAAAGAAGAACCTCAAAGAGGAACAAAGATGGCTTGTCACAAGGTGAGATCTACATTTCTACAAAGATTACTTGTAATTATGTATCTGACAAAATAGAGAAAAGAAGAAAAAAAAGACAGTCATGTGGAAAATGCAGTAATTTGACTCTCGAGAGCAGGTATAAGGTGGTAATCAGACAGCTCTCCCATCTGTCTCCACAGCATGCTGCCAGTTCATTAACTTCTGTCCCCATACACCAATGCACACCCTGCATTGATGTACGGGTACAATCCAGGCAGACACGACCTGTACATGCCCAAGAAGACATTCTCGAACAAAGATGGCTTGCCACAAGGTGAGATTTTTTATAACGGCAATCAGGCCTTATTGTAATTCTTAATCATATTCAGAACAGAACAAAAAAAAGCTGAAAAAAAACAAACAATTGAGTCAAGTGGAAACATGCAATTATAGTAAGCTTTTGGCTCGATTTTGTCTTCAGCGAAGCCCTTCACATCGCTGGATCTGGGAGCCGCTGCCGTCGAAACCAGCGACCTGCAAGCCTAGGACAGCGCCTGAGGAGCCGGCCGCCTTCAGCCATCCGTGCCTGCTACGCTATCCGGCGACATATCCTTTATGCGTGTGTGCTCGCTCCGCGACACACCTTTCTCTCTCTCAAAAAGAGCACGAGGCGTTTTTCTCAAAACGCAGGCTGCACCGCTCAGCAACGGAGACCGCCACCTCATCTGTGCTCTCTACCTGGGCCATGACCACGCCGCCGCCGCACTCCTCGCGGGCGGATGCCCTGAGTGCGAGGAACTCTCAATGTCGACCCTGCGGGCTCGACTTGAGGTGTCTGACTATGCCATCACTCCGCCTATCCCTGCCGGGCCGCGCAAAAAGAAGCGCCGCCGCCGCTTCAGGGGACGAGGCGGATGAGGCAGAGGAACACGCTGCTGACAGCTGCTCTATCCTGGCCTCGGACAGCGAGGATTGGTCCTCTGCATCCTCTTCAGTCCGAGATTCCGGCCGTACTCGAGCGGGCGAGGACGCGGAGCTTACGCCTCCTCACCCGGGCAGTCAACCAGCTAGGCCTCGAGTGGTCTCCTCCTAGGGAGTCAGCGCCGAATAGGCTCGACGATTGCCAACATCCAGGACTGCACCCTTCCTGCCTGAGCTCCACAGCAAACTTTCCAAGTCATGGAATGCTCCGTTCTCCGCAAGGGTCGCCTCGCATGCTTCATCGACGCTCTCACAGGTTGACGGCGCCACTGAGAAGGGGTATAATGCCATTCCCCCCATGGAAGAGGCGGTCGCAGCGCACCTTTGCCCGCCCTCTGGTTGGCGCTCAAAGGCTGCTCTCCCGTCTAAGGCCTGCAGAACCACGTCAGCCTTGATCGGCCGCGCTTTCTCCGCCGCCGGACAGGCCGCTTCTGCTCTTCACTCTATGGCCGTGCTGCAGATCCTCCAAGCTACGTTCAGGCGTTCAGAGCAGCTCTTTGTTTCGTTTGGCGGGCGCACTAAAGGTCTCGCCACTTCGAAACAGAGCCTGTCCAGGTGGATAGTGGACGCGATTGCAGCAGCTTACGCCTCCAAACACCTGCAGTGTCCTCTGGGTGTCAGAGCCCACTCCACCAGAGGCATGGCCTCTTCGTGGGCCTGGTCTTGCTTAATTTCTATTCACGATATTTGTATGGCGGCGGGCTGGGCCTCCCCATCGACATTCGTGAGGTTCTATAACCTGGAAGTTCCTGCCTTGCAGGCTAAAGTGTTATCAGTTTAAGTGGGCTGTATGCTCTGCCCAGTTATTTATGCGCAGACAACGCTCGCATACTGGTTATAATTCTGGTGTATGTATTGTGTGGGCCCGCTCCGCCGGCCGCACTGTTTACGTGGATATGAATAAGACCGGCAGTGCCGCTCCACCTATTCACAAAGTGAAGTGCTTTGTACATGTGTTGGCCTGTTTCCTCTACTGGCCACCTGTTTTCAGCCTTATGTTTTTCCCCGGGTCTCCCTGGGTTACATATGCTGTATGCTCGGCGCGCACGGCGTTGACAAGGGGTTCCCGTAGCGTAAGCAACTTACGCAATACGAGAGGACCTCTCGTAAGAGAACGTACTCGTTTACTAAACGTAACCTCTAGAAGAGGGAATGAGTATTGCGTAACCTGCCGTTCGCGCCACAGGCTTTTGCGCTTCAGACTACGAAAACCGGATTTTCAGCCTGTGAGCCCTGCTTATATACACACTGGCCACACCCTACCTGTCGGTTAGTAGGGCGTGGAGGGCGCAAAGCGTATGTATGTGACATCACGCGGGGCTCACTGATAGGCTTAAGCAGTTGCCAACCGGGCAGCCAATGAGCACGCTTATACAGCCTGCTATGGTCTGCCGGCTGCCGCACTGCGTTGACAATGAATGCAAAATTAGGATCATTTTTGGCTTCAGATCTCGAAGAAAGAAGACTTTCCCGTAGCGTAAGCAACTTACGCAATACTCGTTCCCTCTTCTAGAGAGAACCGAGGTTACGTTTAGTAACCGAGTACATTTTCAGTAGATGGCAGCAAACTTCCACTAATATGCACATTCATGTTTTCACCATGAATTAAACTGAGAAATTTAGATAATGTGAAATTTACATAAAATGTTGCCATTTTAAATAAACCAGTATATAAATATCATTACTAATTTCGGTAAATACATTTTAAAATGTCCATATGTCCCCTTAAAACTGCACAACTGTAGAGTAAAAACATTAGGCTATTAAAAAAGTGATATTACATGCGTTTAAAAAAACAGATATAATTCTTTTTGACAAAATACACTGTCTGTGGCCACTGGAGAACCCAGAACAGCTGCTTGCATATAGTTTAAGGTAAAACTGGAATTAATTAGCGTACATTAGTATTTTACTACTATGCAAATAAATAAACTGTTCATTCATTACACCACTTTACCTCTGTCTTTACACTGCAAAAAATGCTCTTATTAAGTAATATTTTCTTGTGTCCAGTCCAAACCTCAAAAAATTCTTAAATCAAGATGTATTTACTAGTAAAATGACATTAGATAATTTTTTCCTTGTTTCCTGGGGGGAAAAAAGTGAAATGAAAAAGCAAAATGAAGTGAGTTTTAGCTTAAAACTAGCACAATTATCTGCCAAATGGGGTGAGAAAAATTATCTTATTTCTGTTTGGGACAGAAACAAGATTTCAATCAGAAACAAGATTATTTTTCTCACCCCATTGGCAGATCATTTAGTTTGTTTTAAGCATAAACTCACTTAATAAAAAATATAATTTTACTTATCTAGTAAATGCATCTTGGTTTAAGAATTTTTAGATATTTAGACTAGAAACAAGACAAAAATACTAAATAAGAAGAGCATTTTTGCAGTGTTTCCCTTATCTTGCCTGCATCAGAGGGCTTGTTTTTTATGACACTACAATTCGGCCATCCGTCATAAATTATCAGGCAACTTTCACCGTGTCAACACCTGGAGCGAGCGGCCAAGCACCCTAAAAAATGAAAGCAATCCTGTCTACATTAGATGCGACGAGAGGTGACGCGACAACAAATTCCCAACGTTAAACTGATCACGCGTTTTATTTCGGACGCACTTCAAGCTCGGTGGGGGAGATTGATGAATATATATACCTAAACTCGCTTGTTATACCCAAACTCGCTTGTTCAGATTTACACACCCTCCAGGAGCTTACGTTCTGCCAGTGAACGACGCCTTGTGGTGCCATACCAAAGAGGCATGAAATCACTCACGGACCTTTTCCTGGACCGCCCCCACCTGGTGGAATGACCTGCCTATCTCAATTCGAGCAGCCGAGTCTGTAGCCATTTTCAAAAAACAGCTAAAGACACATCTCTTCCAGCAGCACCTGACCAATCAAGAATAGCACTTAACATTCTATTCATTTTCTGTCTGTCTAATTTATTTATTTTTTTAAATTGTTCTGTGTTAGATTAACTGAGACTTGTTACAGCACTTGCATACTGTAGCCTTTGACTGTTCTAGCTGCTTCTATTGCTCTCATTTGTAAGTCACTTTGGATAAAAGCATCTGCTAAATGACTCAATGTAAATGATGAGGCAGACCGGGACGATGCGGGGGACTTAGTTAAGTTTTTTTGCGCTTTATTTGGTAATATTTCAAATGAATATGAATAAAATAGTATCAGTAATACATTTTGGTGCCCCTATGGATGAGTGGCGCCCCTAGCATTTGCCTATTCCGCCTATGCCACGGGCCGGCCCTGCAGACACATACCAATTCTAATTTAATCTTGTTGGTTAATGATGATCGTGTCAGTTGAGAGTCAGGGGGGAAACCCAGAAAATGATATTGAAAAGGCAGGCAACACTAATTTTCATTTAAGTTTTTCAGCTAATATTTATATTTTTTATATGTTTTAGGTTTATTTCGATTAGCATAAATGTTTTAATATTTTTTATTTCTTAATTAGGCCTAAATATAATAATCCTGTCCGGGCAAAACATCCACAGAACTGCGTTACAGTAAATTTTCCCAATGTATAGCCCAAGTCTCTTAATATTTACAAAGATTCACAAATTATTTAATTCCGTCTGTGACAATCTCAGGGCTGGGAGTCTGATGCTCATCGAGGCCAATAAACCTACAATATTGTTGAAAACATAATTTACATTACTTTTAAGAATAATGCTGGAAAGTGATAATAACGTGCCTCTTTTGCCAACTTTCATGTATCAGTTTTATCTTGATAATAGGCTATGACAGTATGCTGTAGCAGTAATGTTATGATGAATAGTTTTTAAAAAAAGGCACGATTTTGTGAGCACTAGGCGAACTGAATGTGAATAGCCTACTCCTCTCCTCATCCCCCACAGCGCCAGGCCTGGTCTACAGCGTGGTATTTTTGTTCACTATGTTAATAATAGTTCTATGTTTAATATAGGCCTACGAGTTTTTGTTTTGCGGTTTTCCATTGAAGCAATTGATGCAGAATCGCTAATTGCCATTCAAAATTGAAAGTAAAATGTTCACGGCCAATTCATTTAAAAGAGAAGGAAAGACATCAAAAGTGAGGATAGCAAATAAAGTGTGCCATATAATAATGTTCATTATGTTAAAGCAGCACTAGGTAACTTTTCAACCGTCACAATATATTTTCAAGACTCTTGTGATGATACATCGACTTACAATAGGTTGAATGACACGTCTGCCATAGCCTGACGGGGTCTGTATCGTTTTTAATCGTACTTTTAAACTTCGGGTTTCGGGTAGTAACCCGAGAAAAAAAAGAACTACAAAATTCGACTGCTTTACGGCATATACGTCACTTCCTTAAATTCGGACGTGCGAGGGTTAGGGTTAGCCTATGTAAGCTTATGTCTAAACGGCGTGTACAAGTTTGGTAGGGGCTACATTCTCGCAAGTAAATACATAAGACGTACAAAATCATATTTTAGGATACTGTAACGCGTGTGTCCGGGTGAAAAATACGGATAGCTCACTCAACGCAACTGGAGTCGATGCAAACACGGAGGCGATTGACATCAAATAGCCCGCACTTTATTCCCCGCAGAACCCCCACAAGAGTCCGGCACAAACTCCACTTCCGTCCACAGCATTACCCAACAAAACAAAAATAAATGAATGTTTGCTACAGAAGACAGAAAATAATCCGCACACATGGGAGCTCGAGGCGCAGTGTTCACACACACACACACACAAAACGCAGGCGCTCCAGCCGGGGGCGAACGCTCTTAAAGGGGCCACACTATTTTCCTACTCGTTACAATACCTAACATGTCTGTGATATTTGTTTAATTGTCTTGCCTCAAGCTATAATGCAAATCGACTTTTCAAATTTGAAGATTCATCTATGGTAGCTTGATATTATATTGACGATATATGGTTATTACCTACCACTCAAACATTGAATTGAAGTATCATATAGATTCTGTAAAACGGTAACCAATAGACTAGACTACTATAATGACGCTGGCTTGTAAATGTGAGCATCGCGATCATTTGGCGTTTGAAAAAAAAAAACTAAACCCATGAAATTATATTCATATGACATGCTGAAACATATGCCACTGTACCTGGGATGAAGACATTTCACACGCGACGCAAGCAGAACACCTGCATGTGAACTCTTCCTGCAGTGTTCAGGGCTATCATAGTTGCCATGTCAACAAATGCACGTGCGATGCATCCCCTGATGTAGGATGACAGAGTTTATGACAGTAGTAGAGGACAATACTGTTTCCCAACTGTAGGGGGACCCCGAGAGCAAAAGTTACCTAGTGCTGCTCTAATTAAATTTCTATGGAAATGTTTAATTTAAGAGATGTCAAATACGAATAACAGTTTCATTAGCCTTATTATATTTCAAATTTGTTTTGGTCTATAGGCTAGATATGGTGAAAACAAATTTAACACACACACACCGCAGCAATTTAGTATTGCATTAATAACACTGAAAATATGAAAAAAGCTACTGCAGAGCAAAGGGTCGCGATCGCCTTTTGACGTGTCTATGGTGATTGTGGTCCCTGTGCGCCACCTAGTGGATAGCCTATTTTGTAATTATTATAAATGACTGCATATCCTAGTATATACTGCAAGGAATGCGTCTGCTAAATTATTTAATTTAAATGTATTAAATGTAAACAAAACATTAAAATAAGAAAAATAGCCACTGATCTACAATAGAGAATAGCCTATCATTATATATAGCCTATAGATGGGTGGTAGTAGCCCGTCAAACACAATGCCTTAAGCTGTTTAAGGTATTGCCATTAAAGTGAAATAACCGAACATAAACAAATGAGCTTGATAAAATTGCACATTTTGGAAGAAAATTTCAGATTGCACTTAGAGGCTCTCATCTGAAGTCTTCAAATATAAATTAAAACACATGAATACAAATGAGAGCGTACTTAGCCTATAATTGTTAACAACATATTTAATTAAATTTACTGTAGGTTTTTTTTTTTTTTTACATTATCTGTGCATTCATGTTTTTGTGAAATACGCTTTAGGTTACGCAGAAGAAAGACGATATTCTGATACAGCAGCAGAGGACTGTTATTAAGCAATCAAAAACCACCTGCTTAAACGACTGGCGTCCTGTTGCTCTGACCCCCATCATCAGCAAATGCTTTGAAAGACTAGTCAGAAACCACATCTGCTCTGTTCTCCCCCCCTCACTGGACCCACTGCAGTTTGCATACCGCACAAACCGCTCCACTGACGATGCCATTTCATCTACAATACACACTGCTCTCTCCCACCTGGAAAAGAGGAACACGTATGTGAGAATGCTGTTTGTGGACTACAGCTCAGCATTCAACACCATTGTGCCCTCCATACTTGACATGAAACTCCGGGCTCTAGGCTTAAACAGCCTGTTATGCAGCTGGATCCTGGACTTCCTGTCAAACAGACGCCAGGTGGTCAGAATGGGCAGTAACATCTCCTCATCACTGACTCTCAACACTGGAGCCCCTCAGGGCTGCGTTCTCAGCCCACTCCTGTACTCTTTGTACACACATGACTGTGTGGCAATCCACAGCTCCAATACCATCATCAAGTTTGCTGACGATACGACGGTGGTAGGTCTTATCACCGACAATGATGAAACGGCCTACAGATAGGAGGTGCACACTCTGACACGGTGGTGTCAGGAGCACAACCTCTCCCTCAACGTCAGCAAGACCAAGGAGCTGGTGGTCGACTTCAGGAGGAATGAGAGAGAACACCGCCCCATCACCATCGATGGAGCACCGGTGGAGAGAGTCAGCAGCTTCAAGTTCCTCGGTGTCCACATCACAGAGGAACTCTCATGGTCCGTCCACTCTGAGGCCGTTGTGAAGAAGGCTCATCAGCGCCTTTTCTTCCTGCGACGGCTGAGGAGGTTTGGAATGAACCGCCACATCCTCACACGTTTCTACACCTGCACCATCGAGAGTCTGCTGACTGGCTGCATCACCACCTGGTACGGCAACAGTACCGCCCGCAGCCGCAAGGCCCTGCAAAGGGTAGTGCGCACGGCCAGCTGCATCATCGGAGGTGAGCTTCCCTCCCTCCAGGACATTTACGCCAGGCGGTGTGTGAAGAGAGCTCAGAGGATCTTCAGAGACTCTAGCCACCCGAACCATGGGCTGCTCTCACTGCTGCCATCAGGCAGACGGTACCGCAGCATTAGAACACGCACCAGCCGACTCCAGAACAGCTTCTTCCCACAAGCAATCAGACTACTTAACTCCTGATCCATCAGGATCATAACACACTCTGGACAGAATATCACTCAGCACAACCCACTGTAGATACACACACATTATATACACATTTATTTATCATACAGCATCTATTGCACTTTGGATTTCAATTTTTCAATCTGTGAATAATATTTTATACTATACATTGTATATTATTATTACTATTATAGCGTAATGTATATTGTTTAGTGTATGTTTAGTGTATATTGTTTAAAGTATATGTATATTGTAAGTATGTGTATATTGTTTAAAGCTGTGAGAACTACACTCACATTGTGTAAATTATTTATTGTTTATTGTAGAGTTTACTGTGCTGTGAGTAATTGTGTGCGCATCAGAGGTGTAATCTGATGCTGCTTTAAATGTTGTACATGTCATGTCATGACTGCTATGTTTGCTCGGAACTGCACCTAAGAATTTCACCTGCTGTTGCACTTGTGCATATGTAGAGTGACAAATAAAGTGATTTGATTTGATTTGATTTGATTTTGATTTATTTCGGTGAACAAACTGATGATGTCATTGTCTCAGATTTGATTCACCAATCGGCTGAAAGGGGCGTGTAATGACCGCCCATATGTGGAGAACGAGATTTGAAGTCGTGTTTCTGTTTTCTATCCGTGACCCGGAAAAACGAAAATCGAGTCAAAATCGATTTTCGAGGGGGGGAGGGGGGTTTACAAACTAAAAAACGACCGTTTTCTCGTTTCTTCACATTTCATTTCAAATTGGAAAACAAACTATCAAAATGTACACGGACCTTGTAGGTTAAAGTAAGCTGTTATCATTGGACGTATTCAAACCGGGTAATGGACCGTTCGACCACCGAATCCTGCAGTGTCTGTGATATCGAAGCAAGTGTGCATCACTGATCATCGTTCTCACTAAAACATATTTTGTTTCTCATACCATGAGATCTGCAGTTTAGTTTAAAGAGGAATTAACCTATCCTTGCTGTCATTAAAACAGGCAAACTGATCAAAGTAGCACCTCCACATGTCTATCTAAATTCATATAATTTTTTGTTTCAATGACTATGTAATTTCAGTGCATATCGCCATTAATGAAACTGGAACATTAATGTAAATGTGTATATCAATATGAAAACAGTTTTAAATTGTTCTTACTTCATTACACTCTAGTAAAAAAGTTTGTGCGCATTTGTTTTTAAAATACATTTTGAATTACGTTTGGATTTTACTAGATGTATATAGCCTAAAACAATAGGCACAAATAACACTGTTAGATTTAATATTCATGATAAAGTGGATATAACGTATGAAATTAAAATTAAATGTCATTAATTCTTATAATTGTTCTTCTCACATTTATTTTCAACAATCTAACTTCAGTTCACGACCTCACCATCTGTGTCGCCAATTCCCTTTGTCTCCAGAATGTGCGGACGCACATCTCAAAGGTGCGCACATTCTCCCGTCAAGTGTGTTTTTTATACTGGGCCGACGTGAACTCGCTAGCCTCGGTATACTATGGCCACTGGCTCCGCCGGTTTTTCCCGCCGACGGAAAGGGGAACGGGAGAGCGCGAGGGCCGGGGTCCGCGAACGGAGGGAGGAAATGGGCGAGAGCAGCGTCCGCGTGGGCCTTGCCCAGACAGATCACACACCCATGGTGGTGGTGATCCTCCTAGTGCAGGTCAGTACTGCACATGCCACACAAGCGATATGTTTTTCTCAGTATTGTACAGAAAGGATACACCGTAGTGTTTCACCAAGAGCGCAGGGAAAGGCGTGACAGCTCGCGGGATCGCTGAGATACAGCAGGCCGCTGACTCTCGCAGGGCGTCCGGGCTGGCTAGCTCGCTATTCCGCTGCAGGCTCGTCAATTCACGGTGAAGGTGGTGTCGTTATCAGCGAGCACCGTAAATCGTCGCTGAAGGAGATTAATCTGATGTTTTTAACAGTTACAGCGTATTTTATATGCCCCTTTCGCGGGTTTTGCGCTCAGCTTCGCGGGCTTTGTGACAAAAACCGGAAATACGTAATCGTTGCGGACCCGGAGTTCCTGTCAAGCGCCAACACATCAGAAAAGCATACCCGGCCAAGAGAAAATGGATCAGCGAGTCTACACAACTTCGCTAATGGATTTGCCAAATAATTACATTTGATGGAAATTAACAATTAGGCCTATTTACATAAGTCTCACATTACTATAAAGAACCAGCGGACGTCTTCCTTGACCAAGACGATAGCTGTGTCTCATTTCATTTAATTTTGAAGGCTGCATCCTCTGGAGGACACATCCTGTGAAGGATGCGGTATACGGAGAGTCCTTAATCAGAGTTATACGAGACGTCCTCCGTAGGACACACAGGCAGGAAGTATCACGTTGCTATGCCAACACGTTCACCGTGGAGTTGCGCTCTCACACTTTATATGAATGAAAATGATTTATAACTTGAAAATGACTATGAAATATTTTGCCTTGACAGCAAAGCACTGTTCTAAACGTTTAAAAAATAAAATAAAATATCACAACACTTGTAATCCTGTTTACCACAATTATCTATTTGAGGTATATACAGCTTAAAAACAAAAACAAGCTTTAAACTACTTAAGTTTAAACACCACATCTTCGCTTGCATGTATATCTGCCGGCGGCGCCATTTTTTCCAAATAATATTTAAAAAACACGACGGTTGTTAATGGCGACGCAAAGAATTGTGGGTTATCTGCAGCAACGAAGGATACACCTCATGCACACTCCGAATTCCTGAAAAGAAGGGCGCATTTGAAGGTCGCATTCGGAGTGTCCTACTAACTTTTTTTAAATGAGACAGCCTTCAGACGCATGCAGCCTTCAAATGCGACCTCCGGAGGATGCAGCCTTCCGAAATGAGACACAGCTGATATCTTGTTTGTGCGGACATTGGCTGCAGTTCAAAATAGTTTAAACATCACGCAGTGTGCACAATTCTATTTTTTAACATACAACATAATACTTTTAATAAAATTATATGTTTTTATTTTAAAAGACTATAATACTATATGTTTACAATATAATACAAAATGTTGATTAACATCATGTTATGTTTTAAAACATAATAAATTAACAATATGTATGGAGGCATTTTGCAAAAGTGAATTTTATATATATTAAATAAAATATCATACATTTTTTAAATAAAAAATATATACACGACTCACGAGGCAACATCCATTTAAGCATGCGTGTTTATTTTAGTAGTCAGTGAACAGCCTGAGAAACATTGAAATAGATTTCAGTTATTAATGGTTTTATATATATATCTCCAAGGGAAATCTGCTTACTTTGTTGGTGGACGTGCTTTTGTTGCCGGGATCGAAATTAACCCACCATGAGAGATGAGGAAAGGTAGCCTTTTTTTTTTTTGCTTGAATAGGCTAGGCTACACTTTTTGCTTTTTCAGATACCACACCAAAACTGAGGACTGAAAAGAAGTGATTTTTCATATGACATTTCCTTTACTTGTCTACTAAAATATGAATAATTATTACCATCCATAAATAGGTCATATTTACCACAATTAGCTTATAAACACAAGAAGCTTTTTCATTCCAACTGTACCCGACGACACCCATCCGTAATGCTGTAAAGCTGCCTAACCAATTAATTGAATTTGTAAAATACCTTAACAATGAGAATTCAACAGTTTTTATTTCCATTCAGTATTTTATTTGATTATTTGTTAAGTTAACAATAGTTAATTAGTAAAACATTGAACAGTAATGGTAAACAGAGATACAATATTTAATTTCAGTTTATCATTTTAATAGTAGGCTAGGCTACAGTTGGGTTGAGTGACAGTAAAGCTCATTGAACAATTGCAAACAATCAAATGCACAAAAATAACATATTCAACATAATAAGAGTAAATATCGTGCAACTAAACTGCATGGGCCGCAATAGGATTCTAGTGCGGGTACAATTGATACACTGTGTCTCAACTGTACCCCCCTGACCACCTCGCACATTTCTCTAGATTTGACGATGGTCTTGCATGACACACAGTCATTCAATATGCCAGTTTTCAGAGCACAGATTAAGGTTTACGAAAATGTAAGTTAACTTTAAAAGTCATGTAAGGATGAGAAGCTATTCAATGTGGAAGGGAGGTGGTGAAATTAAAAACTTACCTTAGAAAAAACACTTTCACCGATATCTTCGGACAGGAGAAACACACGTACTTCAAATTTCCCACGATCGAAGAGGGCGCTAATACGCATGTGCGAAGCAAATATCACAGATCAGACTTGTTGAGCACTCAAGTTATTTGAGGTGTCTCAAATGTACCCCTGTACCAACTGTACTCGGTCTACCCTACACAACCCTACTAAAGTTGGAGTATTACTTTGCTTTATAAGCTTATGGTTTTGTTGTCAATTTTGAACTAAAATGAAGACCGTTAATTATGTCTTCAAAGTTTTTTTTTTAATATTTAATTTTACTAAGTGCCTTTGCCATCCATCGGGTCCGGAATTAATGCGTATGATGGAGAGTACATGCAGCGATTCTGTTTCCTTTATTGGATGGTCTATTTTTTCTGGGTTTTTTTGTTGTTATTTTACTCTTAACATGAACCATTTTCGTGGCCTTTGGAATTTCGAGTTTCACTTTTTTCTACAACCTAAATGCGTTTTTTCCTTCCACTTGTTCTTGCAATCTCACTTATTTTTGTGGATCACTTTTCACTTTCGTTCTGTCATTGTCTATAGTTACACTAAATGCCAGTGGGTTAAAGGGTTAGTTCACCCAAAAATGAAAATTCTGTCAGTAATTACTCACCCTCATGTTGTTCCAACCATGTAAGACCTTCGTTCATCTTCGGAACATAATTTAGTATATTTTTGATTAAATCTGAGAGCTGTCTCACTCCTCCATAGGCTTTCAGAGGGAACTCGCGCATGCGTCGTGGCACTCCCGCAAACTCTCGTCAGAGAGTATATAGTGGGATAAATAGTGGGATAAAGTCGTTATTTTTGTTGTTTTTCCGCTCAAAAAGTATTTTCGTCGCATGATAGACTTAATACAGAGCCACTGTAGTCATTTGGACTCCTTAAATGACGTTTTTACTTACTATTCTGGGCCATCAAGTTTCATTCCCTCTGAAAGCCTATGGAGGAGTGAGACAGCTCTCAGATTTCATCAAAAATATACTAAATTATGTTCCGAAGATGAACGAAGGTCTTACATGGTTGGAACAACATGAGGGTGAGTAATTACTGACTTTATTTTCAATTTTGGGTGAACTAACCCTTTAAGACAACATATTAAATGGAAAGCTTTATTTTTAATTGCTAAACAACATAGGACTGATTTTTGCTTTTTTTTAAGAATCTCATTCAATTCCTGATGATGTGCGTTTCTGGAGGACTGAATGGGGTAACGACTTCTGGTGTGCGCATGGATCTGAGTGCTCCACCGGTGTCGTCACTTTAAGGAACAGATTTAACGGGGAAATTCTGCATACACAACGTGACGGATCTGGACATTTTTTGTGCCAAACTCTCAAAATTCACGGGTCTGTATTGCTCATTGTGAATATTTATGGATATAATTCTAAAAGTGAAAATTATCATTTATTTGAAACTTTAGAAAAGTATATATCCTTCAGGGACTGGGAAATTCCCAGATCTTTATCTTATTATAGGGGGTGATTTTAATACGGTTATGGATGGATTTCTGGATTGTTTACCAGCAAGACCAATTTATAGTCAAAATACAAACCTTAAATGTTTCATGGAGAGATTTAATTTGGTTGATATATGGAGGTCTACGTTTCCTGATTCGTTGACATATACTTGGAGCAACAAGTCTGGTAACAGGCAATCTCGTCTCTTAATGTGATTCCTTCACCGCTCAGCGACCATAAGGCTGTTCTTATTTCCATTAACATCAACACTTCTTCACATGCCATGGGTAGAAGTTCATATTGGAAACTTAATAGTTCATTATTGCAATATGAACATATTAAAATAAAGGTTAAAAATCTTGTTTTATATCATTGATATAAAGCACTTTCAGAAAATAAATTCTGCAGTAATTGGGAGCTATTGAAATTTGAGGTAGCCAAGTACTTTCGAAAAGAGGGAAGCTTAATGGCAAAAGAAAGACATAGTCAAGAGGACAATATTATTTCAAATTTAGCTACCCTCTCCTCAAAATCATGTCCAAATGAAGATGAACAAGCAGAGTTAGTCACTCTACAACTGGAGTTGGACAAATTATATAAGAATAAGGCAGAAGGAGCCTTCATTAGGTCACGAAAGCGATGGTTGGAGAAAAGAGAACAAAATTCAGCATATTTTTTTGGTTTTGAGAAATTTAATTATAAAAATAATACAATTGAACAACTTAAAATAGATGGGGATGTTACAGAGGACCAAGTTAAAATATCAAATTTTTGCACAGAATTTTATAGTGGGTTATATTCATCCAAATTTTGTGATCATTCGGCTTCGCTATTTCTAAACTCTATTTCTGGAACTAATTGTAAGTCCGTCGACCCTGTACAAAAAGAGCTCTGTGATAGCTTAATTACTGTTGAAGAAGTTTTAAATGCTATCGCACAAATTAAGGTTAACAAATCTCCTGGGGTTGATGGACTCATGGCCGACTTTTATAAAACCTTTTCTGATCTTATTGCCCCCTTTCTTATAGAGAGTATAGAAAAGCAATGTCTTCCACCTACTTTAACTCAAGGATTAATTACATTGATTCCAAAACCAAAAAAAGACCCATTGCTGTTAGATAATTGGAGACCAATTTCTCTCTTAAATAATGATTATAAGATTTTTGCCTTAGTCTTTGCAAATAGAATCAAATCAGTCATGGACCCCCTTATTGATGAGGCTCAATCTGGCTTCTTAAAGAAAAGAAATATTTCAAATAATATAAGATTAGTCCTAGATGTGTTGGTACTGTATAAAGCATTCAATACGGTGGAGCATGCTTTTATTTTTAGGTCTTTACAAAAATTTGGCTTTGGAGACTTTTTCTGTAAAGCTATAAAAAAACATTGTATAGGGAGGCAAATTGTTCTATTAAACTTAAATGTGGTTCGTCCTCTAGATTTGATTTAAAACGCGGTATAAGGCAAGGTTGTCCCATCTCCCTTTATCTCTTCTTGTTTTGCACTCAGCTTATGAATATTTATATTAAATCAAGCCAATTAAAAGATATATCTATTGCTGGCAGGGATATTATCATATCCCAGTTAGCAGACGATACTGTACTATTCCTGAAAGATCAACAGATCCCAGCAGCTCTTAAAGTAGTAGATGCCTTTTCTAAAGCTTCCGGCCTTTATTTAAATATCAACAAATGTGAACTCTTATCTGTAAGATACTGTCAATTATATTGCTAATATCAACATATTGCTAATATCCCAGTGAAGGAATCAGTGACATATTTGGGGATTGTTATTTAGAACGACCAAACTTCTAGATGCAAGATCAATTTTGATCCCATTCTTCAGAAGACTAAAGCAAAGTTGAATCATTGGCTTTTGAGGGATTTATCCCTAAGAGGTAGAGTCTTGTTAAGTAAAGCTGAGGGACTGTCAAGATTAGTCTATACTGCAACTTCACGCGCTGTTTCTAAGGACATGTGTAAAGCTGTTGATACTGCCTTATTGAATTTTCTTTGGAGAAACAAAACTCATTATATTAGGAAGTCTATAATAATGAATACTTATGAATCTGGTTATTTGAACTTCCTTGATTTCAGTACTTTAAATAATATTTTTAAAATTAATTGGACATTTCATTCTAAATCCAAATTCTCTTTGGAATTTAATTCCAAACCTTGTTTTCTCCAGAGTTGGTAGTCTTGATTTTCTCTTGATTTGCAATTATAAAATTGAGAAAATCCCTCTGAACTTATCTTCCTTTCACAAACAAATGTTGCTTGCTTGGTCCCTGTTATATAATCATAATTTTTCACCCCATAGATATTTAATTTGGAACAATCACAATATATTAAAGTCCTTGGGAATAATGTCTCTCCTCAACGGCTCGTCATCGGCGATACTGTAGAGGAGGGACCTTCTGTCTCAGGCGGGGGGCACGATATTCCATCCCAGGCCCGAACTGTGGAACCTTCATGTTTGGCCCCCTGATGGGTACCAACTGAAGGACACTGGGTTTTCGCCTGACGTTATTGAAAACATTCTAAGTGCTAGGGCTTCCACCACTAGAAAAAGTTATGTCAGTAAATGGGGTGTCTTTGAAAGATGATGTACGACACTAAATTACCTGCTTGCTTCAAAGTCCTCTCACAGAAGGTAAATTAAACAATGCAGTTTAATTTGAGGCGATAATCTGGGTACAAGCACAACTTGTGTAGATGATATATAGTTAAACAACGGACATGTCTCTTCAAATAAAATATGAGTATTTAAGTCTCTTTATGGAAGTATTTTTATATATTAAAATAGACAAATAATATGGTGTTTCTTCTGCAATTGGACATATATTCAGTCAGTCATGTCTGGCAACTTGACAAATATGTTGTCAATATCATTAAAATGAATATTAATATAAAAGAAAATGGTCTATAAGTATTTTGGAGATAACAGTTTTTGCAAACTTGTTATATTGGGCGTTATCAAACTTCATGAAACTAATATGCATTTTTTTACTAGTCAATTTACTAGAACAATTTTCAGTCAAACTGAGATCTTTAAAGATTTGCTATCCTGGCTCCCTCTAGTGGACAACATTAGTTTGGCCTTCATCTCGCATTGATATGATAATTGTTTTTTTGGAATGATTACACATTTTTTATGATTATTTTTAATGATTACATTATTACTGATAATATGCCCATATTAAATTTAAATTCACTGATTCGTGGTACCTTATTCCATGTTTTAAGTAGATTTTTCAACTTCCATTATTTTGCTAAGCAATCAAACAATTTTATTTTAAAACATTTTTATTGTGACTCATAATAATTTGTTTAGCAGGCAGGTTCATTTTGAAAAACTATGTCTGGCTTGGAGAAGAGCCATTTTCCACAGACAGATCAGGATGTTCTTCGGGACCACACACACAAGATTAGAATTAGAATTAACATAACTTTTAACAAAAATGATTTTGCACTTAAAATATATTTTATGAAGTTTCTTTCCATAAGACCATTTGACCTTTATACAAATAAATGTCTCACATACAACCTGGGAAATATAGGCTAACTTTACTGAAAACAGTCCCCATTCATACATTCCAGATCTCCAAAACTTTATATAAATTAGAAAGAATAATTATTTTTAATGTTAAACGGGGTAAAAGTGTTCCTAACAGTCATCCTGAAAGATTAGTGATTGAAACAGACATATTTACTCTTTTTTGTTGAGAAATAATGACATTTTCACAATCCTAGAATAACTTACTCTACTCTTACTCTATCCAAACTCTGTGAAGTGTGAAAAGCTGTTGAGACGTTGACAGGTCAAGCATCCCTTCCACTGAGTAAACTTGTGATGCTTGCTTTAAAGCGACTGAACAGTTTAGGCTTATATGGTGGTAAACACACAAGTGAAAAAAACACACAAACTCAATAGTCTTTGTGCACTGTTTTATTCTGCAAGTATAAATGCTGCGGGAACATGGCAAAACCCAAGAAAGTTTGATGCACTTTGTCCAGTGGCCAAAGACATCACAGATGTCACAGTAAGTCGCCCATCATTGGGACTGCTGTGTGGTGTGCAGCAGGCAGTCTTCGGTGTTGTGTAGGTCGAATCAGTCGCATATATCACAGAAGAGATGAGGAGAGGGGTATTAATCGTTGACTCAGCATGACTAGGTAGAAAAGACAAGGCTCTTGGACATGATTGTGTAACATGAACTTATACATTAACAGCTTTTTTGCCCAATATACTAAATTTTATTTGTATATGCTGTCTTCAGACTGCCGTGGCGTGGCATGTGGCTCTGCAGTTGGTCATTACACTGTAAAAAATTATATGGTCAATAAGTTATCACAACATATGTTTTTACATTGTTTTAACTCATCAAAATGTGTTAGGCAATTTTCAAGTTAAAAATACAAGATACAACTAATTTTAAACGGATAAAGTCAGTAACGTAATTTAAGTTGAAATGACTTAAACATCCAAGTTGATTGTACTTAAAAATTCCATGCTGCAACTTTTATTTGTATTTAATTTTTTTTATTTTTTAACAGCGTATTGGCAAACCAAAATAAGCCCCTATACCATACAGCAGTTTGTTGCCCATATGTGTACTACATGTTTTGACCAACAGGGTGCATCATTGCAGTGTTCTAGACTCACATTATTGTGCCCTGAGGCGAGGTCAGCAATGCATGAGGGTCCCCACACCTCTGAACTCTTACCTATGTATTGTATACCTATTCTTGCTATTAAATAAAATAAATGATCAAACTAAAATAAGATTTAATGAGTACATGGGCAATTTCAAAATTCACATTGTAAGTCTCCTGTTTTCTGCAGTGCAGCTGTCATACCACACACTACAACAGAAGATCAATAGGCTCTCATTGCCCGCCGCACGGTAGAAACCAATCAGCAGCTGTTGTGACAGGTGGGACTGCTTTAACTTCTTAAGGAGGTAGAGTCTTTGCTGGGCCCTCTTCACCTGGTGAGAGATGTTAACTGGCCATGTAAGGTCTGCTGAGATGTAAACTCCCAGGAACTTGAAACTCTCCACCTCCTCTCCTAATACACAGAGAGAGCGATGCTCAGTGCCTCCTCTCCTAATACACAGAGAGAGCGATGCTCAGTGCATCTGGATCTTCTAAAGTCTATATCATCTCTTTAGTTTTTGTGATGGTAAAGTCCAGATTATTGTAAGTACACCACTCCACCACATGTTGAACCTCCACCCTTTAGGCTGTTTCGTTGTTATGCGTTATCAGTCCTATTATAGTAGTATTGTCTGCAAATTTAACTATGGTATTGGAGGGGCGAATGGGAGTGCAGTTATATGTGAAGAGTGTGTAAAGGAGAGGGCCGATGACACACCCCTGTGGTGCTCCTGTATTTAGGATCAAAGTTGACGAAGTGCAGCCTGCCATCCTGACAGTTTGCGGTCTGTTACTTAAAAAGTCCAGTATCCATAAACTCAGTGAACTGTCCAAGCCCAGATGTATCAATTTTTGGAAAACCTGTTGAGGAATGATGGTATTATTAACCCTTGTACAGTCTTCGTTTGGGAATTACACTTAGGGTCTTTACATTTACATTTAGTCATTTAGCAGACGCTTTTATCCAAAGTGACTTACAAGTGAGAGCAATAGAAGCAACTAGAACAGTCAAAGGCTACAGTATGCAAGTGCTGTAACAAGTCTCAGTTAATCTAACACAGAACAGATTTTTTTTTTCTATAAATTAGACAGACAGAAAATGAATAGAATGTTAAGTGCTATTCTTGATTGGTCAGGTGCTGCTGGAAGAGACGTGTCTTTAGCTGTTTTTTGAAAATGGCTACAGACTCGGCTGCTCGAATTGAGATAGGCAGGTCATTCCACCAGGTGGGGGCGGTCCAGGAAAAGGTCCGTGAGAGTGATTTCATGCCTCTTTGATATGGCACCACAAGGCGTCGTTCGCTGGCAGAACGTAAGCTCCTGGAGGGTGTGTAAATCTGAACAAGCGAGTTTAGGTATATTGGTGCAGAGCCAGTGGTTGCTTTGAAGGTGAGCACCAGTGCCTTGAATTTGATGCGAGCGGCTATTGGCAGCCAGTGGAGACTGATGAAGAGAAGTGTGACGTGCGCTCTCTTCGGCTCGTTAAAGATCACCCTCGCCGCTGCATTCTGGATCAGTTGCAAGGGTTTGATAGTGCATGCCGGAAGGCCCGCTAGAAGAGCATTACAGTAGTCAGGCAACAAGGCAACAAAATGTAATTTTGTAACAAAACAATTGTTTTGTTTTTTTAGAACAAATGTAATTTTACTCTGTTTATTAATGTTTTTACTCAACATCTGTGCAGTTTTTGGAGTATTTATAATAATTTTAAATTCATATAAATACATTTAAAAAATATATTTTTAATGGATTTTCACACAAAATCACACGTTTTTTTTTTAATGTAAAATTCACTTTATAAAAGACCCAAATTTCTAACTTTCATTCGTGGGGATAACATGGATAATTTGACATGGTTGGGTAAGATTTTGGCCCATCTTTTGGACAATACAGTTTTAAAATGAAAATAAATGTCTTTTACCAGTAAATGGCTGCAGAGCTCCACTATTTGCTATGTGCTATTTGACTGACTGAAAGACATCTTTTCACAAGTATTTTTCAGTTGGATTCATATCTAAATGTTATGAAATCACAATTATAACAATTCAAATGAATACATTTTGTCAAAGTTTAGCATTTTTTTGTACTGAAAAAATCTTTTTTTCATTAGAATCAAACCTGAACAAGAGTTGGAGTCTTTAGAGTTTATAATTTATTTCAAACTGAATTTGAAATAAATCTGATTTTCTCATAATTATACAAATTTAATCTACACTTCAGTTACTAACTGTAACAGAACAAAAATGAACAGTTATATTACATATTGAGTAAAAAATACACAACAAATCAAAATGCAATGAACTGAACAGCAATAACAAATGTATTGTGTGTGTGTGTGTGTGTGTGTGTGTGTGTGTGTGTGTGTGTGTGTGTGTGTGTGTGTGTGTGTGTGTGTGTGTGAGAGAGAGCATGATCATTTTGCATCGTGGATGTTTTATGCATTGTTGGAAGTGTGCCACTTAATTTCTGTATGCGTGTTCTGTGTTGTTTCTGTTTTTGAGGATGAATTTTGTCCATTTTCTAAGCAGCCTGAGTGTGACTTTTTTTGTCACAAGAACATAAAAACAGATATCAATCCGATTCATTTTTTTATTTGTAGATCTAGAGAGTGTTGACATCCGTACAAAGTATCATGCCATTTGGACAAAAGGGAGAAAAAAAATTATTTGAGCAAACGTCCTTTGGGGTCAGAAAAAACCCAGAAGACCGGAGAAGGCTGAACTAAAATCAACGAACAACATCCTCACATTTTTGACTGGTCCAGATGTGAGGCCTGTGTGAAGAGCTGTTCGGATGATTGCGTCATCCGTTTATCTGTTGATCAGATATGCCAACTATAAATAAATACATTATTATTTATTCATAAATTTAAATAAATTATAAATTGTAATAATACACTGATGAATAAACAGTGTTATAAGAGAAGGCTATTAAATAGCAGTCCCAAACTAGGTTTTGTTACTACAATGAAATCAGCAAGTTGGTATTAACCACCAGTCATAAAAAAATAGAAAATAACAAAATGTGAAAAGAAAGTGCTAAGTGAAAGTGGTTTTGGGTTAAGTTTACCGGAAACTACAGTTGGTAAATAGAACATGTTCTTTGACATTTGGATGCATTTTTGTGGGGAGAAGCAAATGGAAACCTCAGTATATGTGTGTGGGCGAAAGACAGGATATCCCACAGCACTCAGCCATTAGCATCACACCCACAAAAGCATGAACAATCTAATAGAACTATTCCCTGGACATAAACTTGTCCCTTTGTGTCAGTTATTGACTTCTGCTCATAGGAAATTATTGATCAATTTCCACACCCTTTCTTGAGAAAGACTTGAGTAAATCTGTGTGTGAGTAAATTCCACACACAGACATTACGAATATCAGATCAAAATTGTGGCTTGTTTTATGAATCCCTATACATTTGCGAGCAGTGTTTCTCCAGTGATCAAAAAGACTCTAGAAATAACCCGAGAAATAAATCCTCATAACTACAGTATCTTTATGATTCTCTTTGCAACCTGTTGCTTTATTTAGGCTAAATAATATTTTTTTAAATAATATCTGCCATTCATGTTTCTACAGAAATAAAAATGTATTTAGTGTACAGTATATTAAAGTTCATGTCTACTCTTGACTTTAACACTTGACTGAATATGGTTTGATATTTACTGGTAAACTGGCTAGTTTGGAAATTGATTGAAGTAATATCTGCACTACTGTTTTAATATACAGATTATAGAGTTACAGATTATAATTAGGGGGATTGAAAAACAAGAATGTAAGGTTTGCATGTTAATGTTTTCACATCTTATGTTTATGGAAACAAAATATGTTGTTAAAAACATAAAATATATTATGACATTATGGCCATAATTTGCATATTTTGGACTGTAAACGCTTTAGTTTCCTGAAGAATCCTTATTTTGTTTTAGTCTATTGACTAAGAGTACATTTGGAAATCCTTGGACTCATTCCCAGCACAGTTTATTGGACGTGGCCAAATCAATACAGTGTATCATGGAGCACTTCAGAGCATCCCATTGTCTTTCCCCAGATTCAGACTCCTTGGCCGAATAAAAAAAGATTCCACATCACTGGCAATGGTGTGTAAGTCTCCATAGTTCTGTCCACTCTGCCACTTCACTATTCAATTCACTGCAATATTTATAGATGTACATAGATCATAGTCATAGATAGATACATAGATGTAGTCTAAAGCACCACAAAATATAGTGAAGAGATGAAGTACTGGAAAGAGGTTTATCTGTGCTTTGGTGTTTTGAGTGACTAATGCTGATATAAAAGCACTATGGACAGGATGTAAACAACCATTTAGCTGAGCTTTTATCTAAAGTGACTTTTTACACGAAAAGTCCCACGAAAGCAACCGGAGGTCTTGACAATTCAAAGGCGACAGTTCATAATCTTATAATGTTTTGGTTGCCAGTTCCACTACCCCACACTACAAGACTGACAGGCTCGAGTGTTGTGTTTTAGTCTCACACTGAATAATTATGCTTCCAAAAATGTTACAATTATTACCTGATTTGCATACAGAAATAGGTGTACATGATAATGAAGTAAAGATTCCATCAAATGTGCACACCCTTCTTACTTTATTGAAAAAACATAGTATAGTAATACTTATACAATTTACTGTACATCACGGCCACGGAGGCCGCTTCAAGCTCACTTATCTCGGCCATGGTGGCCGTTCTCAAGTTCTCTCTTTATGTTTGACCAGGTCTGCCATGGTCCCACTCCAGACACCCAGCTGGCACTCCAGACCCCCACAAGTCAGCTGGCAGTCCAGAAGTCCATCTCTCAGCCAGCTTTCCTCACACGCTCATGTGACCCAAAATACACTGCTGAAAAAAATTAAGGGAACACTTAAATCACACATTGGATCTCAATTAATTAAAGGTGCCCTAGAATGAAAAATCGAATGAACCTTGCCATAGTTGAATAACAGGAGTTCAGTACATGTAAATCACATACAGTGAGTCTCAAACACCATTGCCTCCTCCTTCACATGTAAATCTCGTTTGTGAAAAACACCACGGAAAAATAGGCAAATCTCAACGTAACGCCAGCAGTGATGCAATACATGGGATCATTAATATGTACGCCCCCCAACATTTTCAAAAGCAAGCACATGTTCAATATCTGGCGGAACTGCGCAGCCGCCGTATCAACTGGAGTTCTGCAGCAGTAAGCCTGACGCGAGGATAGCGAACATGACAGATCATGGAAACAAATGTTATGTTCCAGGCTGTGCAGGGGTTTCATACTCTTCCCACAGATAAAACATGTCAACAGGCATGGTTGATGTTTATTTATAATCGGATATCGCAACAATTTAATTCAAAGTTGATAGTTTGCTCAGCCCATTTGACCACGGACAGTTTTCAAACCTGGGACAATATCAATCCGGCTTCGCTCAGCGTCTGACACTGAAGAAAGGGGCAATTCCAACCATATTCCTGCAAGCAGTAAGTGATTTTATCCACTTCTTGACTGTCTAAACCATTTCTGATTAAATCGAAAGTTTCTTAGAGAGACAACATTAACGATAATATCCCTGTTGTTGTCTATATCCAACGCAAGATGCTATACGGTAAGAATAGGATATTCCAAGTGGTTTACATAACTAAATAATATGTCTAATGACAGGTTAATATTATTTCATGCCAGTGTTGTCATAAATTAGTAAATGAAACCATAGATACGTAACATACTATGTTAGTTTAGTTGCTTACACATAGCTCACTCGATCCTTCTAGCTAACGTCCACCATTTAAGTTGAAACGATAGTAATTTGATATTTATTTATTTATATTTTTGACAACTGAAGTATGATTATATACTGATTGATATATATATAAGGTTGAATGCCTAATCTCTCCATCGTCATGACGGTCAGTATAGACGTGCATGCTATCATTGAGCCGCAATGAAACAGCCAATCAGAGCAGAACTCTGCATTAATATTCATGACCCTTCCAAATAAGGCAAAAACAGACCATTTCATCCTGGGGATGATTTCTAGAGTTGTAAATGGACCTGTAAAACCGTATCTGGACAATTATTGACCTTAAATAAGCCATATACCCTCTATGTAGATACCAGAGAACAATTTAAAATGTTGTTTCAAATCATTCTAGGGCACCTTTAAAAATTCAAACATGCTTGTATTCACTCACGACAACATCTGGGCATGCTCTAGATGAGATGGCAGATGGTGTCCTGAGGGATCTCCTCCCAGACCTGTATCAGGGCATCAGTGAGCTCCTGGACAGTCTGTGATGCTACTTGGCGGCTTCAGATGTTCCAATACCTAATGTCCCAGAGGTTCTCAACTGGATTTAGGTCTGGGGAATATGTGGGCCAGTCAATGGCATCAATGCCTTCATCATCACCAGGAGGAACCCAGAGCCCACTGCACCGGCAACAAGGTCTGACAATGGCTCTGAGGATTTTGGTACCTAACATCAGTAAGAATAGTCTATTTAATAATTTTAATAAAAATTCTATGTGTTCTGTTCTAGATGAATTGAGACTTGTTACAGCACTTGCATATTGTTGCCCTTGACTGTCCTAGTTGCTTCTATTGCACTCATTTGTAAGTCGCTTTGGATAAAAGCGTCTCCTGCTAAACGACTAAATGTAAATGTAAGGGAACCATTGGTTAGCACGTGGAGGTCTGTACGACCCTCCAAGGATATCCCTCCCTCCAGACCATTACTGACCCACCACCAAACCAGTCATGCTGGATGATGTTGTACGCAGCATAACAATCTCCATGGCATCTCCAGGCTATTTCACATCTGTCACATGCTCAGTGTGAACAGAAAGGGGAGCCAATGGTGGACTTGCCAATTCCTATTCTGACAGTTTGGTCAATGCCAATTCTCCAGGGATATTCCTCCCCAGACCATTACTGACCCACCACCAAACCAGCCATGCTGGATGATGTTGTACGCAGCATAACAATCTCCACGGCATCTCCAGACTCTTTCTGACAGTTTGGTCAGAAACATGCATGCCTGAAGCCTTTGTAGGGCTCTGGCAGTGCTCCTCCTGTGCCTCCTCGCACAAAGGAGCAGATGTCCCTGTAACGTTTTTTCTCCCGGTATCTCCTACATGCTCTTGAAACTGTGCTGGGAGACACACCAAACCTCCTTGGAACGTTAAGTATGGATGTGACATCCTGGAGGAGCTGGACTGCCTGTGCAACCTGATTGGGTTGCAGGTACTGCCTCATATACCCCTTTTCCACCATGGCAGTGCTAGAGCTAGATCGGAGCCAGAGCTAGTCCCAGTTCATAGTTGGTTCAACTGAGGAGCCTTCTAAGAACCGTTTGCTTTTCCACAGGCTAGAGAGCCACAACAGAGCCAGGTCTTACGTCACTGTATACGTCTCATCTTTCTCAGCAACGCTAGCGGAAAACACAAACACATCAGGCTTGTTCGAGATGCATCGGCGCTGCGCAGACCGATCCACGTATAATATTTAAAAAAACGCATGAGTGAATCAAAAGCATAAGGAGTCGTATGCTCTCGCTGGACTCGTTATCATACGGCGATCGGTCTCTGCACAGCACCGCTGCCAACAAGCCTTCCATCAACAATGCAAACGCTGCGTTACTATTGATTCACATGGCTTTACGATCCTACATCGGCATTAAAACACAACAAAAACACAGCGAATCCAACGCATTCATGCAGTTCGCCGTAATTTGTATAAATGGAGATTACAAACGAGCAGCAGCTGTTAGCTCCATTAGCCGCTATTTCAACAATGGCGGATCTCAAGTCTGTGTTCGTCTTGTTGACCCCGCCCCCAGCGCCTGACGTAATCGGTTCTTACTTCTAGCCCTGTTCTAGCCCAGCAATGTTTTGGTGCTACTTAAGAACCACTTTTCCTGGCTCGGAGCTGGGGCTTTGGGTGTGGAAACACAAAGAACAGATTTGAAACTAGGCTCTGGCTCCGATCTAGCTCTTTGGTGGAAAAGGGGTAATACAGACAGTGACAAGGACCCTAACAAAACACAAAACTAAAAACCAGGGATGTAAACGGATGAGGGGTAAAAAAGAACATTGCGTGGATAGAGAAAACATTCTCCGAGGTCAGGACACTTTTTTTAAAATTGTATATATTTACTTTTCATGCTCATTTCTAGTCACTATTAAAGGGGCACTTCAGCGCTGGGAAGAAGAATGTGTATTTAAACTGTGTCATTTATGTAGTAGAAATGTGAAATTATTTTTGAATTTGGTGCCTTCTAGACTGAGAAAAGACAGAAAATGTATTTTTGTCTCATGTGGATGAAAGACAACAACTCCCAGAATGCACTAGCTTCACTGCCCTACGAGGCCATTCCCAAAGCCACGGCTATCGGTTATCACTTGCCCACCGCGGCACCGCCCCCAACGTCGTTTTGATATTCATACAAATACAATCATTTCGTTCAGTTAGATAATAGACACTACAATTAAAAACTGAACGTGTCTTTTCAATAAAGTGTGAGTGAGCCGAACGAAAGTCACGACAGACGCAGCAGGAGTCAGATCTCATTCATCACGAGAGAAGAGCTGAGCAGAGGTAAGCGCGGCAGTCATTGCGTTGAAGACAAGCGTGTCCAGTCTGGCACGTGGAAGCTATCAGATCGCACGTGGAAGCTAAACTTTCATAGGAATTCATTGAAAAGTTGAAACACTCACTTTGCTCCACTTCGCAGCGTTATGAATGCCCGAGCCGAGCGGCAGCGGCCGAGCGCATTTACATTCTGTGAGTGAGATCCCTCCCCTCGGGGCCGGTTGAAAACATGCGGAACTAGCTCCTGTAGTCTCTAGGCTCTGGCCAAAAATCCTCCGATGACGCAAAATGACGATATTTGCGTCACCGGAGGATTTTTTCCAAAAATAAAATGCATAATTCTCTCGTCTCAGGGGGATATGAGGGGGAAAAGTACCATAATTCGAATATACTACCGGGTTTCTACTGATACAAAGCTTAATGCTAAACCACTGAAGTTATCCTTTAAGTATCTTTGCATTTGCCTGAAAACTAATTCTAACAGGTAAGAGGTAAAAAAAAAAGTGTTTGTTTTATGTAAGGCAAAACAACCCTTTATAAAACACAAAAAGGATCCAATAGATGTGGGAGCTGAAGATCCCGCTGGTAACAAATGCATCAATATTTGGATACTTTGTACACAAAAGACCACCTCGTAAGTTAAACCCTACTTCGTATGACGTTTAGCCACCCGACTTTCAAGGGCCCGCTTCCTTTGTTTTGCTGCATGTCTCAGCCTTGCCCGCTTTTCTTCCTCCAAGGCAACCCTCTTGCTCTCTGCAGCACTACTGGATGACCGATAACCATACTCCTCAGACCTCCTCCGTGCTGGCGTCTGGCTTTGTCTGTTGCTCCAGCAGATTTAATATTTTGGCACAGCCTTTTATCCACTTTACCATATTTTGTATCATCCCTTTTAAACATCTCCACTGCCGTCTTGTTCTCCAAATTCTTTAATTCTAAAAATAACACAAAACATTACATTTTAGCATCTAACATTATTTAAACCAGCGGTTCTAAAAAGGTTTTTGTTCAGCCCCCTTAAAACCTGATAAAATCCTAATAAAATTAGAAAAAATTACATTTCAAAATGATTCGGTCTAAATATTATGAAAATTTTAATATTATTTTAAAAACCTCCAATTAAAAACCCCTACAACTGTTTGAGTTTGTGTTGCTGTTGAAACATTGAAATATATAACAATAAGAGAATAGATCAGAACATAACTTTGCAGAACTGACTTTATTTGCCTGTAAATCTGTCATGGTTTCTGTGGAAATGCAAATAATAGAAACATTCTAAAACGCTAAACGTGAAAAAGCTTAACGTGGCTTAATTTACTAAGACAGTGTTATTAAAAAACCAAACTTAGTAAACACCATACTAATAAAGCATAGGCTACATGCACAGAAAAGCAGATGAGCCCAGAATATGAACGCAACACGTTTAATTGCTTATTATTTTCCTCCCATAAAGAAATCGCTTAACGTGCTAAGACAGTGACATTAAAAGACCAAGGCCCGGTTTCACAGACAGGCCTTAGCCTAAGCTGTGAAACCGGGGGCAAACGTAATATAAAGCATAATATACAGAAAAATTGGGTTTGTGCAGAATTTTATGTTTTAATCACTAAGCATTTTCTTTTTAATGGTTTTGTATGGGAGGAAAACACAACGTGCAATTAAATGAATGCGTTCATATTCTGGGCTCATCTGCTTAGTTGTACGCATGGTATGGTTTAGTATAATGTTTACTGAGTTTGGTCTGTAATATCACTATACATTAATCCAGGGGTTTTCAAACTGGGGTCCGCGGACCCCCAGGGGTCCTCAAGAAGGTTCTAAGGGGTCCCCGGAAAATTTCAGAGAATACAAAGACAAAGCAAAAATGGATAAAGTCTATCAAACATTCTGTTTCATTTCTAAATGTTTCTTGTTGTATCTTTCTAGTGAGTATTTCTCACTATAGTCCCCTTTATCTTGCTCACTGGGGTTTGTAAGGCTGTATTCTTAACGCATGACGTGAGCTGCTTACATATATTTATTGTGAATGCTGCTTATACAAAAAATGTTTCATTGAAAAATGTTCTTCTTCAGGTTTATACATCCAACATCCAATTTAAGTTTGGAAACAATATGTTGTGTTCATAATGTCACACTTACTACTTATCTAACAGTTTAAATGTATTGTCATACATAAAAATATATAGATGTGGTCCCTCATAAAATTTTCATCATATTTGGGGGGTCCTCCTTGGCATCATAAAGTTTGAAAACCCCTGCATTAAGCCACGTTAAGCAGTTTTAACGTTAAGCGTTTTAGAATGCCCCAAATAAGATACCAGATGACGATTTCAGAACACATAGTTGAGTATGAGGGGAGAGCAAGTGAAACCGTGCACGTGCGAAAAGTCCCTTAAAATATTATCTCCCGCGCGCAGCAAAATTTCTCGCATCCCCATGCGGTACCTGCCGCCCTTCACTGCTGCTTTAACATATAAAGCTAAAAAAGATGGCAAGTTCCGAAACTGAGGATCACGTTTGTGTTGTCTGTCAGAAAACCCAATAAATCGGCAGTTGGTATTTTAACATTTCTCTACCACCTCACCTTACAAAAACTGTGTGCTAGGCAGTTGACTGGCTAGCTAAATACTGTGCCTACGTTGACAAACACACAGCCCTCTTTCATACCTTTATTTAGCATTATTAATCAATGTTATTAATAATAATTTTAAATGGCAAAAAAGTAGAAAAAGCGCATCTTACTGTTTCCAGACTCCTCCTTGTCTCCTCAGCTCATGCAGTGAACGCATGCAATCCAAATTATTGCTGTTGTCATGGTCACGCACAAGACGCATTTATTTTCATTTTTTTAATATATTTTTTTATTTATTACCTTGTAATGTCACCCTTCACAAAACGAGAGAGAGAGAAAATCAGTCTGAAACGGACCCCCAAAAAATCGACTATGAAATTTGCGTCTATGAAAGCTAAATCAGTCGGAGGAAGAATAAGGAGAGAACAATTGCCTATGGCCACCACCTGCAATCTGTCCCTTTTGGGAGGTTGTCTTGGCTTGCTGTTGCCTTTCCAGTGACCTGTTGTCACTTTCATTTGCACCAAAACAGAAATTTAATTTAATAATTTATGATTCCTAATTGGACAGATTTATATCCCTGAAGTTAAATTGACTAGGTGTTATACTGTGATGATTAAGTGTTACATTAATTTTTTGAGCAGTGTATATAAAAACTGAAATCTTTATAAAAAAAACTTCTTCCTGCCCTGTCCTGGTCGCCTACCTGCTCATTCTTGCTGGCCACCTAATCAGCCTCGAATTGTCTGCTCGCAGTGCTCGGATGTGGTGGTCTTCTGTTCCTCCGGGGAACTTCAGTTTCATCTGCTCAGCTGTGGTGATCTTATGCTATGTCAAGTCAAGTGACCGTTATTGTTATAGCGCTTTTTACAATTCAGATTTTTTTCAAAGCAGTTTTACAGTGATAAGAAGAAAATGTCATTGTCCAGTTCAATGTGTCATTTCTGTTGTAAAAAAGTTATTAATTTAGTACATTTATCTAGGCTATACAACAGCTCTGGAGAAAACAGTGATGTCATCGTCCAGCTCACTTCAGTTCTCATACAATGGTGTCAGTGCAGGCAGATCACTTATATTGTTGAATATTGAGTGTCCTTTCTTTCACGAGTGCACCATTCCTCCATCACTGCTGCGCTCCCTCACTCACACTCTAAGCTACAATACTCATCACCTGCCAAATACAGGTAAATCATACAGGTTTGGAACGACATGAAGGTGAGTTAATAATGACAGAATTTTCATGTTTGGGTGGACCATCCCTTTAATCCATTACTTCTCCATTACCTAAGGAACTGCACATGGGAGAGAGTAAAAAAATCTAATTTATGACCATCCTTTAGAACTGACTTTAACAGCAGCCACAAGTAAAGCCTCAAAGACCAACTAAAAGGTACTCCGAAGACTAAAAGCAGAGGTAATTTCCTTCTTTTGGGTAAATTGTACCCGAGTGTATAGTTTCAGACAGCAGTATTTTGTTAATGATTAATTAGTTAGCCTTCTAAAGACACAGATGGATATCAAGAAGGCCTCTACAGCTACCAAAAAGTCTTTATCAGATGCAGTCAGAACACTTGTTTGTATGAACGTGTTTTGTAGCTATAAATTATGCATCTGTATATCCGCTGGATATCGAATCTTTAAAGGTTGATGGGACCACAGTCAATATGTGGGCTATCCCTGTAGAGATTATAATTATAATGGTTTCTAACTGCACCTCTTACGATATAGATTTAAGAGGGAAATGTGTTTTCATAACTAATTATGTATTTTCCCCCAAGGGCATTTTAGTACAATCAGTCAGACATGGCTCATCTAAGCCAGGAGAGAGTTTGTTAGTGGTTGTGTGTGTGTATGCGCGTGATCAGATTATAAAACGCTAAAATCTTTCACATAAAGGTTAATAATGAAGGGAGAGCAAATTCAACAAAGAACAGACAAAAAGATGCGAGTCCACACAAGATTTCAGACTTGTACGGATGGACTGCTCTATATAAATTTTTCACATCATTTAAAAAATATTATCTGATGAGTGAAATTGCTCAAATATTATTGTCTGTTTATAAGCAATTTCCAATGTAGAGGTATCAAATATTGCAAAATAATTGTATTCATTGAATCCAAACATATTTGATATTATTTTGTTTTAATCTAGAAATATACCTGATTATATTTAAATATATAACTGATTAAATATATATAACTGACTGATTATAATTTAAATATATACATATACACTCACCTAAAGGATTATTAGGAACACCATACTAATACTGTGTTTGACCCCCTTTCACCTTCAGAACTGCCTTAATTCTATGTGGCATTGATTCAACAAGGTGCTGAAAGCGTTCTTTAGAAATGTTGGCCCATATTGATAGGATAGCATTTTGCAGTTGATGGAGATTTGTGGGATGCACATCCAGGGCATGAACATCCCGTTCCACCACATCCCAAAGATGCTCTATTGGGTTGAGATCTGGTGACTGTGGGGGCCATTTTAGTACAGTGAACTCATTGTCATGTTCAAGAAACCAATTTGAAATGATTCAAGCTTTGTGACATGGTGCATTATCCTGCTGGAAGTAGCCATCAGAGGATGGGTACATGGTGGTCATAAAGGGATGGATATGGTCAGAAACAATGCTCAGGTAGGCCGTGGCATTTAAACGATGCCCAATTGGCACTAAGGGGCCTAAAGTGTGCCAAGAAAACATCCTCCACACCATTACACCACCAGCCTGCACAGTGTTAACAAGGCATGATGGATCCATGTTCTCATTCTGTTTACGCCAAATTCTGGCTCTACCATCTGAACGTCTCAACATAAATCGAGACTCATCAGACCAGGCCACATTTTTCCAGTCTTCAAATGTCCAATTTTGGTGAGCTCGTGCAAATTGTAGCCTCTTTTTCCTATTTGTAGTGGAGATGAGTGGTACCCGGTGGGGTCTTCTGCTGTTGTAGCCCATCCGCCTCAAGGTTGTGCGTGTTGTGGCTTCACAAATGCTTTGCTGCATACCTCAGTTGTAACGAGTGGTTATTTCAGTCAAAATTGCTCTTCTATCAGCTTGAATCAGTCGGCCCATTCTCCTCTGACCTCTAGCATCAACAAGGCATTTTCTCCCACAGGACTGCCGCATACTGGATTTTCTTCCCTTTTCACACCATTCTTTGTAAACCCTAGAAATGGTTGTGCGTGAAAATCCCAGTAACTGAGCAGATTGTGAAATACTCAGACCGGCCCGTCTGGCACCAACAACCGTGCCACGCTCAAAATTGCTTAAATCACCTTTCTTTCCTATTCTGACATTCAGTTTGGAGTTCAGGAGATTGTCTTGACCAGGACCACACCCCTAAATGCATTGAAGCAACTTAAATGTGATTGGTTGATTAGATAATTGCATTAATGAGAAATTGAACAGGTGTTCCTAATAATCCTTTAGGTGAGTGTGTATATATATACAGTGAGGAAAATAAGTATTTGAACACCCTGCTATTTTGCAAGTTCTCCCACTTGGAAATCATGGAGCGGTCTGAAATTGTCATCGTGGGTGCATGTCCACTGTGAGAGACATAATAAAAAATAAAAAGAAAATCCAGATATCACAATATATGATTTTTTTAACTATTTATTTGCATGATACAGCTGCAAATAAGTATTTGAACACCTGTCTATCAGCTAGAATTCTGACCCTCAAAGACCCTCATTTATTATCCTAAATTAGATGCACCTGTTTGAGGTCATTAGCTGCATAAAGACACCTGTCCACCCCATACAATCAGTAAGAATCCAACTACTAACATGGCCAAGACCAAAGAGCTGTCAAAAAGACACTAGAGAAAAAATTGTACACCTCCACAAGGCTGGAAAGGGCTACGGGGAAATTGCCAAGCAGCCTGGTGAAAAAAGGTCCACTGTTGGAGCAATCATTAGAAAATGGAAGAAGCTAAACATGACTGTCAATCTCCCTCGGACTGGGGCTCCATGCAAGATCTCACCTCGTGGGGTCTCAATGATCCTAAGAAAGGTGAGAAATCAGCCCAGAACTACACGGGAGGAGCTGGTCAATGACCTGAAAAGAGCTGGGGCCACCGTTTCCAAGGTTACTGTTTGTAATACACTAATGGTGTGTTCACACCGCCGCCGGCGAGAGCGTCAAAGTGGCCGGAAGTCATTCATTTTCAATGGGAGCCCGGCGGCGAGCTCCGGCGAGAGCGGCGCGGCGCGTCTTGGACGATTTGGGCGTCGAGGAGAGTTGGAATCAGGTCAACTTTATGGTAATGAGCTATGACGCGGTTCGGCGGCAACCGGCGGCAACCAATGGGAATGTAGTAGTGCTCCGCTTGAAATGATTCCAGAGAACGCAGTTCTGTAAACTTTGGTTCCGACAACATTAGTTCCCAAGCAAAATAGAGGAGAGGTTGATCTTTGCGGTAGCGGGTTTCCCTATAATATATATATATATATATATATATATATATATATATATATATATATATATATATATATATATATATATATATATATATATATTCCGCGCAACACCTTTTATATGCAACATTTTCGCGCTAGAAAGCCTTTTTTTCAGCGGGAATGCAATTCATTTGCTCAAAAAAACACCGATTTGAATGCTGCACTTAAACCAGGACAGTTATTGTAAAGTAGGTTGCACACAAATTAATGTTAATGTTAAAGACCAAGGCTAGCACCTATAAACTGCATGTTGACATTAGACTAGCACTTCCAAAAACACAAAAGCCACACCACACAAATGGCTTTTAAATGGTTTATTTCATTAGCAAACATGCAACTATAATTAAGTTAACTTTCACATTTAAATTATTTCATGATGTTATCTTATACGGGTATACCCTACTGTGGTCAGTCAGCACAAATGCCGATTTTAAAAATGCGAACATGATTGTTTGCTTTGCGGCCCCTTTAAATGCAGTTTTAAAAAAGACCAAGCATTCGATCTACGTCAGAGCGGCAGCGCGTCCGTGAATCTTTCTACAGCGTCGAGTGCAGGGCGGCCAGAGCGAAGTTTGACGCTCTCGCCGGCGGCGGTGTGAACGCTCAGTAAGACGTCATGGTTTGAAATCATGCATGGCACAGAATGTTCCCCTGCTTAAACCAGCACATGTCAAGGCCCGTCTTAAGTTTGCCAATGACCATTTGGATGATCCAGAGGAGTCATGGGAGAAAGTCATGTGGTCAGATGAGACCAAAATAGAACTTTTTGGTCATAATTCCACTAAACGTGTTTGGAGGAAGAAGAATGATGAGTACCATCCCAAGAACACCATCCCTACTGTGAAGCATGGGGGTGGTAGCATCGTGCTTTGGAGGTGTTTTTCTGCACATGGGACAGGGCGACTGCACTGTATTAAGGAGAGGATGACCGGGGCCATGTATTGTGAGATTTTCGGGAACAACCTCCTTCCCTCAGTTAGAGCATTGAAGATGGGTCGAGGCTGGGTCTTCCAACATGACAATGACCCGAAGCACACAGCCAGGATAACCAAGAAGTGGCTCTGTAAGAAGCATATCAAGGTTCTGGCGTGGCCTAGCCAGTCTCCAGACCTAAACCCAATAGAGAATCTTTGGAGGGAGCTCAAACTCCGTGTTTCTCAGCGACAGGCCAGAAACCTGACTGATCTAGAGAAGATCTGTGTGGAGGAGTGGGCCAAAATCCCTCCTGCAGTGTGTGCAAACCTGGTGAAAAACTACAGGAAACGTTTGACCTCTGTAATTGCAAACAAAGGCTACTGTACCAAATATTAACATTGATTTTCTCAGGTGTTCAAATACTTATTTGCAGCTGTATCATACAAATAAATAGTTAAAAAAAATCATACATTGTGATTTCTGGATTTTTTTTAATATTATGTCTCTCACAGTGGACATGCACCTACGATGACAATTTCAGACCCCTCCATGATTTCTAAGTGGGAGAACTTGCAAAATAGCAGGGTGTTCAAATACTTATTTTCCTCACTGTATATATATATATATATATATATATATATATATACAAATTATATATTATACAAATGTTATAATTTCAAAATATTTTTGGCAGCACAAATTCTTTTTTAGATTGATAATTCCTGACACATCCAAGCTCACTTATCTCAGCCATAGTTGCCATTCTCAAGTTTTTAAATATTTTCATGGGATTCATTTCAAATTAGCTTTTGAGAACCAAAAATAAATAAAACATTTGAAATAACGGCACTATCCAGGAAAGTTGTAACTGAATTTATAAAGTGGAAATCTCTTTGTAAGTAAGTATGGAGAGAAAGAGAGAGAGGGGGGGGGGGGTGTTGGAAGGAGGGCGATAAACCCTACAAACCAGGTCCACCTCAAGAAAACATTTTATCCCTCACTCTGCTCTTGCGCTCTCTCACACTTAAATTAATTTTCTCTCTCTTTTTTCTGCTCGAGATGTCATCACTGCTGAGGGAAGAGATGGACAGAGTCTTGTTCCGAGCGGAGGGACAGAAGCTGGTGGAGTTTATAGAAATAGAGGAGCAACAGCAGGGACGGCATTTTCTCTGTGTTTCTAGTAAGAAAATTCAGCTTATTTTGTGCATAATTATTTGAGGTGGCATGCGCTGAGCTATTTTCCATCAGAGAAATGAGATACTGGATGAGATACTGAGGAGAAAAAAACAAACAGATCATCTTGGGACACATTCAGATATTGTCTGTGAAGGAGTAAGAATTGTAAAATATATCACTTTGTTTGATGAAGGCGTATAGTAAAAAATAGAACCAATGTGTGTTTAGTATCTAAGGACAAAGAAGCTCAGATCTCAGTGGTCTTGTGTCGGAGAGTTAAGCATTCACGGACCAAGAAGCTGCAGCACTGTGGGCTGGAGGACAGCTATGAGAGAACAGAGATCTGGGCCCTGGAAGAACTGCTGATTCTGGACGGTAGAGATCCAGATGTAGTGAGTTGAGTTCCCTCCAATTTTTTATGATTATACCTGCTACGTAACTGCGTGAACATATTTTGTAGTTAAATCTGAGCTAGACTTCAAAATAACGGTTTTGATGTGTTATATTATACTAGGAAGAGGTGTCTATTTCTTTCCATTGGAAGATGTTCAATTTGTATTTCTCTGCTGTGTTAGGATGATCCCTATTTCTTGATGCATTTCGACTCTGTGCGGCCCGTCAGAGCAGTGAGCTGTGCTGCGAAATACACGCTGGCCCGCTGTCTGCTGTCCCTGAGCAGGAAGCATCACCACACGGCACTTAAACTTAAGAACTTTGACTTGACGTACATTCAACCCACTGCAATGTATTCAGATCGTGGTGACTGTGTTGTCCTTGCGCAGATCTGTTTCTATGCGTTTAATCTGGTGTGTCTTTCCTTGTGTCCTGTGCCTCTGTAGAAAAAGCAGACATTCTGTTTAATCTCTTATAAACTGACCTTAAAAACATAAACTCTTGATGTTGACCAAACAAAGTTAATTTCAGTGTAACCTGTAATACCCTTTGGGAGTGCACAAAGACCGTGCTTTGTGTTTTGAGCACTTAGCCATGCTTTGAGCACTTAGACCACTAACTGTAACATAACTCCAGACTGTCCACAGTGTGTGTGAAATCCAATTTGTGCTTGAGCAAATGCAACACAAAAGGGTGTTTCTGATGAGCAATGCTGTGACTTGAATTTTAAGAACGTATATTTAGCCTATTTATGAACTGTTATAAATGCTACATTTGCCACATTTTTGCTTGTATTTCAGCCGAATCATGATCAAGCTATACTAATATGGTTTATCATTGTAAAAAGTGAAACTACTTGGGGATATTACAGCATACAATTTTAATAATCTTATGCAAGCTAATTTGGTTTTCACATTTCTGTGCTGTGCTTTATGTGAATAAAATATTATTGACATTGCAAAATTATTTATGCCTCACTTTTAACAAATTAAACATTTGGAGAATTTGCTAAATAATTGTAACTGTGTGCAAGGTAGCTTTAACTCTCTGCGTGCATATTATTAGGTCTCCCAATTGAAATACTGTGGGCCACTAAAAGCTTATTTTAATAGCATGTAAAGTACAATCAGACGGGAATTGTTTTTTTTTTTTTTTTTTGAGTAACGTTACATATTACACTTACTAAATGAATTGGTATTTTATTACGTGAAAATAAAAACCGGGCTATATAGAAAATAAATAGTTCCATTATACGAAAATATTTAACTGCAGAATTCCACCAGTCAGGGTGTATTCCATAGAGTCGTGTAACAAAATATGATAATATTATGTAAAAGCTTAAATGTGCACTTTACCACTCTCTTTTTGAACGATCAAATGATGACACTTGAGCCAAACCGCCTTGTCGACGTCATACATGCTTTCAGTGTTTTGGGTCCATCAATTGGGTGGGGTGGCTAAAACGTAGCCTGAATCAAAAGAATACATTAATTCACTTTTAATAGCAATGCCTTGTTTGTAATAACCATTCATTTTCACAAAATAAACTAACATTTCGTCTAAATATATGAATGATTCGAGTAATTTTTTTTGCTTGTGGTTTTACTAGTAACTGACATCTCACCCTGTTTTTGAACGGCGGAGCGGAAACGCGCCTGGCGCCAAATTTCAAGTTTGTATGGTTGAACTGAAAGCAACGCAGAGGGTTCTTTGAAGTTGTTATCACGTATAATATAACCTATCGGTGTAAAGCGTTATTATTGTATTTTACTCGTACTGTGTTTGATCAAAATGTACATAAAGTCTATTGTACTAGAGGGCTTCAAGTCCTACGCCGAAAGGACCGAGATTAACGGATTTGACCCGTTTTTTAACGCCATCACTGGACTGAACGGCAGTGGAAAGTCAAACATACTCGATTCCATCTGCTTTCTACTGGGAATATCTAATTTATCACAGGTGAGTTTTAATAGAAGCAAATCATTTGTTATTATCACGTAGCCATATTTCTAAAAACAGCTCTGTGATGGGAGTTTTTCTGTGGCTGCGCTTTATTTTTTATTAGTTTATTTATTTTGTTTATTTAATAATCAAACAATATTTCGAATGGTTCTATTTTATAAATCACTTGTATGACAACAAGAACCTTAAAAGTTAAACAGAATATATGTATAACGTTACATATATTGTTGACGTGACATCGCATTTTCACAATACATGACGACAATACTAATTATATACATTTTTATCTAGTGTAGATTAGTATGGTCATCGTTTAAAATGCAGTAAATGGTTAATGTCTTTTTCTGACATTAACCTATTCGTATAAAAACGACTTTGTCTTTAGATTAACATTTCTTTTTAGTCAAATCTCCAAATTGTCCTACGACTGTCTCAAGCATGGTTCAATAAATTACAACTTCTAACGTATCAGTTAAAAAGTAAAGCATACCAATGTTAATAAATACCTCAGGCATAATTTGACAAGTGTCTATTTGAGTAAATTATGTCCTCAGTAACAAGGTTAATTAGTTGAAGGACCCCATTCAGGGTCATGTGCACATGGTAAGATTTTGTCTCAGAATTGTTCAATTATAAAAAAATTTTGGAAGCACTATAAAAGTGTTAATTTGTTGTCATTTGGTGCGACACCCCTTGTATTCTTAATTTTTTTCTGTCACATCATAGGACACGTTTCAGTAAAAATGTTCAAAAAACAGTGAAAGAATTGACAAAGTTTGTGACCGCTTATATTTTCTCAAACATCAGACTTCACACTACATAACAATATGCAATTTCTTCTTCAAATGTGGTGTTTTACAAAAAAAAAAGGTTTTATTTTTTTCAATGCAGAGGGTGACTTTTTAATAAATTATGGATGTAAGTTGCAGAATTCAAAAGCTATAATACTGCTTGTTCTGCTTTGTCAAACACTGTAGGTCCGTGCCACTAATCTCCAAGATCTAGTGTACAAAAATGGCCTGGCTGGAATTACCAAGGCAACTGTGTCCATTACTTTCGACAACTCCAACAAGAAACAGAGTCCACTTGGTTTTGAGACACACGATGAGATTACCATCACACGACAGGTATTCAGCCAGAGATCACAGATTTTAGAGATAGCTAGCAACAGGCATCCAAGAGCAAGTAATCCAGCTTGTAACGCTGTTGTGTGCAGGTGGTCATAGGTGGACGCAACAAGTACCTCATCAACGGTGTGAACGCAAACAACCTGCGAGTCCAAGATCTGTTTTGTTCAGTTGGCTTAAACGTCAACAACCCTCATTTTCTGATCATGCAGGTAACAACCATAATACACCCATCAAGAAATTGATGTGGCTTTCCTGTTGCTCAAACAGTAGAGCATGGCGCTAACAACGCCAAGGTCATGGGTTCGATTCCCAGGGAAAGCAAGAATGACAAAATGTAAAAATGTGTACTTTGAATGGAATGTAAGTCGCTTTGGATAAAAGCATCTGCCAAATGCATAAATGTAAATGTGGCCTAATATGATTTTTTAATAGAAGTATTAGATATTCATATTCTTAAAGGAGTAGTTCATTTCAGAATGAATTTCCTGATAATTTACTCACCCCTACGTCATCCACAATCTTTTTTTGTCTGTCTGTCTGTCTTCAGTCGAAAATGCATTTAAGAAATTAAGGTTGAGGAAAACATTCCAAGATTTTTTTCCATATAGTAGTCTTCAACTGGTTACAATGGTTTGAAGGTCTAAATTGCAGTTTCAATGCAGCTTCACAGAGCTCTACACAATCTCAGACAAGGAATAAAGCTCTTTTGTAGCAAAATGATAGGTATTTTCTAAAAAATATACAAATTTATATACTTTTTAACCAAAAATGCTCTTCTTGCTCTGCGCCACGCATTACGTAATCACGTTGGAAAGGTCATGCGTGATTAGGTGGAAGTACCGCAGTGGGCGAAAAACTCAATCTGTTTTTCATCCAACTTCAAAATTGTCTGACATTGTTGCTTTGCCTTAATTTTTTTGTCTGTTTTATCTGCATAACAATTTCGTTTCATCTGATTTACTTTCCCTTTGTACTTTTGCATACGTCACGCGTGACCTTTCCAACGTGATGGCGCAGACCAGAGCAAGAAGCATTTGCGGTGAATTTATATACTTAAAAACATTTTTTTTAGAAAATGAACGATTGCTTCCCTAGATAAGACCCTTATTCCATGTCTGGGATTGTGTAGAGCCCTTTGAAGCTGCATTGAAACTGCAATTTGGACCTTTAACCCATTGAAGTTCACTATATGGAGAAAAATCCTGGAATGTGTTTCTTCAAAAATGTATTTTTGACTGAAGAAAGAAAGACATGAACATCTTGAATGACGTGAGGTTGAGCAAACTATCAGCAAATCTTAATTCTGAAGTGAGCTACTCCTTTACCAACAGGCCTTTTTATTTTAAAATGAATGTGAATGGCTGTTTGCAACTTATTTTACTTGTGGCGTTTTTTTTCCCTCAGAAATAGGGGTCAATTTTGATTTCATGTTGATTTAGAGATCAATTTCTATTTGGATTTCCTGATTCAGTTGTAGTTAGGATTCACATTCCCAGTAACTCTAATTTTATGTTTATTTCAGGGGAGAATCACCAAGGTCTTAAACATGAAGCCTCCTGAGGTGAGATGTGGTTGCCATTTGAATGTACTTGGTTGTGCTATAATCAAATTTGATTGTAGCAATAAAGCTTTCAATTAAATTGCACTGGATTGATTATTGGATGAAGTGACACAAACATCCATTGTCTTCGATGCACGTTTATATTTTTCTTTACTTATGTGTTTTTTAAAAATTATGTTTTTGTTTATAGATTCTGGCAATGATTGAGGAAGCGGCAGGTACCAGAATGTATGAGTGCAAGAAGATCAGTGCTCAGAAAACTATTGAGAAAAAAGATGCCAAGCTCAAAGAGATTCAGACTGTATGTACATTTATTTAGATATTCATTTGTATGTAAATTACCCAACAATTGGAATGATATCTCAGATATCATCTGTGTTTGTGTGAGATAGATCCTGGATGAGGAGATCACTCCTGCTATGGAGAAACTGAAGGAGGTATGTTTTTTTTAAAGAATGGAAAAGAATGTTCTATTTGTTTTGTGAAACCCCAAATAATTAATAATGAATAATAACTTTATAATTGAATGTATTATTAGATTACATTTCATGTGTGCATATATTTGATTAGAAGTCATGCATTTTCATGTTACATTACAAATTATTTAACATTCACATGTATATAGATAATTAATAAATAATAAATAAATGAAATGTGTAGGCTAATTAATAAATCATGTAATCTAAAGGCTATACATTACTATGTGCCTCTGTTTCTTTGTGCTGCTGAACTGTATTTTGTTTATCATTGAAGTTTTCTAACAGCTTCAGTTCCTTACTGTGGACAAAGTACATATAACGTGCAATATATACTTATCTTTTTGTCATATCCTATCCTTCTCTCTTGCTGCTTAGGAACGTGCATCCTACCTGGAATACCAGAAGCTCATGCGTGAGATTGAGCACTTGAGTCGACTGTATGTGGCGTACTTATTTGTGTGCGCCGAGGAAACCAAGCTGAAGTCTACTGAAGAACTGCAAGAGATGCAGAGCTCCATCGCGCAACTGCAAGAGAACATGAAACAGAACGAGGCCAAAGTGAAGGAGCTGAGCGCGGAGATACATGAGTTGGAGCGCAGGAGGGACAAGGTGAGCAGCAGAGCAGACAGTCAGGGTTACATTGATCTGAAAATAGGAGCAACAAGCATTAGTACAGGTGCTGGTCATAGAATATCATCAAAAAGTTGATTTATTTCACTAATTCCATTTTCAAAAGTGAAACTTGTATATTATATTCATTCATTACACACAGACTGATATATTTCAAATGTTTGATTTTCATTTTGATGATTATAACTGACAACTAAGGAAAATCTCAAATTCAGTATCTCAGAAAATTAGAATATTGTGAAAAGGTTCAATATTGAAGACACCTCCAACACCTGCAAAGGCCTTTATATGGTCTCTCAGTCTAGTTCTGTAGGCTACACAATTATGGGGGATAGGGTTGGGCGATGTCTCCTAAATTGGCAGCTGACGATGTTTACAGTAAAACATTGTGATGGACGATGATATCGTCGTTTTTTTTAAATTAATACAAATATATAATTTACTATATCTGTATTTTACTATCTCTTTACATAAATACTATTTTCTACTTCAAAACTATATATAATTTTATTTTACTAACCCAAATAATGACTCATGAAAGGGGAAAAAAGTAGCTTCCTTCCACTTAAGAAGAGTTGTGCACTTTTTATTTTAATAAATCTCTTTACATAAATGCTATTTTCTACTTCAGAACTATAATTTAGTTACTAACCCAGTGTTTTGTATGTTAATGTTGTTTTACGTGAATAATACCGAGTGAAGCACAAAGCTTTGTTTACAAAGGAAATAAATTTGCAGCCATGAATGGATTCATGCCGAATGAGAGAGGTAGGCTGAGCCCAATTTAAGATTTGTCAGCTTTTTTATTCTGTTTTGCGACTTCTGCGAATTTTAACAATAGGCCTAACGTTAGTCCATTTTATCCCACATGGACATCTCGTTTCTTTTCTCAAATCTTCACTCGCGTCGCACCCATTTTCAAAGGGAATTATAAACGTTTCTTCCTTTCGTTTGTTTATAACATATTATACCCATTCACGCCCTTTATTGTGGGAAAGTATAAAAACACTGTAGGATGAGTAGGCTACCTTTTTACTTAATTTTATTTAACACAGTTTGTGCTTGTTAGACTTGGTAAGGCGCGTCAAGTTTATTTGAATGGCGCATTTCACACACAGGCCATTTTACTTTCGTTTTCTCTGGCAGTGAATAATCAAACATAGCTTAAATGTCTTGACCCTGTGGAAGATAAAATTCGCTCTTCAGAACAAGTGTTGCTTTACAACATCAGGAGAACACATGAAGACAAAGATATTTGAGAAGGTGTCTACAGCTCGTGTTTCATCTCGCGCAGAGCTCTATATGACGCATCTTTGAGGGGAAATTAGTTTTTTTTTTTTTTTTTTACTAATATTTAATTTTCTTATTCTTTAGGTTACCATTATTTACTCATAATCGTTTAAATGTTTTACAGGCTGTGGTGTGTTGTTTCACTGCCGGAAGTGCTGAAATAAACATGCATGCTTATGAAATGGATGTTTGGGCCTCGTTTATTATTTCAAAATGTAGGCTATATCTGGCAAAGACTACAGTATTTAAAATATAATATATGCATTAGTTATATTCTCAATATAATTTACAGAGCAATCCCTGCAAAAGTTTTTGTTTAACTATAGAAGAGGATTAGTGTGCGTCGCACTCACAACAAGACTCGCAATGGGGGGGCGTGGCATCACGATGGTGGCGCTCCATCGTGATGTCAGTCAGCCATCACATCGTCCATCGGCACAACCCTAATGGGGGAGGCTGTTGACTTGACAGTTGTCCAAAAGACGACCATTGACACCTTGCACATGGAGGGCAAGACACGAAAGGTCATTGCAAAAGAGGCTGGCTGTTCACAGAACTCTGTGTCCAAGCACATTAATAGAGAGGCGAAGGGAAGGAAAAAATGTGGTAGAAAAAAGCAATAGGGATAACCCATTGAAAAATGTGGGGGAGATTCACAAAGAGTGGACTGGAGCTGGAGTCAGTGCTTCAAGAACCACTACGCACAGACGTTTGCAAGACATGGGTTTCAGCTGTCGCATTCCTTGTGTCAAGCCACTCTTGAGCAACAGACAGCATCAGAAGCGTCCCGCCTGTGCTAAAGACATAAAGGTCTGGACTGCTGCTGAGTGGTCCAAAGTTATGTTCTCTGATGAAAGTAAATTTTGCATTTCCTTTGGAAATCAGGGTCCCAGAGTTTGGAGGAAGAGAGGAGAGGCACACAATCCACGTTGCTTGAGGTCCAGTGTCGGCCGAAACTTTACTTTACTTTATAAAGTTTTAAATATGGATATTTCTTACACAAACGCATCGATTCGCTTCAGAAGGCCTTTATTAACTCCCCCGAAGCCGCGTGGAGCATGTTATTTGACGGACAGATGCATTTCTTTTATGGACTTCAAAAACAGAGTAACTATTACTGCTATTATAAAGCTTGGATTAGCCAGGACTTTTGTAATATAACTAAGATTTTATTCGTCTGAAAAAAGAATGTCATATACACCTAGGATGACTTGAGGGTGAGTAAATCATGGGCTAATTTTCATTTTTGGGTGAACTATCCCTTTAAATGATGTTTGCACTTTCAAATGTGCACTTCAAATGATCAATGCAATCAATCACAGTTCTAATCACAAAAAAAGCATGTCAAAATGACTATTCCCAAACTGTAAATGTTTGGCTCATCCAAAAAATGTTATTCTGCATTTATCCACTTCCATGTTGTTTTTGTGCGTCATGCAAGCATTTGAATGTCTATGTTTACTTCAGTATATGCACTTTGTTAAGCCTTCGTGCCTCTTCAGAAGACTAGGATTTGGGTTAGACCACTCGATTGATTGATTTTTTTTTTTTTTTTTTTTTACAATGCCTTTATGACTTTTTTTGGTATCTTTTTAAGTTTTAGAGGAATGGCCTTTAAATGGAGGGACATAAATCTCAGGTTTCAAAAATACCACAATTTGTGTTTGGTAGTTGAACAATTTGATCTGGCTGTATTGTTATAAATCTTACTGCAGCTTCATCTGCTGTGTAGCTTTTGCAGAGTGAAGATGGATTAACTGTTCTTTGTGGAGAGGAAAACTAATTTATTGGGAATTATTTGTGGTCCAAATGAAACGCATTCAAGGACCACAGTCCGCTAAATGGTGTGGTGACCTGTGTTTTAAACAGGTAGGCTTTATTTTACCTGAACAGGTTTGGTAATTGAGTATTTGTCCTGTGGAGACTGAAGGTCTGTAATAGAGGGTGAGATGGTGGGTAATGGACTGGCAAAAAGTATTAAATTCTTAGTACGGGAAAATATTTTTGAATATTTTATGATGCAAATTGATATCTGTTAGAAAAGTGTGCGGTTGATTGATTGAATATTTCTGTCTCCTGTTGTATTCCATTAGCATGTCTCATATCTGTGTCTGTCTCTCTAGGAGGTTGGGGGGGTGTTGAGGACTCTGGAAGAGACCCTGTCTGAAGCACAGAGAGTGGACACAAAGGCCCAAAGTGCTCTTGACCTGAAGAAGCAAAATCTGAAAGATGAGACCAAGAAGAGAAAAGAGCTGGTCAAAAACATGGAAGAGGTAAAAATGATTTATATAATACTGGCGAAAATGTATGCAATTAAAATGATTACAAAATAGATTTAATCAAAATGAAAACAAACTAATAACATAAAAGAAAAGATTACATTTCCATGGGGGGAGATTGTGATATACATCAAGATATTGCCAGAAATCAATGTTGTTGTTTTTTAATGTAAATGATTTAAATGTTAACTAACTTTGAACTAGGATAAAAAGATGATGTCAGCTAAGGAAGTGGAGGTTGCCAAAGCGCTGGAGCGGCTGAAGACCATGCAGGAGGAGGGGCAGAAGGATGCAGAAGCGCTGGAGGCGGCCCAGCAGCATTTTAAGGCAGTGTCAGCTGGTCTCTCTGCCAATGAGGATGGAGCTGAAGCCACGCTTAGTGGCCAGATGATGACCTGCAAGAATGACATAAGTAAAGCTGAGACAGAGGCCAAACAGGTGACCGTTTTGACATTTTAAAGACTGACAACGAGTCCAGTAATCACAGTGATGCGGGAATGTTTGTTTACTATATACTTCAAAATCTTCATTCACTGTACATGCTGTATATTACTCTTGATTAATAATGTCCCAAGAAAATTTTTGGGGTTAAAAAAAAAATAATATTTTTGAAAATAATATACTTTTATAATATTTATACTTTTATTTATACTTTTAATGCTCACCAAGGCTGCAATCAAAGCCTGCGATCAAAAATACAATAACTTTCACTATAATATTGATTTGTTAAGATTCTATTTTTAATATATTTAATAATGTGTATTCCTGTGATGACAGCTGAATTTTTTTGCATCATTACTCCAGTCTTCAGTGTCACATGATCCTTCAGAAATCATTCTAATATGCTGATTTACTGCTCAAGAAATATTTGCTATTATAAATGTTGGAAACAGTTGCTGCTTAATATTTTTGTAGAAACTTTGATTAATTTTTTTTCAGGATTTTTTGATGAATAGAAAGTTCTAAAGAACAACATTTATTTGAAATTATAATAAATGTTTTTACTTTCACCTTTGATCAGTTTAATGCATCCTTGCAGAATAATTTTAATTATTTGCTTTAAGAAATCTTAATACCCTAAAGCTTTTGATAAATTGTGTATATTATATTATTTAAAAAACATTTGAAAAGTGATTGTTAATGTCTCTGTTCTGTGTTTTAGGCTCAGATGAAACTGAAACATGCCCAGCAGGAGCTGAAGTCTAAGCAGGCTCAGGTCAAGAAGATGGACAGTGGCTACAAAAAAGACCAGGACACATTTGAGGCTGTGAACAAATGCATAGAAAAACTACAGGCTGAAATGAAGAAACTTAACTATGAAGGTAAAAACTAAAAACATGTTGAGTGTGATTGTAGTTGAATTCGGTGCAGTTAATTCAAGCCTAATCTTTAACTGATAAAGAGGGAAAGCTGAATGTGAATTGTAAACTCAGATTCAATTTAATTCATAGCTTAATTATTAAATGAGTCTTCTTTTTCTTTTAAGTCTAAAACATTTTTTAATGAGTAGATTGACTTGTATGTTCAGACGGACGTGAGGAGGGTCTGTTGGAGCAGAAGAGGCAGTTTTCACGGGATGTCAATCAGCTCAGAGAAACCTACGAGTCCCTCATGGGGCAATTCCCGAACCTGCGCTTCGAATACACGTGAGAACATGCAGGCCGTTTTCATTTAGACTTGTTACTTAAGTGTCATTCATACACTAACAATTACAACAGTGAATCTAATGGTACTGTGTGTGTGTATGTAGGGACCCAGAGAGGAGCTGGGACCGCAGTAAGGTGAAGGGTTTGGTGGCAAATCTTTTCACTGTAACTGATGTGTCAAACGCTACAGCCCTGGAGGTGGTCGCAGGTGGACGACTCTATAACGTAGTGGTCGACAACGAGGTAAGTATTCCTTTAAGAAGCACATGGGCGTAGCTATTGATTAGATTTGTTTGTCATATACTACAATTTAAAAGTTTGGGATATATATATATATATAAACCCAATATGGACATTATTTATTTTTATTTATATATATATATATATATATATATATATATATATATATAATAATTTTTTTCGGCAAGGATGCATTCAATTGATCAAAGTGGCACTAAAGACGTTTATAATGTTAAAAAAGATTTATGTTTGATATAAAGGCTGTTTGAACAGTATTCATCAAAGAATCCTGAAAAATGTATTATGCTTTTCACAACAACAACAAAAAAGCAGTACAACTGTTCTCAACATTGATGATAATAAATGTTTCTTGAGCACCAAATCAGTACATTACAATGATGTCTGAAGGTTCATATGACACTGAAGACAAGAATAATGGCTGCTGAACATTCAAATTTGCATCACAGGAATAAATTACAGTTTAAAAATATATCAATTTAAAACGGTTATGATAATTCACACAATTATGGTTTATTTTTAATGTACACTACCAGTCAAAAGTTTTTGAAAGTAGTCTCTTAATCTCACCAAGGCTGCATTTTTGATCAGAAATACAGCAAAAACAGTATTGTGAAATATATTTACATAACTTTTCTATTTGAATATATTTTAAAATGCATTTTATTTCTGTGATTCAAAGCTGTAGTGTATATTAAATAAATGCAGCCTTGGTGAGCATAAGAGACTTCTTTCAAAAGCATTTTTAAAAATCTTATAGACTGCACTTTTGAATGGTAGTTTGTCATTATCTAGCAAAATTGTTTTGATTTTAAACTTGGCTATTTGCAGGTTACTGGAAAAAAGCTCCTGGAAAAGGGTGAACTGAGACGCAGATACACCATCATTCCTCTAAACAAAATCTCAGCACGTACCCTCAATGATAACGTAGTGCGCACTGCCAAAAACTTGGTGAGACCTCTGCTATTGAGCTGTTGTTGATTTGATTATGATTTGTTTGAAGTATTCTCAGCTGGATTTTTTTTATTTATGAAAGGAAACCCTTTTGTTCTGTGTGGCAGGTTGGGCCAGATAACGTGCACACGGCTCTGTCACTGGTAGGTTATGAATCGGAGCTGAGGAAGGCCATGGAGTATGTTTTTGGCACTACGCTGGTTTGTGACAGTTTGGACAATGCTAAAAGAGTTGCCTTTGACAAAAGTGTGAGCACCAAAACCGTTACTCTTGGAGGAGACGTGTTTGATCCTCAGGGAACATTAACAGGAGGTTTGTATGTGTAACTGTCTATAACTGCATGAGATACAGACCCTCACAAAAGTATTCAGACCTGTTAATGAATACGTTATAGCTCAAACTATTTGTTCTGGGATATAATTTCACGAAAATTCCAAATGACCATAAATCTTAACTTTTTCCTCTTAACTTTGATGTGAATTTTGGGGGAGAAAGTGCTAATTGTCTAGCCTGACGTCGTCATACTCAATTCTAGTCAGAATTTGAGTCTGATACTGCTCCGTTGGGCTGTGATTATGGGGCGTGTTTAAACCGAACCAGGAAAGACCTCAATTGGATAGACCTACAACCAATCAGAGCAACGCATAACGTTAGTTGTCAAATGTCAACAGAACTCAACTGCGCTGTGTTGCTAAGTCTGCGGGTTGAAGCGACCCCAATTATGTGATGTACAGACACAGGAATGCGAAATTTAGCTGGCAGACCAGCCAAAATAACACATATTTTACCCCCCAAATGCCATTTTTCCCGGAGAACCCCCCCACCCGGAAAGCTATGGGGCTTGTTTTTGGCTAGTTTTGAGTAGCAATCGGTATTGGGCGGGTTTTGTTGTAAAAACTTGGCAACCCTGTCTGCACGCACGCCCGGAATAAGTAGCCTAAGGTTAGAAGAAAAAGATGAGTGTAAACGATCTTTGCCGGTGTTGTAAAAAAAATAATTTAAGGATACACAGAGTACTTACCAACACGATCATCATTTCTGAGAGAAATAGTAAAGGTGAATGCATATACGAACAAGTTCTCCGTTTAGGATTAGAACAAATTCAACCCAAGCGCCTTTGATGACGTGGATGATTACGTTACTGTTTATCATCTGTCCATCATCGTCTAAAGCCCGCCCTGACAATTTCATTGGTCTGAACAGTTTCTGTTCGGGCATAATTACTTTTCTATGGATCAAGTCCAGACTGAACTGCCCGTGCAAATTTTTTTGTGGGTTTTTTAAGTTCGTCTGGCATCCAGGCTACTAATTGTCATGAAAATATATGTAAAATCCTAAAGTTAAAAATCCTAAAGTTTTCCTACATTTTCCAAAAATAAGCTTCTTGAATTTTTTTTTTCTTTTGATTTTTGAGGCAATTATGACCTGTATTTTTATATACTATTATAGTATTTATTTTCCTATTAGCTTATATGTTAATATTTTCTGTTTTTAATTTTAGTTTAAAGGTCCCGTTCTTCGTGTTCTTTTGAAGCTTTGATTGTGTTTACAGTGTGCAATATAACATGTGTTCATGTTTCGCGTGTAAAAAAAAAAACAGTATTTTTAACACAATGTACTTATCTGTATACCGCTGTTTTCACTCTCCTAATAACGGCTGATGACTTCCTTTATTCTATGAAGTCCCTCCTTCAGAAATACGTAACGAGTTCTGATTGTGCCAGCGGTTCCCGTGTTGTGATTCGACAGCATCTTAGCGCACGTGGAAAGGTCACGCCTCTTAACGGGAGAAATATGCACTTAATGATCTCTACAGCGTCCCTGGGAAAGCCAAACAAAGGTGATTTGACTCCGGGATGAAAATAACAGCGTCTCGACGACATGGCGACAAACACACTCAAACGCAACACTTCCTTTTATCCACGCGACCCTCCTCTTCTCCACGTGGGACAGCAACAAGACCACGCCCCCTTTTTTCACGTATTCTTGTGGGCGGAGTTTAGTCTGTTCTACTGTTCTACTGACGTCATTTATGAAGGAAGTACCAGGATGTAGTCCAAGCCAGCCGTTCGCTGTAGGCTTTGAAAGGGAACTTCTGTTAAATAAAATATCTCGCTTGGCATTGAACTTTGAGCTTTATAATTTTACAGGTATTATTTATGCTCTAACAGCAACATTACACACTAACTAAAGTTTGAACAATGGGATCACGAAGAACGGGACCTTTAAAACGTGAATATATTTTTAGTAATGTTAGTCCTTCAACTTAAATATCAGTTATTTACCAAGGCAACACTTCTATAATTCTTTCCATCTAATATTTATTTTAGCTTTATTTAAATTACCAAAATGATTTTAATAGTTTTAGTTTAACGACAACACTGATTATGACCTGTTCTTGATGTGTTTTGTGATATTCACCCTTGAGAATTAAATTTTAAGTAGAGTTTTATAGTTCAGTTGGGGGCATTTGGCTCCGTTTTATGCTCTTGGCAGATCATTTATTACATTATTAGATAATCTTACATTTGGTCAGTTTATGCATACCCTGGGAATTAAACCTTGAGCTACAGGATTGCTCAAAGATGCCTCTTTACTCTCATTAAACTGTATAATGTAATGTCACCATTACATCAGCCATTGAAAGGCAAGGCAAGTTTATTTGTATAGCACATTTCATACACAGTGGCAATTCAAAGTGCTTTACAGAGAAATGGAAGTAAAAAAGAGAATTAAAAAAAAAAAAAAAAAAAAAAATATATATATATAATATATATATATTATATAATATAATATAATATAATGGTCCAATAATATAGGGGTTAGAGTAAAATCGTAAACCTGACTCCCCATTTTCTTCCACTCAAGATAGGGGTGATTTCAGGTTATATATCACCCCTATCTGGAGTGGAAGAAAATGGGGAGTCAGGTTTATGATTTTACTATAACCCTTATATTGGTGGACCACTATTTACAAACAGAATAGTAATACCGGTGGGGTTTTCATCCAGGAGACAGATTAGTTTACAGTCTGAATGCATTTCCAAGGCAAAGTAGAACATGGTGTTTTTAATAACTTGTGTGTGTCTGTGTAGGTGCACGTGCTCAGACGGCCTCCGTCCTGTCTAAACTGGCTGAGGTGAAGGACATCCAGGACAGTCTGAGGTCTAAAGAGGCAGAACTCACCGCAGTGGAGTCTGAGCTCAGCAGCCTCAAAGGCACTGCTGAGAAGTGAGTCTCTGTCCAATATACAACCTCTTAAAAATGTGAACAATCAGAACAAATGTACAAGGTGGATGGCTAAAAGGTTTTGTTTTGTTTCGTTTCGTTTTTTCTTTTGTGTTCTCCTTCAGATATCGTCAGCTCAAGCAGCAGTTAGACCTGAAGACTGAGGAGGCTCGGATCCTAGAGACCAAACTTCAGCAGAGCTCCTTTCATAAACAACAGGAGGAGCTGGAGAACCTGCGCAAGACCATCGGTACACACAAATACCTCTCTTTGCCATAATGTGCTAGTTCTCTCGCTGAAGTCAGGGCTCTGTACAGTTAAACAATAGGACCAACTGTTGGTTTCACTGTTCTTTAACCATCCTGGTGCTCCATTTCTTTAGAGGAGTGTGAGGAAACGCTACAGAAGACGAAGGAAGTTCAGAAGAAGGCGGAGGAGAAGTACAAAGTTCTGGAGAACAAGATGAAAAACGCTGAGGCCGAGAGAGAGAAAGAACTGAAAGCAGCCCAGCAGAAGCTCAACCTGGCCAAGAGTAAAGCAGATGCCTTCAACAAGAGACTGAAAGAGAAACAGCAGGTACTTTGTGTTTACTATAGTCCTATTCGTACTGCAATTGTTTCTCATGGGGATGCAAGGTACGGGGCTAGTCTGTGACTTTTTTTATTGCTGTCTGAATCCAGATTGTCCATGATTTTCTTCCACCACCTGTATGAAAATTCCTAGACAAATTACGTAGGTTTTTTTTCTTTTTCTTTTTTCAACATTTTAATTGCAGTCCAAAACCACATCTGAGTTTACGTGAAGGGATCAATCCAAAAGACTTGTTCACAGGAACTGTATGGTAACTGTTGCATTCTTTTGTAATGTGCGTTTATTATTTATATATACAGTGAGTGAGAGCTGATATAAAATAGATATGCAATACAATTTTAATTTATATCAATATCAATTGTATATAATGCATATTTTAAGGCTTGCACAACAAATAGTTTTACTAGTCGACAAAGTAGCCAGGTTTTTTATGGGTATTTGCGATATTTTTATGTAAATAAGAGGTTGCTAACTTATTTCTGCTAACTTCCACCTTTTTAAAATGACATCCATCTGTAGGAGAGGGAAAAATGCAAGATAAAAATACATTTAAACCATAGTGTCCTTTTTATTATTAAATAGGAAATTTACATGAATAAATTATCAATATTATTTTCCTATTATTTCTTTTTTTCGTCAAGTCACCCTTATTTATGTAGCGCTTTTATACAATACAGATTGTTTCAAAGCAGCCTTACAGTAGCTATGTTTGCATCCAAAGTTATGAATTTAACTTTGGAATAATTGGAATATCTCATTAAGCATTTCCAAATAAAACACAGTTTCCATCCAATGAGCTGAAGAGAACAAAATCGGGACTTTCTGATAAACTGGCACTAAATATCACTAAGAAAAATGAAAGCTGCAGCAGTAGGAGAAGCCACTGTATATAATAAATTCTCAGAGCATGCAGACAAAACGCTATAAAACTATCTTGCTTTTAGAGGCTACCTGCTGTTTAGGAACGCAGTTCTGGGAAGTAATTGAACCTCTTTGACGACAGACTTCGCTCAGGCATTTCAGAACAACCAAAACAGCATTTCAGATGCTGTGCAATGAGATCGGTCTGCTGGTTGGTCCAGTTATGCCGTCCTATTGCAAAATCTTTTTTAATGATTCAAGGAATGTATTCTGTAAATGTGTTTCCATTGTAGTTTATGTGCATGTTTTATTTTTATTTCGGTGCCACTTAACGGGTTAGTTCACCCAAAAATGAAAATTATGTCATTAATTACTCACCCTCATGTCGTTCGACACCCGTAAGACCTCCGTTCATCTTCGGAACACAAATGAAGATATTTTTGTTGAAAGCTAATGGCTGAGAAAGGCCTCAGCAAGCCCTCCATAGGGATTCAGTACATTTACACTCACAAGACCCATAAAAGCACTAAAAACGTCATTACAAAGTCCATCTCACTACAGTGGCTCTACAATAATTTTACAAAGCGACGACAATAGTTTTTGTGCGCAAAAAAAAATCTAATGGTCGTCAATCTAAATCTAAATCGTCATGGTGCTTTGTGAGTTCATGGCAGAGGCCAAAGTTTGTGTTGAATAAAGTCGTTATTTTGATTAATTTTTTTTGCGCGCAAAAACTATTGTCGTCGCTTTGTAAAATTATTGTAGAGCCACTGTTGTGAAAATATCTTCATTTGTGTTCCGAAGATGAACGGAGGTCTTACAGGTGTCGAACGACATGAGGGTGAGTAATTAATGACATAATTTTCATTTTTGGGTGAACTAACCCTTTAAATTAAAACGTGCTTTCGCACTTTGGCTGGCACCAAGCATATCACCACTATTCAGTGTTTTCAACTAGGGATAGGCATTTCCAGCAAAAATAATATTCGAAGATCGCTGGGAATTATTCGATTTTTATTCGAAAATCGCAACTCCTCCCCTGCATGCACGCATGTAAAGGCTACACACATATAACCAGAGAGAGAGGGATAGAGACCATTCACACTCTCAATCTGTATGATAACAAACTGTTTAATTCATTAGGGAATAGGCTATATCAACTCAAGCCATATAATTATTGTAACATGCTGAAACATGACTGTTATTTGACATTGCCCCAAGTTACCGCAACAGTTAAATGCCACAAGTCTACAGTGTGCGCGTGAGACGACGTGTTCTTCTTCTGTTGTCTCAGGGTGTTTTTACTCTGGCAGTTTAGTTCGAAATGGGGCACGGTTCGCATGGAAAATTTCTAATGTGAAAGCTTGCATACAGAGCTTGGTGTGCACTGAGGTACCGAACCCGAGAACACACAAAGTAACCAGCGCATGCGTTTTAGCCAATTACAATGTCATTATTTCAATAACATGCGTGTAAGTGATTTATATAGTGTTGATGATTTACCTGAGATACGATCGCGAGAGCGAGCCTGCAGTGTATTCGCGCATAGAGTGCAATCAGTGCAGCAAATTAATGGCAATTCATCGTCTCCTCAAAAGAGTCTGTTTGCAAGCAGCAAAGCCGCCTTCAAGCGACACACATACGGTTAACCAAGTGTTGTTAACTCAGCTGCACATAATGGCACCAAATTAATAATAATAATAAAAAAATTATATATATATTTATATTTGACCCGTGTTCTGTTTTCTATCATGCCCGTGCACGTTTGTGATGACATAAGATGAACGCAAATGCACCAGGGTTCAAGTTGAGTGTGAAACCAGACCAACGCTGCAGAGGCGGAGGGAAGAATCGCACTCGGACCGCATCAAACGTGCCCAGTATTAAACACCCTGAGAGCTGACTGACAGCTTTTAGGTGCGTTATTGGCAGCGCCTCCCTCTCCTTACATGAACGCGTCACCACCACATCAGCACCGACAACATGGGGATTTTTTTGGGGACGATAATCGCACAAACTATTCGATATTCTATAATTAAATCAACTAATCGAATATTCGAATATCGCAACCCATCCCTATTTTCAACCACATAATGTTTATTTTAGGTTTCAGACATTTACAGTAAGTACTAGCAAAAAATACCCACTGATGTCTATTGAAGCGGCAATAACAATCCTTTCAGTTATACTTAGACTTCCTGTTTTATTCATATCAGATATACATAGTTGACTATATAGTTTACTCTATTCTTCTCCCAGTTCAGCGGTCACTTACTTTCATGTATTTCGTGAGACGTGGCTGAATTGACGTGTTGTAAATCCGACAGATCCGATTCTCTCAGGCACAAGCTAATATGGCGGCGCCCATCATGCATTATAGATCAACTAACATGATCATTTATAAAGGGTTTTAAATGACAAAACACATTCACTTACACATGAAAAGGTTTGTGAATATTTTTATATTCAATAAAAATGTTCTAATATTTAGCCAGAGAAGGCAATAGGTTTTACAGTGAATTTTAGTAAATTTGTTGTGTTTTGTATTTATTTATATATTTAAATATACTTGAACCGTTTAATAAATTGTTCAGTTTAAAGAATTTAATAAAATAAAAAGCCATTTTTTTAAATGTCATCCACCGTCATTTTGTGGCTTTTTTAAATAAAAAAATAAAAAAACATTTTTAACCGGTTCAGGCACCGTTTAGGCTGTTTTTAAAAGTATCGATTTGGCAACGGTATCGCCCAAAAAAAAAAACCTATACCCAACCCTATGCATGAGTTTGCCATAAGGAGCTGAGGAGCCATGCAAAATGAGAAACAATTATAGTCTGAATAGGGATTGACACATATTTCTCGGAAAAAGAAAACATTTAGGAGCAGAATTTTGATCACTGAAATGTATTTTAGATCTAATCTGGGTTTGTTTTATTGGTCATGCATCAGGGTCCTGACTCCTGATGGTCATGGAAAACCTAGAACCATCAGGGAATTTTTTTTTTCTCTAGCCCATGAAATTCAAGTTGCTCTTTGTAAGTTCAGTCTCTAAAAATGAGTAATCATGAATGACTGCAAAAGTTGTGAGGATTCATGGGTCAAAAGGTGTGGAAATTCTGTGGTTTAAACCGACTCATTGTATTTCAAGTGTTGAGACTTTTTTTACTTTTTCTTTCTTCTGTAGGAGGCAGATGCAGTAGCTCTGGAGTTGGAGGAGTTGAAGAGAGAACAGGCTGGATATGAGCAGCAGATTCAAGCTGTAGATGAAGCTCTCAAAGCCATTCAGGAGCAGATCAACACCATGTCCACAGAGGTTTTGGCCAGTAAGGTAAAGATATACTCCCCCTGAAATTACCTCATCGAAACGGCATCCTCAATAAACCCGTCTCTGGCCTGACGGCTCTGATCTTTCGAATATTGCAATTTAATAATTGTTTAATCAATACGTCATCCTCAATAAACCCGTCTCCGGCGTGTTGCTTCCGATCTTTCGAATATTCAGAATCTATTATCTGTTATGACCTCTGACCTGTAAAGTTGCCAGAATAATAATCATACGCTGTTTGTTAATTGGCCAGAGGAGAACTGGCACCCGACTGAGCCTGGTTTCTCCCAAGGTTTATTTTTCTCCATTAGGTCACCTGATAGTTTTAGTTTCCTTGCCACTGTCGCCTCTGGCTTGGCCTGCTCAGTTGAGGACACTACATTTTTCAACTAAACATCCAAATAAATCTAATTATTAATCTAAATTAACCATATAAACTAAATTACTGATCTAATGCCCAGATTGTTACTGTATGATAATTGAAATGAGCTAGATGACATCACCGTTTTCTCTGGAGCGGCTGTATGGCCGAATAAAATTCTGTTGCATTATTTTCCTGTTTAACACTGAAGCTGCTTTGAAACAATCTGCATTGTAAAAAGCGCTATATAAATAAACTTGACTTAAAGATAGAACTACAGTTGCCTTACAAATATGCCCCTTAAAGGTTATGCATTTAATTTCTGTACCATATATGTTAACTCACACTTTGTATGTTTAGGAAGCAGTGCGTGTGGCGCAGGAGCAGCTGTCCCAGCAGAAGGAGGTGATTCTGGGACAGGAGAGAGAGATTAAAGGAAAGACCGGAGAAGCAAACCGCCTCAGAGAACAAAACAATGACGCCCAGCTCAAAATCAAAGAGCTGGAACACAACATCAGCAAACACAAGAAAGACAGCGCTGATGCCACAGCCAAGGTCAGAGGAAGTGAATGATACCAACAGAGACTAGTGTGTTGCTGATTAGATTGTATGTAATGTTTGCATGTGTCCAGGTGGCCCGCATGTTAGCTGAGAATGACTGGATTTCCTCTGAGAAGCATCTCTTCGGTCAGCCTAACACTGCCTATGATTTCAAGACCAACAATCCCAAAGAGGCAGGACAGAGGTTGAAGAGACTCGAGGAGACCAAAGATAAGCTGGAGAGAAACGTCAACCGCAGAGCCATGAACATGCTCAGTGAGGCTGAGGACAGGGTATGACATTTGACCTCCTTAGTGACTGCTGTAAAATATGCTATATATACTATAACAAAGTATTTTTTTGAAAGAAGTCTTGTATGCTCACAAGCCTGCATTTATTTGTGTAGCCTGTGAAATAGTATTACAATTTAAAACAGCTTTTTTTTATTTCAGTATATTTTAAATGTAATTTATTTCTTTGATTGCAAAGCTTAATTTTCATTATTATTATTATTTTTATTAGGGGCTAAGCACTGAAGGTAGGAACTAGGGCTGAACGATTAATTGCATTTGCGATAATATCGCGATATGAAAAAACACGATTTCCTAACCGCAAAGGCTGCGATTACAGTCTGGTCACGTGACACGCGAGAGTAAAGTCTGCAGAAGAAGCAACTTGGCACATTACACATATCATATGCCTGGCCTAAAAGGATCTATCTAATATTGTGTTGTTCATACTATAGGCTATCATCTCTCCAATGATTCTGGATCGATTCTGAGCTTAGATTTTAACTGCAGGTGCGTTTTAGAACACCCGTATTCTGATTGCTTCCATTACTTCCCCTCTTTCTCTCTCTCTCTCTCTCTCTCTCTCTCTCTCTCTCTCTCTCTCTCTCTCTCTCTCTCTCTCTCTCTCTCTCTCTCTCTCTCTCTCTCTCTCTCTCTCTCTCTCTCTCTCTCTCTCTCTCTCTCTCTCTCTCTCTCTCTCTCTCTCTCTCTCTCTCTCTCTCGCTCTCTCGCTCTCACACTCGCTCTCACTCTCACTCATTCACACACACACACAATCCATAAAATAATATCCATAACCATAGCGTTCCGAAAGGTTGACGGCGCGAATTGCAATGGCATTCGCGGCTTCTTTGCACAGGATATGCGCTGTGAGAAACTTTGCTTGATGTCACGCTTACAGTGTGTGTTCTCGCCCGCCGGTATTTTCCTTAGCAATGCTCAACGAAGGCTTCATTCATGTCGTTAGGAATGCAGTGTGCTTGTATATTAAAAATAATAACCTCACTGACAGAAGGCTTTCCATTTCAAATGCTCACGCGGCGCTTTGTGAAGAGTGCTCGCGAGCACGCGTCTGTGTGCTTCTCAAAATGCTTTTATGACGCAAAATTAATGTAACACCATCATTGATATCTTAATGAATTAAACAGACAGGGCAAAAACATCTTATATTTCAAAAGAGATCTGTGCATGAATGCAGGTCTCCCGCTGTCTATGATGATGTCATCATTAATAATCAAGCTGAGAAAGAGAAAAATCACTCACAGTTCAGACACTCTTAAATACTGAAAGCACTCTTTGTTCATTGCTTGTAATGTTTTTTTGTTCCTCTTTATGATTTACTAGCTTATGAGCTAATTTACTTACTAGCTATATTAGTTTATATATTTAAAATTATTAACATGCAATTGTTTTAATTAAAATGTTATAATGTGTAGTTATTTCAAAAAGCTTATTACATATATCATAATAAAAAACATTTTAAGTTTTTAATAAATTAATAAGCTTAATATTAATAATTAATAAGGAAAAAAGTTTGTGACTCCCAGAATTGGATCGTGAGGTACCAATTAAAGATTTCCACCATTATTATACAATGATGTATTGTTGAATAATACAGAAGATAAAGAGTTTAAAAAATAATCGCATATTAAATCGCAATCGCAATATTGGTTAAAAAAACGCAATTAGATTTTTTTCCAAAATCGTTCAGCCCTAGTAGGAATCTGTTGTAATCGTTGGTGTTTATTATTATTATTATTATTATCATTATTTATTATTATTCTGCTTTAGGAGTCTATGGCATTGGCAGCCTATAGAACTGCTTGAGGGAAAGCTATGAACTTTGGCACTCGGCCAGAGGACAGTCCAAACATTCACCATGGCAAATTTGGAGTCTCTAACTTAATCCTTTTAGCGCCACCACATGTCCAAAGTTTGACTTGCGTTTGTGCTAATAACTAATAACCGTAAGGGCTCGAAACAAAAAACATTTCCTCTGATTCCTTGGCTCAAGACGATTCGACATCATATGATCTCTTTTTGCTTATAACTTCTGAATGGTTTGCCCAAAAATCTTGTTATATTCGGGGCTACATGCCGAGTTGAGTGATATCCAATTTGTCCATATCGACATTTTGAATTTTGTATTCAAATGCTGTATTTTATGAATTAATATGCTATCTTTATGAAACTCCGTATGAGTCATCGGCATGATGCCCTGAAGGACCCTGAGAAGTTTCAAGCCAGTGCCACCTAGTGGTAAAATCAAATATTCACATACTTATAACTTTGTATTTGGTTTACTTATTTTCACGGGAGTCATATACCCAGATCCTTGCCAAGTACAGTGATACCAAACATGCTAGGTTTTTTTAGCATTTAAACAACTTTCGTGAATATCTTTTGAAACCGTTAGTCCGATCAAGACGAAACCACCGTAGGACAATCGGAATCATAGCAGGTTCCGATATGCTAAAGGCCAAATGTTTGCCAAATGTCAATTTTAAGGCTGGACCAGAATATTAGTTCGGTGAGTTGGTGTTGTATTTTCACTTTTGGGATTTGAATATTCGTGTTTTTTTTTTTTTTTTTTTTTTTCGGTTCTCATTTGTGCTTGAATATTTTTACACTATAAAATCTGGCAAAATATATATATATATATTTACAATTATCTTATAGTCTAGCCGTTTTTAATAGGATGGACAGTTGAATAGAAACCCAACCTCGTTATACTTAATAAATATATTTGCTGCTTCTTAGCCCAAGTGTTCCCTGCAACTGGAGTATATTCCCTTTCTAGAGTGCACAACTGCATGAGCTTATATGGAAGCAGTTATGCTCCGTTCGTTTGACATTGTGGAAAATATAAAATAATTTAATCAAAATGTATTAGTGTTTTCACCCGTTAGGGATGTGACGGTGAGAATTTTCCCTCTCACCGTCACATTGCGGTGCCGTAGTGGGCTATTGATATAACTGGTGTTATGCCTATCACAGCAAGCCTATTACCAATCATTGTCAATCTAAATGAATCTTCTCTGAAGTATAGTAGCTTGTCACTGGGACGTAACAGACCTGTGTGTTTAGTATCACTAGAGCAGTGTCTGTTCTCGGAGCATATAAGCCCTGCCCGTGTGAGGCGTGCCGTTTTTTGAGATGCCTGCCTTTTATTAGAGAGAAGAATATGTTCAGCCCCTTCCCTCTGAAGCTTCAAATATTCGTTGATTACTACCGAAGCTTAAAATGGTACTCGGACCAGCCTTACAAAATTTAGATAGTAAGTGGCAATATGCTCATAAATACAAATGTCTATAACTGATAAACGAAATGAGATATTTTCACCATATTTGACAGTTGGTGGCACTATAATTAAACAAAACATGAATTTGGCTCTATACAACTCAATGTATTTATGTGGGTTTTCAACCTTTTTGCTTAACATTGTCTTCAAATGTCTTTAATCGTATAATAATATTTGCAATTATCATTATTAATAAAAAAAATATATATTTTATTTGGCTACCTTTCAGTACAATGACCTAAAGAAGAAAAAGAGAATTGTTGAGAATGATAAAGCCAAGATCCTGGAAACGATTGAAGAATTGGACCAGAAGAAGAATGAGGCACTCAATGTGGCATGGCAGAAGGTAAAATACAAACCCATGAACATTAACCTTTTACAATTAAATACAATCACAACTAGTAAGAAAAATATCAAACAATCATGATGCATCTGGTTCAGTACAGTCTGTGTTATTGTAGGTGAACAAGGATTTTGGCTCCATATTCTCCACCTTGTTGCCTGGGGCAAATGCCCGTTTGGCTCCACCCGAGGGACGTGGTGTCCTGGATGGGTTGGAGTTTAAAGTGGCTCTAGGGAACACCTGGAAAGAGAACTTGACAGAGCTCAGCGGGGGTCAAAGGTCAGCTTTTGCACAACTCTTTTGCTAAAGGGGGCATATCGCTGCTAGAATCAATAGCCATTTTGGTTATGGCTCTCCAGGTCACCATTTCTTGGCCACAGATCCATTAGAGCATCAGGGGACTGAGCCATTTACTGCATATTTCCCAGTACATGTGCTGCCCATTGATCACCTGATGCATTTGTTTCAGGTCTCTGGTGGCACTCTCTCTAATTTTAGCTATGTTGCTGTTTAAACCCGCTCCCATTTACATCCTGGATGAGGTGGATGCCGCTCTTGATCTCTCACACACGCAAAACATCGGACAGATGCTGAGGACACACTTCACACACTCACAGGTAATATACACACTCAAAATGATAAGCTATATGTTAGTTTCAGCGCATCAGTAATACACTGCTGTATTTGAAAAGAAAGTGAATGAGCCATTTTCTTTTTCTTTGCAGTTTGTGGTGGTGTCTCTGAAAGATGGAATGTTCACCAATGCAAACGTGCTCTTCAAGACCAAATTTGTGGACGGCATCTCCGCGGTCACTCGCACAGCTCAAACACACGAGGGAAAAGTTCTGGCCCAGCGCACACAGGACAAAGCTAAGGACAAGCGCCACCGACTGATACTGGCCAGCTAAACACAATGTCTGGGTTGCACAAATGTTTAAGCTTTTATTACTTTCGTTTGAGAAAATGAAATGGTATATTTTAAATTGTCAGTACTAAAAGCTTTTTTGGACTCATCTGATTTGTGCAACTAATGCTCTCTGTAAATCACCTCTTTCCATTTACTTATTTTAAAAAGCAGTTGTATTCATACACACATCTTTTCACATTATTATTGACATTATGGAGTGTAGTTGCTATGCTACTTTTTAAATCCTGCTGTTTTTACTGAGTCTGTTTTTCTCTCTCTGTACACTAAACTTTCAGTATATTTGTTTGTAGGATGACTATTTGCTTTTTCAAACTTTGCAGGCTACTTTTGTATAAATAAAATTAGAAAAAAAAAAAAAAGATTTTCATTCAAGATAATTGATTATTGTTTGCCTTTAAAAAATAATTAGGTGTTACTTTGCTAAGTGTATTTGATGTCATAATACAAGTGTAAATTACACCACTATTCTGTCTCTCGAGGCCTCTAAATATAACGCATACATTTTCATTTATGCAGTTATCAGCCAGATATTAAAGAGACTAAGTGGAATAAACAAGTCAGATATGTTATAAGACAGAAGTATGTCCTCATCGAAACAAGATATGCTGATTTGAACAAATACGCTCCAAAAAAACTTGCTCACTTTATTTTTAATTTGAGGGGCACAAACTACAAAGGGTGAGATGAGACCCAGCATAACATGGCTCCTTACAAAGATTTAATTTGTCCATTATGGAAAATGTATTTTCTCACATGCAAAAATTGGAAAAGACAGGTTTGAGGTTTCAATTTCATTTATGTTACAAACTTCCCTTTAATACACAATCTTTACACCACCCCTCATTAAAAAAAAAAAATGCAATTTTGGATAGATCCTTGTCCAACCTCCTTTTCTAACAGCACTGAACGAATGAAAGCAAAAGGTTGACAATACAGACAGTTCTCAGTCATGGGAGAATTTCTTTAATAAACTGGAGGGGTGTTTACATAGAAAACTGCAGTAGTCACTCAACCCCTTTGAGTGTAATGTATATGGTGCACAGGGGCAGATCTAGCCCCGATCTTGACCCCAAAAAAAGCAGTTTAATGTGTATAAATGCAGCAAGCCTTTTGCTTCACAATCTCTATGATTTCCACAGCAGAAAACAACCCCAGATGTATGCATTCTCACACTTGCACATACTTAGACTTTAACATGGTTAAAATGGTCGGTGAAAATGGCTAATTGTAGCCGAATGTAGTCTTTGCACATTGGTTAAAGCATTAGGTCAAATACTTAATACATGGGGGAAAAAAGGTTTATGGCCTACACCGAGCTAGTAGGGAGTAGTGATTATGGCAAACTATGTGAACTCAGGTGTATATGACATGGCCGTGAGGATTATTACTGAAATGTACAATTGAGATCCCCAAATCAACCCTCAGCTTGTGTGTACGGGCAGGTTATTCATGGCAGGGCTTGTATTTTCCTTCTCATTGTCTGGGCTTTGTCCTTCAGGTCTGGACGGCTGTCTGTTTCCATGGTGGCTAAAGAACGCTGAAGCTGTTGCCGGCTCCTCTCAGGCAGACACTCCCACTGATCACTTTCTATAAACAAAGTAGTGTGAATCTTAATAGCAAGAAGGTTTCTATCCCACTTTCATACCTGCATCTTTGTCTTTTAATTCACCTTTCAGACACTGAAAATGGTCATTCACGTGATTCATGCAAGTCAGCGCACCACAGTATGATGACTAATAAAGTAGCATTCATAAGCATAAGCGCTGCTTCGTGTAACTGCTGTAATTCTGCTTTTTCATAACTACCATCTACTGTACTGTTAGAGAGTGAATTTACATTTCTGCTGTTTTTGTTCAGGCAAATGATATACATACAATCATTTATTTGACTGAAATGTATCACTGTAAAGTTGTTTAAATTGTTGTTTTTACAGTCTAGGATGTTACCATAGACATTAGTGCTACATAAACAACATGTAGTTCTATTCTATTATCAGATTTTCCTGAAACGATTTCAACTTCTGAATTTCTTCACTGGTCCGGAGTCTGCAGGTATGCACTTTAAAAAGTGTAAAAAGATTTCAGGTACTTCATTTTTAACAGATGCACTGGCATGTTGTCGTCTTATCACTACAGAAACTACTTGACATTTGAAGCATGATAAATAAATGACTACCTTCAAGCCTCTTCAAAAGTAGTTCAACTACCACCAAGCCGTCTGTTCTTACTGATGAATAGCTTTTGTTTTCTGTGGGAGGAAAAGAATGATTCTCATGAGCCAAGTCTGAATAAAAGGTCAATTTAAAGGGATAGTTCACCCAAAAATTAAAAATCTTCTGTGGAACATAAAAGATGATATGAGAAATGTATGTGTTGGAAGTCAATGTCACAAAACGGTTTTGAACATTATTCAGTGTCTTTTTTTGTTCTGCAGAAGACATTAAGTCACACGGGTTTGAAAAAAACTATTAAATTTTCATTTTTGGACGAACCATCCCTTTAAAGGTTTAGAAGTTCATGAGAAACTCCACCTAGTGGTGATGCCAGGGCAGTGCAGGTTTCTGACAACATCTCAGTCAGAACAGCAGCGTTCTGATGTTCCTTATCCAACAGCAACAACCTAGAACACAAACACCAGACAGTCAGTAATAAAATCTTGAATGCTGTAAAGCATTTCATAAACAACTTTACCACTTTACTCTTTCTACCTGCTGTTTTCACCCAAAAATGGTTTAAAAATACACATTTTGAAGATTAAAAATCATACATTTCCATTCAGACCCAGATAGCACAGGTACATCTCTAAGATGTAGGGGTGTAACGGTACACAAAATGATGGTTCGGTACATACCTCGGTTTTGAAGTCACGGTTCGGTACGCAAACATGTAAACGTCACAAGGCAGTTTTTGCAATAACTTCTAAATCTAATTATAGAATTGTTTTTTCTCCAATTCGTTGTTGAAACATAATAATGTTCATGACAGATTTTTTTAAACATACATGAAATAATCAAGACATCACTAGGTTAAGTAGAATATATAGGCTAATTTAGTGAAAGAGTTGATTTCTCTAGTGAATAAAATTCCGTGGACACTGAATGCCTGCCTGAGGTAAATGTGATGCTACATGACATTGTTTACAAGCTGTTATATTGAGGTCTTTCCGCCGTTGAAACACTGATTGAGCGATTACACCACATATGCTGCGTGACAGTTGTAAAGTTGTAATGCATCCTCAAAACACCTTCAGATGTTCATTCATGTTAATTCTTTAGGAAGAGATGATCGTGTTCACGCGTCAACTGATGCAATACGTGTAGCGTTACACCCCTACTAAGATGTCTGCGAAAGAGCGCTTCATCTGGAAAACATCTGTAGTTTGCAAACATCTGATAAACATCTTAGAAAAAGCAGTTTTACATGCATCATTTTAAACATCTTAAAGACGTTTTCTAAATGACTATTTAACATCTCACAGGAAACGTCTTAGAGACATATTACACAGGAGAAAAATATATTTGCAAATGTAAATGCAGACATCAAATAGACATCTCCGTGATGTATGTGTGCTATCAGGGGAAGTACATTTCCTACAGGCAAGGCATCTGTTATATGACGTTCACACCGGACGCGATTGACGCGAATAAATCGCGCGAAGGTGGAGTCTTGAACATTTTTAGTTTACTCGCTTCATTTGCGCGTGACATTCGCTGCACAACAGACGCGAATTTGCGTCATGGGAGGGGCTTCTGCCAGCCGGCTCGTCTCGTTCAGAAATGGCTGACATGGGCTGTGTTTACACGTCTTTTTTTGTTAAAATCTACTGTTAATGTGTGACAAAACATAGTTTTAAGACTTTTTCAGTCGATAATGTAGTTGTTTAAAGCTCAAATCTGTGGTTTATTTATATAAAGAGTGCCTATTTGAACATTTTATCTGGCGTTTTCGGAGTTGTGAGCTCCAGTGGATCAGCGGCGCTCAGCGATTGTCAACGCCGGCGAGAGCAACCTTTCCTTCGGCCAGTCCTTCAGCCGTCTGCCACTGGCTCTGATGTCTCTGTGGTGTGTCTCAAGCTATAATTAATCTTTTAACGGGTGATCTTTGGTCTCATGGATCTATAATTTGTTCCCTGGCAAATCGTTTAGGCTGAGGGCAAAGTGAAGTTTCATTACTTTTTCTATTTTTAGGCTATTTAACTTTACGTTGCTGTTGTAGCCGACTAGCACTGACTTTGAATGTTTGACTGAATTGTTTGCTTTATTTCATGTATATACCTTTTACTTCTACTTTTGTATTATTGATCATAAACTTGCATTTAACAAAAAGAGACTGGGTTGTGTTTCATGTCATTTAATGTTATCACAGTGATAATCATATTGTCTGAACCAGATATTAATATACAGATTTTCTCCTCATTGTTGTCACTACTAGAACAAGCTCCTGATTGGTTAACGCGGCGCGAATAGCCGCCAAAGTTCCGATTTTTTAACTTGAGCGATTCGCGAATCGCGGCATTCGCGCCGCAGAATGCATTTTGCGTCTCTGCATTGACTTAACATGTAAATCACTTGCGTACGAATCGCGTCAGGTGTAAACGCACCATTAGAAAACTTTCAAGATTTTTAGTGCGAGCACACTCTACCCCTGATAGAAGACCTTCATGGCTCGCAGGACTCCCAGTTGAACCCTCCACGTGCTCAGCTTCAGTCGATCACACATTATTCTGCAAACCTCATTCTGGAACTGATCTGCAAAACAAAATGCATTCATCATACATCACTCTGCCTCTGTATGTGTGTTTCTGGTACTCGCCTTCAAAGCAACCACTGGCTCTGCACCAATATACCTAAACTCGCTTGTTGTTCTGCCAGTGAACAATGCCTTGTGGTGCCATCCCAAAGAGGCATAAAATCACTCTCACGGACCTTTTCCTGGACCGCCCCCACCTGGTGGAATGACCTGCCTATCTCAATTCGAGCAGCCGAGTCTGTAGCCATTTTCAAAAAACAGCTAAAGACACATCTCTTCCAGCAGCACCTGACCAATCAAGAATAGCACTTAACATTCTATTCATTTTCTGTCTGTCTAATTTATAAACAAAATTTAAAAAAAGTTCTGTCCTGTGTGTTCTGTGCTAGATTAACTGAGACCTGTTACAGCACTTGCATACTGTAGCCTTTGACTGTTCTAGCTGCTTCTATTGCTCTCATTTGTAAGTCGCTTTGGATAAAAGCGTCTGCTAAATGACTAAATGTAAATGTAAATGTTCTAAGACTTGTAGCAGAGACTTACTCTGTGTCTGAACGGTTTTAGGCCAGGCCTTTCCAAGCGTCTCAAATGCACACAGTAGAACTTCTGTCTCTAATTCACGAGCTTTAACATCGTCCTCATCATCCTCATGTCTCGGGGAACCAGCGTTTGCTGGCTCATTCTAAACAGAAAATAAACACACACAAAATGTTATGTTTTTAAATTGGATACTGGATGCAGCGCTCCCAAAAATAACACTGAGGAATATTGTTACACTGTCACTCAATTTACTGAAGAAAAATGAGAGATTTACTGAGAATGCAAGGTTTACTGCACCTTTTTAATGAGAGGAAGAACAATGTTAGTGATTTCCTGAAAACGATCCACCTGCGTTGACTCCAAGATGTCTGCCGCACTGCGTAAAGCCGCCATTTTATAAACCAGATTCTCCTTTTTGCATTCCTTCAGCACCAGATCCAGCACCTCGCTCACCGTTGGCTGACCTGCTGCAGGCTTCTGTAGCTCCACACTGCAGATATAAATCACATGCATTTAAAAGGTATTGTTGAATGTACTGTTCTTCTCACAGGTTTACTAACCCAGGCTCAGCAAGATGCTAATATTTCTTTTTACTGTGAGTTATGGTTTCCCAACATACTCTGCACATTTTCCCAGTGGCTCAATGATGTTGTCAGGACAACTGAGAGACTCGTACAACTCACCACAAAGGGCAAAACAAAATATTAAGAATCTGATTTTAGAGTCTGAATATGATCATTTATGTAAATAAAGTATTTTTCTTTTTTATTGTACAAACTCCAGCAGGTCCAAAACACAGCAGCACTCAGCAGTTTCATTACTGAATGATTCAGCGTTTTGAACAAATTCTTGAATGAATCAGCCGTTTGAATGAATCTTCTATGTTTAAAAGCATCATTATTGCTTCAGAATAAATTATATTTATGCCACAAAAAAAAACAACTGTTTTTTACTCAGACAAGAGAATAATCAATTTACTTGTCCGAAGGGCAAGCACAAGACAAGGCTTTGTCGAGCCCTGTTTAAAGGGATATTTCACCCAAAAATGGAAATTCTCTCATCATTCACCCTGTTTCCCAGACGTAAACAAACAGATTTTTAGGAAAATAATCCACCTCTGTGAGTCCATATAATGCAAGCAAATGGGGGCTGCTCGGTTGAAGTTTGAAAAACCACAGACACAGATTGTCACCGATTTATCCACTATGGTTGTATGGATTACAATGTCTTCTGATGTGGTGTGTGCAAGCAAAATACTAATATCTTAAACTTTTTAACTATAAATCATTGCTTCCAGCCAACTGTTCTAGGCGCGTTCACGAGAAGTAACGCAGGGACAGCCACTTCTCGCACAAGCTCCACAACGCACTTATGTCACAACTTCTCTTTCAAGAACACTCGTTTGACAGTAGATCGGAAACATTTATAGTTAAAGTTAAAAATATTGTATGGATTATGGTCACGATCACAGTGTGTGGTTTTTCAAGTGTCCACAAGCGTCAAACATTTAATGCCATGATATGAACTTATTATATGATTATTTTCTTAATTATCCTTTGTGTTTATCTGAAGAAAGAAAGTCATATACATCAGGGATGGCATGAGGTGAGTAAATGAGAATTTGCATTTTTTTTACATTTAAGATTTTCTATATTTTTTTGCTAAACATCATACAGATCCTGTAAATTTTAGCACAACTAGATGTGTGTGAAAGAAATTGACAGTAGAGTCTAACCTGCATTTAGATACTACAGATCCAACAGCTTTCAACAGCTCTTCCTGTGAAGATACAAGCAATTATACTTCAGTTACAGCAAGAGAAATCAGTTTCAAACCACGAGAGAGAGAGAGAGTGAGAGTATATTACCTTCCCTGCCCAGGTGCGTCCTGAGAGCCCCTGTAGTAGTGCACTCAGCACCATGCCCAGGTGAGGTGCCACCAGTGAGCCCGTTTGTTGCTTAGCGATAGTTGCCATGGCAGCTGCACCCTGAGCCTTCATCTTCCAGGACTGAGATTGCAGAGCCCTCTGAGTAATGGCTATGAGCTCAGTCATGTACAACCTGATTCCACCAAAGCTGCCTGAAGATACAGAATGCAAAATAAAAATGAAAAAGTTGGAGAGAAAACAAATTCATTCAAAATGTTTAATTCTGTCATTAATTACTCACCCTTTCCGGAACACAAATGAAGATATATTTTCGATGAAATCGGAGAGATTTATATAAATATCACTTTTCAAGCCCCAAAAGGGTAGAAAAGACATCATTAAAAGCAATCCACGCGACTTCTGTGGTTTAACCTCAATTTTCTGAAGCGATGCGAGTGCTTTGTTTGCGCCAAAATGCAACAATGTCTGCTCTCACATTAACAGAACACACATGCGCAATGGTGCTCTCGTAAACGCACGTTGGAGATTATGTTATTATATTTATTAATAGGGGTGAAAATCGGACGGTTCATCACGATACAATATGATACTGATTCTCATAGCCAGCAATACGATATTTTCCGATACCTCAAAAAGTTGTGTGATATGATTACGATGCGATTCGTTTCAGTATATCAATCAATATTTCGATATGATATTATGTGCCTGTTTTACACGACCCCTTACATTTTTATTAACTCACAACTGCAACCAAAATATATATAACAAACAAAATGTCCCATTCTGCACCCTGATTGGGACATCCACAAATAAAAAATATTCAATATTCAGAGTTATCTAATGACAGCGTATGACATGACAACAGTCAAGAAAGTATTTCAGGCTTCTGTGCCAAAATGTGTAATGTTAAATTAAACAAGGGAAAAAAATTCCTAAAAGTACTATACATTTAAAAATATTTTAATTATTTAGCACAGATTCTTACTAAAGCAACAACATATTATAGGCAGGACAGAACAAGATATACTTTTGATATTCTTTCATTGTATTGGAGCCTTTCATATTGTAATACTTTTGCACAGAGTGGCACAAAGCACTTATGCGCATCCCGTGTGCAGAATGATGCGCTTGAAGCAACACAGTCACTCCTATGAAGCAGTTTATTGAGCTTTTCCTGAATTCTTTATCTACTGAAGCATAAAAATAAGTAAAAGAAGACTCAATTCAGTGGCCTATTTGAGACGAGTGTGCGCTGCTTTTTGCAAGACTCAAACACAAGCAAATTGTAAACTTTCGTGAAGATTCAGCACTGGCCCGATCGGGACAGTGACAGTTCCATCGACTGTCTCAAGCCAAGCATCTTTCACAAGCTCTGAAAGGTAATTTAAACGAGAATGAACGCACAGGCAATAATACATAAACTAACATGTGAAAATGAGGAGAGTGTTAAAACAAATGTGCCTCTTAAATATATAGCTTACAGGTATCGATTTTTAATGCGTTGCATCGATGCATCGTATCGTTAGACATTAGATCATCTATATCGCTGTATTGTTACACCCCTATTTGTTAAAACATTGTTTAAAAATCTTTTTTTGCTTCATAAAACTTCAGTTAAACCACTTGGGTCATATGGATTCATTTTATGATGCCTTTACTACCTTCCTGGGGCTTGAAAATGGTAGTTGTGTAGACTGTCAATGAAGGGAGAGAAAGCTCTCATATTTGTCAAAAAGATCTTCATTTGTGTTCTGAAGATAACACGCACACATTAGTCAGTGTTTTTGTACGTCCTCGTCACGTCTATCTGTTCTAAAATGCGCCGAAGCTCGGGCTGCACTGACCAGTCGGCCTTCAACATCACCGACCCCCAGTACTGCATCTCGCCCACAGCGGAGGCGCCTTACGTGGCGTGAGATTAAGCAGAAGGGGGGTAAGCGTGAGTGTATCCGGGCTAGGCTAGCCAGCTATCCCCACAATAAACTGGATTACATTTGATTACTGCGCTGTTGTGTCTTTATTTGCGCTGTTTACACAATGCGCATCACTGACGCTTTTCATATGATAGAAAAATATCTAAAAAATAATGCTATAATCAACACTTACTCGTAACTAGTTCTCCTGTAATTGTACATTACATGTGTTACAAAGTTGAAAATAAGGAGGAAGACGGGCTCGGCGTGACTGGGACTCATGTTTATTCAGAACTCTCAGATACAAACACAAACTCGCGCTGACAGTGCTCTCACAACTCAGTACAATATCACTTTGTTAGCAATCTCTCCGTCTCTGGTCCATTGATGTCCGGTTCGCGAACGAATCATTCTTTTTAGTGAACCGGTCGAACCAGTTCAACAAATCGGACTGAATCGTTCTAAACGGTTCACGTTTCGAGTCAGCACTGATCCATCATTTACTAAAGTTACTAACTTTCTGACACAAGTGACAGTCCCTCCGACTAGAAATAAACTAATAACCTGAAGTATATGCTAGTAACTACAACAGTTCACTGAACTGAGACGTGCGGAGAGAACTGATGAGAAGTGAACTCAGGTCCATCCACCTCTCTGGCAATCTCGTAGACCTCGTTAAACCACGCCCCCTCCGCTACAACATCTAATACTCATTTCAAATGCAAAGATGTCAACCAATCACAACAGTGGGCGTTTTTACTGAAGTCTCATAGCAGACACGCCCCTTGAAACAAGGCATTCAGCCAGAGGGCAAACATCAGTATAGAAAAAAATATAGCCTTCATCAGTATAGCCTTTTATTTCTAAATTATGACATTTTATGATGTAAAAATCATACTAACAATTGCTAACAAATGCTAAAATATCTAACAGAAATATGGCTATATCGAATATCAACTATATTTCTGGTGATGTAAAGTTTAGCAACATGGTGAATATAGATGATTTCAATTCTGCTTTTTATTTGCCCACTGATTAAGACATGTTTTAATAAATTTCAGTAGCAAATAAGGTAACCGATTTGGCAAGTAGGATTATTTATATGCAACTGTTTGAACAGTCCATTTCAATGAATAAATTCACACCTCATATTCATGTGTCATTACATAAAAATGGTTCATGTAAGTGCTATTATTTCTTTAAAAATAATTGCATAAATAGCCTAACCTAGAATAAGATCTTTAAACAGTGGAAGAAAATAAGGGAACAGGTTAAATGAAATTTGGTCATTTTTAGATTTTAGTTAGATTTTAGGTCATTTGGATTTTAGTTTGTTCAAAAAGAAAATTGTGGGTCATGGATTAATCTTTTCTCCTCTAAGGGTTGTGAATCTCAACCTACCAGGCACATGATCCTGCCAGACCTCAGCCCACAGGTTGGCCTCAGCGCTCTCTCCTTTCTCTTCCTCAGGCTCCTGGTGCATGCCCAGAAATGCCAGCGGTAAAGCCACTCCAGCATGAGCCTTCAACACATCAGGACTGTAGTGACTGATGGCATGCACCACCAGACAACACGAGGACTTATACAGCACCTCTGAGAATCACAGAAAAGCACTTCACAAATCTAGACGGCAAGAAAGTTTATACAATTCTAATTTTTAAGAGAAATCCTCTTCCTTTAATGAAGGTGAGGAAATGATGACCCCATTTTCATGTCAATCCAAACCCATAACTTTATCTTCCATGGAACACAAAAAGAGATGTTTTAAAGTTTCTTTTTAAAGCTTGACAGTCCATGTTCACGGTTCCCATTTGTCATAAGGAGCAACATCAACTTTATTATTTTGTGTTCGTTGGAAGGAAGTCAAGTCAGTTGGTTTTGGATGGGCATGAGGGTGAGTATATGACAACTGAAGTGAAGTGAATATTACTTAACAGTCAAATTCCACATACCCTCTTTTTCTAGGTACCAGGTGCTCAGTTTCTGCAGAAGCTTCTCAACACTGCCGTCTTTGGCTGTCTGATGGGGAAAGCAGAGTATTGTTTTGTAGCTCTGTAGTTTCCTCAGGTTCTGTTGAAATATGTATTCATATGTGTTTTCATACCCTGACCAGATGTCCAATGGCAAAGGCAAACGACTTCTGAATGACACTACTACGGTCATTGATCCCATTTATGAGTGCACTCATGAGTTTACCTGTGGGATAAAAAGACACCCAAACACACGTATAAGATTTATACACTTAATAAACTTGCAAAAAGTATAAATCCTTATCTATCGGTGTGTGTTACCTGAATATGGTGTGAGATCTTGAGGGCACTGCACTGTCAATGACACAATCACACTGGCACATCCTCCCTATAAAAGCACACACGACTGTTAGGGCCAGTTCACACAGAACACGTTTTTTCCATTTCATTTTATTCTTTGGTGATTCACTGCCACAAAGTAAAAAAATTTAATGTTTTATTAATGATTCATATTTTAGCAGAGTGTCGTTTGCAGGATCACACACCTGAAAGCTCATTTTAGCTATTTATTAGGGGTGTTTGATTCTAGGTTTTTTGGAGTCGACTCCGATTCTCGACTTCAACTGTAGGAGTCTATTAAATCGACTCCATGACTCCATTTACTTTACATCAAAACAGGGTCAGAAATAAGACAAAATTGCAGTTGTTACACACTTTCCCCCGACACAAAGTCTTAAAATCCCCACATGAATATCCTGCACATTTTTAGCGTGAAATTAGTCCGATTTAGCGATGACTTGATGAGTGGCTATCAACGTTTCTACCTAGCTGTTGCCAATACCGGATTTTACAGAGAAATAAAAAAAGCTGTTGTCGAGTGATGGCGCTAAACGCACATGATCATTGTCTTAAAAGGCAAGTTAAAGATACGAAATACATACAATAATGTACACTTATTGATGCATTTCTTCTTGATGTGAGTTTATGATTTATGGTTAGTTTAATGATTATGAGCACAAGGTTAACCATGGAATACCAAATCTATATGTATTGCATTAATATACCATCAATTAAACTAAAGCTAGCATGGAGGAAGCCTATGTATAATTACAAACTAAAGTCGCTGTGACGGTTTTCAATTTCTAAAGTAAGCACTCAGATAAATGTGCTCCTGTGCTGGAGTCGACCCCAACTCTGGGACTATTCAGAGTCAAGGAATCGACTCATTTGGAGTCTTTTGCAACATCTCGCGCATGACACGGTGTTCTAAAAAATAAAAGTTTAACTTTTAAAAACGACGCCCCGAGACCAAGCGTTTTTTCCCCCCATTCCACTGCAGTGAAACTTTGTATTCACTCAAAACATTTTGCAATGATCTCTCAAGAAATGTGGCGCTCGCTTGCAAAACCTTTTGAGCTCTCACAAAGTTAGGAAGTTAGGAAAAGGTATATTACTGACAAAAATAAAGCAAGATGTTTACCTTTGTACCGAGTCCAATTCCACTCTTTAGTAGATCACAAAGTTTGGGAACAAGCTCTCCTAACACAGACACGTCCAAGTGCTGCAGACACTAAAAACACAAACACAGTGCACACAAACATCACTATCCAAAACACACTTTTAAACATCCTGTAAATGTGGCTACGTGCATATAGATGTTTTATGTAATTAAATGCTCAATTAATTAATGTAAATAACTAGATAATGGATATGCTGTGCTTATAAGACCTTCATCCTCTAAAAAGGTATGTTCCAATTTGTTAAGTGAAATTAACTTCTAGAGATATTCTCTCTCTCACAAATTCAAACATTTAGAAGGCCGTGCCACTCGACCAGAACTGGTCACGTAAGGTGCCCTACTCATGTCAGTGTCTCTGGACATGTCCACATCCCTAGTAGCATGCATATGAGTGTCAGTGACACTCGGTTTCAGGGATGTGTCAGTGGTTTCCATGGAATTTTGAGGTAACGGCCCATGAACTGCCTACATGTGAGTGCAGTTTCTCCTGATCAGACCTCTATCAGCGTGTATAAAGTAAGAACTAGGTGTTTCTGCTTGACGAATGACAGTCCCTTGTGATTTCTCTCTGCAGCTACACGCTTTGTCCAGTCGGAAATGTTGGTAAGGGACGTGCCTTGTAACGCATGTTGTACCTGCGTTGCTGTCTCTCTTTTGCCCAGTTGTCCGATTCCCTGAATCTCTTAATGTTTAGCCAACGAGGGGTTAGAAAAGTTGTAAGCTGTGGTATGGTAGAAAGCAGTTGTCTCCCTATTAAGAGCGGTGCTGGAGAGTACCCATTCTCCAGAGGGTTAGACCGATATGACAAAGCTTTTGATTTCTCACCACCCCCTTTCCAGAGTCCTTTCACAGTAGCCACTGTGCACTCTGCCTCCCCGTTCGCTTGTGGGTATCCTGGGCTGCTGGTGATGTGTGCAAACTTATTCCCTGTGCAAAGAGTGCACAGCTATACTGGGGCCCATTATCGGACATAACAGTCTCTGGTATTCCATAGCGGCTAAACACCTCTCCTAAAGCCGCAATGACAGTATTGGCTGTGAGCAGTGATTTGTGATCCGTCTCCAGTTTAAACTTCAGGCTCTGGAGGCAAGATGACAGCCGTTCACACGCCCACGTGGTGGCCATGGCCTCCTTTTCAATTTGGGCATAATGTTTTTCTGCATCAGACAGACTCCAAGAGATGAAAACAACCGATTTCCATGTTCCATCTTCCTGCATTTGATTCAGTATGCCCCCCAAGCCAAAGGAAGAAGCGTCAGCGGAAACACGTCTCTGCTTTTGGGGAGTATGATGCCAACACACGCTGTGAACTCAGTTCTGATTTTAATTTCTGAAAAGCCTCTTTTTGTGGGGATTCCCAGCACCATTAATTTTTCTCACTGAGCAGATCTTTGATTAGGCGGGTGTAGGATGCAAGGTGGGATAAAAACGTACCCAGATAATAAGCCATTCCCATCACTCTCCTCACTCCATCTACCCCGGTTGGTTCAGGCATCTCCAAGATCGCCCTATCTTTATCGGGATCTGGTGCAACACCGTCTGCCCCAATTTGGTGCCCCAGAAACATCATGTTGTCCGCTGCAAACACACTTCTTGTTTAAAGTCAAGCCTTCATCTCTCGGTCTCTTGTGCAGTCTCTCGTTGTGTTGCTGTATGTTCTCCTCATAGACTAATACGTCATCAGCATGACAGACAACTCCTTCACAATCTTCCAGAATCTGCGACATGCAGCACCGAAAATGCTCTGGGGCTGACGAGATCCCGAATGGTAGACGGTTGAATGCTTATCTCCTGAATGGGGTGATAAATGTTGTCAAAAGTGAGCTTTCCTTAGACCATGGAATTTGCCAGAAGCCAGGAGGTAGCGTCCAGCTTTGTGAATACTTTGGCACCAGCAAGCATCGCAAGTGTCTGCTCTACAGCAGGGAGGATGTGACCTTCTCTCTGCACCCACTTATTTAGCTGCATCAAATCCACCCACAGCCATATCTTCCTAGGGCCTTGGGCACTACCACCATGCCTGCACACCATGGAGTGGGTTGAGTCACTTTAGAAATCACTCCCATATCCCCCATGCGTTTTAACTCTGCTTGCACCTTATCTCTCATTGACAGGGCCACACGGCGTGGAGAAGACAGAGCATATGGGACAGCAGCTGGCTCCAACTCAATTTTGTATGGCTCCTTTAATTTGAAGCCAGAGAACACTGAGGGGTATTCAGCTATAATGTCCTCCTGTCGCTCTTGTACAGTGTGAAGGCGCTGTATTAGTGTAAGGGCTTCAATAGCAGGGAGCCCTAATAAGGGCTTGGATAGACCAGCAACTACATGAATGTCCTGTTCAGTAGCTTTATTTTTGATGCTTAGTCACCCTTTAAATTGTCCCTTCACATCCAGCCTTTGATTACCTGGTCCAAACAGCACTTTCCCAGGCAGTTGCAACACCATGATTTATACTTCTGCGTTGGACCTGCGCCGTAGCCTCTAAGCCGTGGGCTACACGTTGATTTTCATTTATACTCCTGCGTCCTTGTCCGTGTTGACGTGCAGTTACACATGCAGAGGGAGCATGTGTAGGGAAGGGTTCTGGCAGACCAATCACAGCACTTGCAGTCCGTGTACAAATTGACACGTTGTTACATTTTTGGAGAGGTGCACATCAGGGTATGTCGTAGGCTACGCGTGCAACACACTGCCTACGACGTAGCTGTGTGAAAACTGTGTTTTCCCCATTCAGCACGATCAGTTCATTCCATCCATCAGTTCATTCCATCCATCAGTTCCTTGTTTATACACCTCTCCAAGAAAAGCAAAATCCACCTCCTCATAACTCTCTGACTGCCCCTCTGTTATGTTATGTACCCCTCTAGCTGACTTAATTTTTTGCAAAATGCCCCTTGCAATGACATCTGCAGTCAGCATCTCTAGCTGGGCAGTCTTTCCAGGGGTTATTTTTAATCTACCACATCTAAGTGACAGGTTGTCTGTTTTAATTTTAGGTGGCTTTAGTGATTTACTTTCCTTCTTAAGTATAGCCTCAATGTGTCCTGTCAGCTACTCTGCTCCGCGCAGTATTAGCTGTTTTTTCACTGCTACACTTTGCCTCACTCTCGTTATCGCTTTCTCCAGCGTCAGATCCGCGTCCAACTGCAAGCTTTCTGACAACTTGGCATCGCGTATGTAGCACCCGATCCGGTCCCTTATTAGATCTTCCTTTAGAGCACCGAAATCACATGGCTCAGCGAGTGAATGAACTGCTGTAATAAACGACTCAACGCTCTCTCCCGGCTCTTAAGTTCGCTTGTGGAATTGCACTCGTTAGAAGATAACATTCCTCTTGCTAACACAGTGCTTGTTAAAAGCCTCCATAAGGGCAGTATATGATTTCTTCTGAGCACCAGTCAATGGTAACACATACAATACATCTTTGGCATCATCTCCCGCCACATACATGAAAGTGTTCACCTGATATTCCTCTGGCTGTTTATCCAAACCAGATGCGATTCTGTAGCACTTGAAACGCTTCATCCATCTCTTGTATTGGCCATGCAGAGCACAAATTCCAAGTATGGGTCACCATACTTGGCCACACGTCACTTCACTTTCACTTTTTCACTTGTATTGTTAAAGTCGAACTTGCCTGGCACCTGGCAGAGCTAGCTGTGAGGCTAACATTGATGGGACTCTCTCAATCTTCCCCTTATTTCACCGGCATGCACCCTTCTATTGGTTCAGTTTGCTTCTAACACCATGTTAAGTTAGCCATTTCATAATAACAAGCTAGAAACACGAATGATATTCAGCATAGCTCTCTTTATTTCGGAACTGACATCATACTCCGTCTCACCACTCATGTCTCATAACAGTAGCATCACACTGCAAGTTCCCATTACAAAACAGACAGGGACCCACTTAACCGGAATGCAGCCTATACATCTTAAGGAGAGACTTTAATGGTGTCTTACCATATTAATGGTTTCCATCATAGGAGAGGACTTGGCTGCACTTAACCTAGCAGCATCCATGGCACTCTGCCACAGAAAGAAAATGTGAAAATAATGAGTACAATACATAAAAATGCGAGGTGTTATAATCTGAGAGTGACCAAAATAAATTGCAGAAATAGGTAATTTTTGGTCAATGTCTGTCCCGTCTCAAACTCACATTATTTGCTGAGCCAAAAAAGACCAACAAAGAGAGTCAAGTTTTATTCTTTGGTGATTCACTGCCACTTAGTAAAAAAATCGAATGTTTTATTAATGCTTCCTCTTTTAGCAGAGTGCCCTTCACAGAATCACACGCCTGAAAGCTCATTGTATCTATTTATAGAAATGTTTATGTTTATAAGCAAGTGTACATTTTGTTTTATATGTCCCACTTAATGATCACTTCTATGGAACGGAATGAGGAAAATTAGGTTCCAATTACTAAGAGTGGGAAAATGTGTATACAGATAGCACTGATGCACAGATTGCATTTGAGTTATATTAAACAATATTATTGTTACTGTTTGAGCGGGTTAAAACTGGTCTGAATTGTTTATGGAGGGGAGCAAAAACTGAAGCTGATACCTAACAGTACTAATGTTCAAATAGTTTTGCTTTGCTCACCTTCTCCTGCTCTGTGGCTCTGAGACTGAGGTAGTTGAGCACCTGTGGTTCCAGCACGCTCAGGGCCTCCAACAGAGCCGGAATGAGTCGAGGAGCATGGGGCTTCAGACGGCTGCCCGCTGTCTTACTGATCTTCACTAGAGTTTGGATACTAAAACACAGCAATACTCACACTTATATTCTGACCATTTATTGCCGTTTGTGTGCGTGTGGCTGGTAAATGCTAGTGTTTTACCTGAGAGTCCGCACTTCGGATACGTTGCTAACGATGCCTTTGTCCAGTAAAGTTGGCAACAACACAGCCACTGTCCTTTGTGCATTAGCACCTGTCGATTCGCACATACGCACACACACCTATTGGAGACACACACACAAGTTATCGGTAGTGTCCCTGAGTGGAAAATCATTGGGGTAATCCAGTATTCGGTGCTGCAACTCACTTTGCTGAGAGTCTTTAGAGTCAGATCTGCTGCTTTACGAACAGACTCCTACAACAGGAAACAAATAAGACGGTCAAATAAAAATTCGTGTATGTCAGAAAAGCACACACATAAGCCCAGAACACAGCCAAAAATATATATTTCTCACCTTAATATCATCCAGGACCCGAAACAGTGTCTCCCAGATTTCTGACAGGCGGTCGATGATATCACTTGCCTGCCTTCCACGTACGAGATCGTTCAAAGCCAAGCAGCTGATCAAAAAATGAAAAGGGTCATGATAAACCTGATCTAGCATGGGTGGAAATGCATGTTCTTCCAAGCCGATCTAGACACATTACCTTGACTCCCGCACCCTCCACATGTTACTAGTGAGGTTGGATATGACATCTTGAAGAATTTCCTTAAAATATTTCTCCACCTGCCAAAAACAAATATAATTATAATAACAAATCATTAAAACTACAGTGTCCCCAATTTCTTTTAAGCAATGTAATTCATGATAATGACTTACAATGGATTTATCTGTGACGAGAGCATCCCAGATGCTAGTCATGGCCTGCCTGATGGCCAGGTTGGGGTCAAACTGGTATCTATAGAGGCGTGGAACCAACTGAGGCAGGAAAGGAGCCATCTGCTCGCCAGCCTTGGCTGCAATGATGTTAAATCCAAATGCTGCCCCCTACAGCACAGGAAGAGTCAATCATTGCATGCTATTGAAAAAGGCGCTGAAAAATTATTAAAGGGGTGGTAAACCACGATTTCACTTTTCTAACTTCAGCTAGTGTGTAATGTTGCTGTTTGAGCATAAACAACATCTTCAAAGTTACAACGTTCAAAGTTTAAAGCAAACAGAGATATTTGCTTTTAAAGAAATCAATTTCCAAGGACTACAGCAAACGGCCGCTAGGGACTACAGACATTCCTCCAGGGTCTCTGACATCACCAGCCCCAATATTTACATAAACCCCTCCTCCGAGAATATGAAATAAGTGGGGGCGAGGCCATTTTGTATCGCAGCAGGGAAGCGTTGTTGTGGTTAGTAGGCTGGAGTGCTGTTGCCAATGCCGACGAAACGCTGTTATTTTTATCTGGAGTGCAGGTCCACTTTCTTCAGCCTTCCTAGGGATGGGGCAGCGTTGCAGTGCGTTTAACATACAACGTTATATGCATGTGTGTAAGAGACATGAGGGGAACACGATCGCATTTGCATCGGATATATGCTGCCCATCATAAATCAAAGCACGAGACAGACATGGGTTGGAGGAGAAGATCGGAAAATGTGACATAATGGACAATATTCATCTGTATTTGCAATACATGAGCCGCGGTTCAGCTGCACGAGACAGGCGGGCACGCGCGGCTACCGCTGCACATTTCACGGAGGAAAGCTTCCACAATCTTCGCGAGTACGGGCCACAACCTGTAAGTGTGATTTATTTTTCGTCAATGTGTTTTCCTGTAATAGTTTGTGTTGTTAATTGTAGCCTACGTTGTAGCAAGGAAGTAAACATGACAGCGCTGTTTGGCTCTGCAAACCAGTTTGTTAAATGCTCATTCATACTTAACGTTATCCGACAAACACCTAACGTTACAAACTGTTTAAAATCTCAACAGCGAACTTGGCATTAGTGTAAATGATTCTTTGATTAGAGCTTTTATGTATTGTTTATCTACAGGCATGCTAAACATGGTTCTGTGTTTGATTTGGATTCTATAGTAAAGCCAATGTTTAGTGTTCTTGCGACAGATATTTGGCAAATCGTTCTAAAAAATACAAAAGTAACGGTGCCATTCAGTAGCGATCACTATAGATCCGCAGTCTTTACTCTTGAGGACTGAACAGGTTCTGCTCGATCATCTTCACTAAAATTATCTGGGTCTGATTCGGGCTCAAATTTGTATGGTTTTATAGACGCCATTGTACAACCCAAAGCACAGGCTAGTAGCCTGAGGCTACCTGTAAAGGTAAGGGGCGTGACGCTTCCGAGAAACGTGCTCTAGGCGGTTAGCGAATCACAACACACTGGGCCAGCTAACCAATCTGAGCCCATTGCGTATTTTTGAGGGACTGGCTTCACAGAATCCGGAAACCATCAGACCGTTTTTACAAGGAGGGACAGAGCAGTGTAGAATAAAGGTCAAATATATGAAAAATACTGCATTTTTTTAAAAACGAAGCATGAACACATGTTACAGAGCCCCCCACAAACACGATCAAGCCTTCGAAAGAGTGTGCTTTACCACCCCTTTAAAGTTGCCAAGTAATAAATTTTTTTTATTTTTTTTTAAATCACATTGTGGTTAATATAACTCACCTTCCTGGAATTCCACATGGCATGATGATTGGCAAGATTCATGAACTTGTAAACAAGATCTGGCTGGTTGAGATCACTAGCCAATGAACAGAGCTCTTTGTAGGTGGAGAGTCCTTGTCTACAAAAGTAAAAGATTTTTTATTACATTTCTAGTAGAACACATAATGTCTGGAAATAACATTAAGAATTAAATTCTCAAATATGTGAAGTCTTACTCACTAAAATGTTTCGAAACAATCTCAAACTAAAGTGAACTAAAAGAAGGACGTACCCATCAGGTGCTTTACCAAGAGCCTCTCCCTGGAAGACTTCAGTGTCCTCTGAGACGGCATGTTTGACTCTGAAAACAAAATCACAGCGTTCAAAAGAGTCAGGAGCCAAAATGCACCTTGCAATGTGTACAAGCGTCCAACATATATTATTCTGTGATGTAATGATGTGATGGATCTTGTTAGTAGTAATTGCACTATGTTCATGGGGCTTGGTAGGTGTACATAATGCTATATGACAAATCGTACTCTAAAAGTGAATAATAATGAAAGCAACCAGAAATAAGCTGGTTTATTAATACCTTTTACCAGTCATGAGAGTTTCCACAAGGGTTGATACCAGTTCCTGTTGATCCTGTTCACCTCCGAGCTCATAAACCAACCCAAGTCCTTTAGATGCCACATCTTGACTGAGTTCTACACACAGATCATCACTATGAATCTTGCCCACAAGCTCTCAGACTTTAGATACTCAGTCAAAATGTAATGTGATATTTAAAAGAGCACTACGTGACTCACCGTCTGGATCAGACAAGATGGAGATAAAGGCTATCTGTATCTCCTTCAGATGAGACTATCACAGACAAAGAGAAGACAACAGACATTTTGTAATGTCAATGTTTCTTTGTGTGTATTAATGAGACAGAGTGTGTTTGTATGTATATTTACCTGTATTTCTTTGTGATGGCTGAGTTTTTTGACTAGAGACAAGAGCCATATACAGGCAGCCTGCCGGACATGAGGGTTTGGACTTGGTATGTATTTAGACAAGACAGAGTTTAACACCCAGGGCACTATATCATTATTCATCATATCTGTTAGAGGAAGAGAGAAATTATTTAAGTGCACAACTCTGAATCAGGGCTCAATATGCTTGTCAATAAAACAAATAAAATAATGAGGAAACAATCTATTTCACAGTGCCCTTGTTACACATGTTATATGTAGTTGTTGTAGTAATAACTATAAATTATGCATAATTACATGCAATGAACTAACCCTAAAGTGCATGTAGTTCATTAATATTACTCAGTTCTTAAATGTATAATTACACTGTAACAAGGAGAACTTAAATACATTTTAAATAAATAAATAATATACACAGTGAAGCGCAGGTACACATTAGCCACGTTTCCACTGTCGGGCCAGTGCAAGCCAGAGCTTTCGCTGGGCTGGGCTTATAGCCTCGGACCTGTAGCACCGATCCCAAAACCATGCTACGTTTCCACTGTCAGGCCAGAAGCTCTGCATCTCTTCACTAAAACCCGCCCATAACACGCCTGGAACGACATCACAAGTGACAGTGGAAATGCGACTGGCCCTGGCACGCACTAGCATGCCCGCTTTTGGCCCGACAGTGGTATTGTTGCTTCACACTGACATTATTTCAGCTTTCTTAATAGAGCTGTGGCTTTATACAGAACAAAAAGTGACAGGGATACCAGATTGAGAATTTCCTTTAGTAACGGCAATACAAATTACAACATGTAATTTACTTGATTTTAGTGACATTTAATTTACATGAGAATGGGGAACATTTATCCAAGTAGTAATGAATGTACATGGAACAGAACCTAAACCTAAAAAGTACTATATATTCATGATGCCTCATTCAATGTTGCCAATAATTTTAGGTTTTCAGGCAAGTAAACAACTAAAGTATCTGGGGGAAAAACATGTCCCTTGTGTGGTTGAGCCCTGTCAGAACACACACAGCTTCCTCTCTCTGTCTATCCCATACATACTTACTGTCAGGAGGGCAGTACTGATCTTCAGTGCATGTCCACACATCTCGGGCAGCTCCAGAGCAGCTTCCTACAGCAGCATTAGTTAAAGCCTCTCCCACTGTAAACTGTAGCTCCACCTGCTTGGCCTAAAGAAACAAAACAAACATCAAACTATAAATGTGAAGAAATAGAAACAGTGTTTTTTCCCCCATATTTATTAAATATATCTGACAAGACACATTGAACATTAACATAAAAAGTAACATTTTATTTACTATGTGTGTGTGTGTGTGTGTGTTAGGGATGTCAATATACACACATTTCCATGATCGATCGTCGTTTAAATTAACGATCAATTAAATCGATTAATCATTAGCCTTAACACTGCATATGTGTCTACAGCAGTGGCTTATAGCCGACCGCATGACAGGGTGTGCAAACACTGACAAAACACTATGTTCCTCACTAAATCAGTGAGATGGGTTTTCTAAATAAAGGGCTATAGGATTGTAAAATGAATTGATGTGATTGATAATTTAATTAAATTACTTGTATTACTCATATTTGATTATTAAATAAGTCAACGTGTCACCAACTCCACCTCAGATGCATGCTCTTCAGAATGTGTGGACACGCTCTTCCTGAAACAACTCACTGAAAACGCCAACTAGACGCAGTAAATTCACAACGATGTATTACAATATTGTTCTCTTTATAATGATATGTAGCATGACATACTAAACTTATAAAGGCTATGATTGGGACTAAGTGCATTGCTGTTGGAACTGCATGCACTGACGCTGATCACCGGCACGCTTCACTACTGCATTAATTTTTAACCAGATGCATGAGATTAAAAAAAATCAGCTATAGATATGCCCACACAGAATAAACACAATATAACAATTTACATTTGCAGAAAGCAAAAGGCTGCGAATGCACATGCAAACTTGTAGTCAAGATTAAAGCTACACTATGTAACTTTTCCTTCCACTAGAGGTAGCCTGTTCAAAACAAAGGCGTAGTTTGATGACGCCATGTTTGAGCGCAGAATCTTGGGACATGTGGTCTTCACCTCACAGCCGGTGGAAAAGAGCCAGGATAGGACTCGGGCAGAAATCATGTTCATGGATGCGATTATTAACATTACTGTAGTATGAAGCAGAGCAGGACCGAGTGTTGTGGAGCTGAGCAAGGCCGCAGGAGCAATTGAAGAGCAGGACTGTTATTATGGCAGTCACCAGCGGGACTGTTATTATGACACGGTCGCCGGCACCACTTCCTTTTTTCCAGTCATGAGTATGAGGTAACGCGACTCTATTTATCATATTAGATATATCAGAGTGTGTTGAAAATGAAGTTATGACGTTCACACTGCGGCTGCTATTACACACCGTGAGAGTAAAGCGTTTCTGCTAAATAAAACCGGAAACCGAGGGTAACACAGATATGACTCAATCGACAGGCGACAAGGGACAAGTAGCCTGATTAAAACGTCAATAACAAAAAATTAACAAGGAAATCAACAAAATGCAAGAATGATTCTGCATTAATTTAGTGTAAGTGGCGATCGATAATAATATATAATATAATGAACTGATGGTAACAAGGTTGCGCTGTTGACGCTTGCGCAGCCTCTCGAGGAGAAATCGAAATAAACGAATGCCGCTCACACAGAGAAATTCAGTTAACATACTGCAGTAAAAATTTGAAAGGTGGGTTTATCTCCCCCAAAAGATTTTTTATATTTATAACATATGATACAGTTAGGCAACATCACACAACCAAGAATGCAGTTTTCCTGAATACCATCACGATTGATGTGACACTGATTTCATAAGTTCCATAAACAATTAATTAACATTAACTCACTTACATTTTAGATGCAATATTGACTATTTTTGTTCCATTTCAGCAGCGAAAATAGTTCCAAACAAAGATCACAGCAAAATCATCACACATCTCACAGCAACAGTGTTACTGAATGATTCAGCGTTCGATTGAATTGTTTGAATCAAAGATTCAATGACCTATTAGTAAATGACTGCCTCATTCCTGAATGAATCAGCTGTTTTAACAAATTGACTCAATGACTCACTTATTATAAGGTCATGGTCACCTGACACCCCCCCCTACTGGCGGTTTAGTTTTATGTTTAAACATTCTTTCTAACATTTATTTCTGTATTCAAAAATATTTAAAACAATCTCATAACATTATTTAATGCAGTTGTAATTTTTCAGTGTAAATTTTATTTGATTGGTAACAGTCTTATTCTAATTTAATTTATTCAAATTTAAGAATATAAAATGAAAACTGAAGCATAACCTATATTTAATAAGATTAGGGTAAAAATGCCCTTTATAAAAGGTAAAACAATATCACAAATATGCAGATTTAAATATGTCAAAGCTGATTGAACACTGGTGAGAATATTGCTTCAGAATAAAAAAAAATTAAAACATTTTTTTTAAAGTAAAGTCAATCTGTCATTCACTTGTCAAAGGACAAGCATGTGAACAGGCTTAATGTTGAGCCCTGTATGCCCATTTTGAATGAATGAGAGTTATAATAACATTATTTTTATTGGCTTTAAAAGTGATGTGTCACACAAATAAGGTCATAATAATCACCTCTACTGAATCCATGAGACCCTGCAAGATTTTTTTCTGGTGTGGGAATTCTCCATCTCCCACTGGCAGGAACCCAAGAGTCTGGATGGCACGTTCTTTCATCTGACAACACAAATAGCAGCTGATCAGTACCCCAAAATATTAATAATAATAACCTTAATTTCAGTGTGGAAACAGAGTAAAAATGTATTATGGGTGTAACGGTACACGTATTGAACCGTTTCGGTACAGGGCTTTCGGTACGGTGCACGCGTGTACCGAACGGTTATGAATGTAATCTTTAACAGTTGGCTTGTTGTAAGCGCGGAACACACTTCAATCCAAGTTCCCACACGAACATATTAAGTATTCAGTCCATTTTATCACGAAATTCAAACGATAAATGCCGTTTTAACGCTCTTTAATGTGACGTGACTGATAGATGCATATCAGTTCAACTTAAAGTGGCAGCGCGCGGTACGCGAGTCAATGCGATCATCTCTTCCTAAAGAATAAACATAAATTAATATATCTTAAGGTATGTTGAGGATACATTACAACTTACTGAAATGTATCACATGTCGTGTAATCGCTCCATCTGTGTTTACTAGGGGTGACGTGACTGATAGACGCGTATCAGTTCAACTTAAAGCGGCAGCGCACGGCGCGCGAGTCAATGCGATCATCTCTTCCTAAAGAATAAACATAAATGAATACATCTTAAGGTATGTTGAGGATACATTACAACTTACTGAAATGTATCATATGTCGTGTAATCGCTCCATCTGCATTTCAACCGCGGAAAGACAATAAAACTGCTTGTAAACAATGTCATGCGAATCACGTTTACTCAGAAGTCCTTCAGTGTCCACAGCTGTTAGCTCACTAGAGAAATCAACTCTTTCACTGAATACATGCACTATATTAGCCGTTATATTCATTAGATTAGCCTATATATATTCATTATATACTACTTAGCCTGTTAGTGATGTCTTGTTTATTTAATGTATGTTTAAATAAACCCGTCATGAAAATTACAGCCACTAAATGATTATATTTCAACAACGAATAAAAATAATTAGATTTAGAAGTTAATGCAAAACTGCCTTATGTGAAGCTTATGAGTGTTGATTATTATATCTAAAAATAAATAGCAACTGAATTTAGGCTAATAGTTTGGGCTCTGTTGTTATTCTTTAATAGCTATATGTAAGTAAGGGCTCCCTATATAGTTTACAGCATTATCTTTAAGAAAATTTTAGATATAATTTAATTCATTTAAGGACAGACACAATTTTTTTCATTAAACCACTGTTGAATAAAAAAAAAAAAAAAAAGCAATTTTGTAAAACTGCTGTACCAAATCCATACCGAACCGGGACTTCAAAACCGAGGTACGTACCGAACCGTCAGTTTTGTGTACCCTTACACCCCTAAAATGTATACATCCAGAAACACTTACTTAAATGAAGAACGCACATATCAATTATACAATCACACTTAGTCACTCTCTGAGTGTTTTGTTTTACCTTGCCAGTCTCTTTGCCAGATGGGATCCTAGCAAGCAGATTATCCACTAGACTGAGTTTAGTGAAGCCATTTCCATCCGCTGGTATCAGCAACACACTGTTACGGCCAATCTCACCCAATGCTGTCACAGCAGCAACAGTCAACAGAGGAGACTCGCTATCCAAAAATGAACCTGCAGACAAACACATTGATAGCTTTTGTTAAATTAATATAATTGGAATTAATTGCTACAATAGTTAAAGGTGAAGTACGTAAGATTTTTATGATAAAATACATCATTGTTCATTGACTATTAGTATGCCATTAATGGGTTTATCCCCCCCAAAAGTGTAAACATTGTGCCCCCCAGGCACCATCATTGAGAATAGTCCACTCAGAGCTGAATGCGTCAATCTGAAAACCACATATTTTATGCATTTTATGCACTTAATTCCTTTATAATTCATTGCATTCATTTAGTAGTTGTGTTAGTTATTCTTGTTTATCTTTTGTTAATAAAATTTATTTTATTACAATTGTGTCTCCCTTGTGCTGACAATACAGAAGAGGCTCTACAAGTTAGAAATCTCACCAATCTTTCAGATAAATCAGCTGACCAACTCTTCCCACTTTACATACAATCTAAAATGATTGAACAGCCTCATGCTTGGAGTGTTCTCATACAGCCAAGGTAAAAGACCTTGACTAGTGTCCCAAACTAAGAGAGGGGGAAGGTGGTGATCTGATGTACTCATAACCACACCTTAAGTGACGTAACGTCAGCAGTGACGTGAGTACCAATCACTATCTTACTTAGCGTCCTTGGATGGACGAAAGTAAAAATCACTACAACTTTGTATTGTGTGAAACGGTCTCCTTGTCATTTCTGGCTTATAACAAAACAGAACAATGTATAAAAGCTGCTATGTGACAGTTCTGGGTTTTTTAGCTTGTTTGCTGTACACCCTAAGTTTTTATAAGCTGTTGACCTAAAAAAAAAAAACGAGTGCCTAAGGACACAAGGTCTTACTAGGCATACTAGAAACTTCTAGGCAGGTGTGTTGAGGCAAGTTGGAGCTAAACTCTGCAGGACAGTGGCCCTCCAGGACCAAGTTTGGACACCCCTAATTTACTTAAATGCTTAGTGACACATAGCAACACAGCTAAAAGTATTCAGAATATATTGGAGCTTCTATTGAAAGTAGCCCAATTTTACCTGTTGATACATGCCTTTACAAGCACCCATAAGATCAGTATTTGTGAAGTTTGAATTGGAGGAGGCACGATGTGCGAAACGGCAGTTTGAAAAACATGCTGTATTTTTGTAATTCCACTAGGTGCCACTAGTGTCGCAGAAATTACATATTTCACACATAACTAATGAAACAAATGTTATGTAATTAAAGAAATATTAGTAACACTTTACAAAAAGGTTTCATTAGTTCATGTATTAACTAACATAAGATTTTAATAAAGTATTATTAAATGTTGAAATTAACATTAACAAAGATAAATAAATGCTTTATAAGTGCAATTCATTATTAGTTAAATGTTAACTAATGAACCTTATTTTAAAGTGTTACCCAAATATTACTTAAGAGCATCCCAATACCAAGTGTCGCATGTGAAACTCTTTGTGAAAAAGCACATACCGATAATTTTTGTGGCCATGGCAATTAGTTCCTCATTTTCTTTGGGAGTGGCTTCAGTAGGCATTAAGCTCCGCCTCTTACTCATGTATCTGCCCACCATGTAGCCCAGAGCCAAGATGGCACCATGCTGAGTCTCAGGACTCTAAATGTAAATAAATAAATAAAATAAAATGTATACATTTCTAAAAATGTGATCAATTTCTCCATTTAAAAAAAGATATATAAATATTTATATTTTCCATACATGTGTGTCTTTAGTTATCTTGATCAGGTTTTGTACAGCAGTACTAAGTTCATTTCCAGACATAGTAGAGACAACCATGGCATAGAGTTGTGCTGCCAACTCACGCATGTCTTCTTTATTAGTGTTCATGAGACCCTGCAAAATTAACATAAGTAATGAACAATTACATTTTTATAGTCAGACATGAAAACTCTCCATTCTAGAGCATATAATATATACATACCATTCAAAAGTTTGCGGTCGGTACTTTTTGTAATGTTATACTGGTGGTAATCTTTGCCACTTTTGATCAACTTAATGCATTATAATTAAATAAAAGTATCAATGTCTCTCAAAAAAATTGTATAACCCCAAACTTTTGAACAGTAATATTATATAACATTAAAATAAAATAATTACTTTAATCCAGTCGATTTTGTCTACAAACTTGGGAGTAAGTTTCTCTGGGCACACAGAGACCACTTCCAAAAGACAGTACATTACTGGAATACCTGTATTAATGAATAAGATCACAACATCAGATCACACAAAATAAATGCATCATAATCCACTTAATTAATTTCCTTTAGATTATGTTATACATATCACACCACTATTAGAAACCATAATTTGTAATCTCCCTCACCTCCTACAGCTGACAGCAGCTGTTGCAGTAATTCAATGTATACTTGAACTGGATTGGCCTCTCCTCCTTTAGCTGAGGAAGAAGCTTCATTGGACAGTAATGACTGAACATAGCGTCCAATAATAGGAGCATCATCCTGCATGTCCATCAGGCTCTGAGTTGTGGGTGTGGCTCCAGCACTAGAAGATAGACACATCCTAAGATAAAGAACTATCTGTGGAAACAAAAGAGTAAAGAAATGCATTTGTTCAATTTAAAATACATGTGGCCGTTGATTAATGCAATTAAATATTGGAACAAATCTTAAATCTAAAGACTGACAATTTACCTCTCCAAATGTGCCAGGATTAAAAGGCAGCGTCGAAGTACCAATAATGTATTTCGCAGGAGTCTTCAATCTCTGTGCAGCCTATGACAAATACATAAAGGTCAGCCTCTATATATTACTTAAGCTGGTAGCCCTCACCTAGTTTTGCCAATAAATCACTGCATAAGACACACTGGGATCTGCAAAAACCATGTTAATGCAAGTGAAACCATATTTAAAGTTTCAATTATGCTTTTTTACATTTTAAACCTTTCTTTAGTGTGTCATGTTGCTGTTTGAGCATGAAAAATGTCTGCAAAGTTACAAAAGCACAAAGGGAGTTATTCTCTATATCAGTAAGCACGGTTTCTGAACTCCCTAAAGCACCCTGATTGTAGTCTCAAGCAGTGGCGGCTGGTCAATAGAGGGCGCTGGGGCGCCACCCCCATCAAAAATCCAGAAATATACATGTATACAAAAATGATATAAAAATTAAATAAAAATAAAGTGGTTTACTCATACGATGTGCCAGCTTTTAGCAAGAGCCTCAGCATTTAATAAAAACTGGCTTTGATCGATTAACTATTTTATATATTCTTCAATATGTTTCATGCGCGAGGGACGCCGGACAAATGGATGTCTATCTGAGTACAAAAATCTACGGGCAGCATGTGACCTGAAGCTGGTCTCTAATTGGTTTCTTAAAGATCGTCCTCCGGACGCAGGTCGCTGCATCCCTGGCGAATCAGAATTGGATGCGTGTTATTTTATCCAATCTGATTGGTTCTTGTCACCTGTCATTCAAATTTCCGTTTTTGGCAACAAAAGAGCGTGGGCGACACAGTCACTCCGACTCCACCAAAACCTTATTAGGATGATCACTTTCGTAGAGATGGCAGCAGTTAAACCAAATTCTTTCACAAGGCGTTCGCTGGAAGAAAAAAAAAGGATAAAGGATCACGAACCGGACCAACGCGATTTACAAATCCAGCAGCAGGCCAGTGACAGAAGATGAAGCTACACTCGGAGCTTCACGCGCTTGTTAGTGGCTGGCTGGATGTGTTGTTAGCAATGCCCCTGTCAATGCCCCTTATTGCTTTCCCTGTCTTTTATTTCAAAGATGACTGACTTTGATCAGAGAGTCATTGAGAAATTTGCTGGTCAGAAAGAAAGGAGAGCAAAATGTATGTTCAAGCAGTCAACATGCTAATCTGTTGTTGCTGTTTTGTTTTTCCTTTCCTCATTCAGTTATATGTGGGAAATGAATGTGTAAAAAGATAAAGTGAAGGCACTGTTTTCTCTTTAATGCTTGAATTTAGTCAACATGCATCTTGATACTGAAAACCCCCCAAAAAATAATTATCACCAGCCGCCACTGGTCTCAAGTTCTCTTCCGGGAATGTACACCTTACAATATCCACCATTTAAATAATTCCCGCCAAAGGCATATGCAATAAAAAGGGTGCAAGGCCTAGTTGAGTTGTGTTAGTAGTGTTGTCACCATGTCCAAAAGACGAGCTGTTTTTTTTCACCCCAGATCTAACACAGTTAAAATAAGGAGTGTGACATTTCCGAAACGCTCAAAGCGTTTGACAGATCACAACACAACCAATTAGAGCACATCGCCCTTTTCGGAAGGAGGAACTAAAGTTCTGTGAAGAACGAAAAAAAAAAAAGGAAAAAAAGAGCATTTCAAGACTTTGTAAAAGGTGTGCTTAATGATGCATGATTATAAGATTGCGATTTCTGTGCGATTTCAGCAAGGTAACTTCTCACACTGTTCGAGTAGATCGCATGCAATGTAAAAGCCAAAGCTTAAGATTTATGTGCTCACACTGTGCAGTCCGATGATTGAGCGCAACTTGACTGCTCACACTGTACGAGTGAAATATGCGTGATAAAACCCCTGTGCCTAGTTCGACGATAGACCATGGTGTAGGCTATAATAGAGAGATAGCCTATCAAATGCATCAGCTATAGATATCAAGAGGATTTAGCATTTACAATTTATGTATAAAAATTATTATTATTATTATTATTATTATTATTATTATTAGGGTAGGCCTACTTTTATTATTAAATTGATATTACATTTAATTTGCCCACGTGATAATTTCATAACCGACACGCTGCATAATAAAATAGATAGATTAGCTTACTCCATTATTATTTAAAAACATTTTGCCCAATTATACAAGGAATTATAGGCCTATAATGTAAATGATTATCAGTATATAATGTCAGAACACTGCAATAATATCAGTCTCAATGAAAAGTAAGAGCAGCTTTATTTAAAAAACAATTTGTTTAACACAAAATGGGCCTAGGCTACTTCTCTTCTTATTTTTTCACAATATGGGCCACAAGAGAAATATTAAGAATATAAATTAATACATTTATAGGCTACGTTATCAGCATATGTTAAAGTAGATTCATCTCTTGTCTCTGTGCGCCGAAAGTAGGGGTGGGAGAAAAGGTTGAGGCATCGATGCATCGCAATTCGTTATCTAACGATTTAGAATCGATTCTCAAAAATTCAGAATAGATTCTGTGTTCAATTCAAACGCCCACTTCACCACTGTGCGCGCGCGCAAACAGAAAAACCTGTTGATAGGTGAATGTTCCTATGCTGGTGAATTGGCTTAGTTTAAGATAAAATGGACAAACTATGACCAGCAGGCATCGCACCCGTGGGGACACTTTTCCCGGTGAGAGGGTTCAACACCTGCACTTTTTATGTAGTTTTTGCACAAACGCCTTACACAGCAGTCGCTCCTCCATTTCTCTGGCCGCTCTGTGTCTGCGCTCGCTGCGGCTGCCTCCCCATTTCAAAAATTTATTTTGCTTATTAAATGCAAAGTTTTTAATTTCAAAAGCATTTCTAAATTAAGTTCATATTTCCAACAAACGAAATTCTGAGCCAAAATAACGAAGTGGTGCTCAAGTAGGCTATACAGCGCTTTCCTTGCCATTATGCTTAATAACACTCATATCCCGGTGGCCGGGATATACATAAACCTACCAACATCCGTGGCATAATTTTTGGAATGACTTATCGAATATTGCTGAACTACTGCACAATGTTTCAAACGAATGGAAAATTCTGAACAAAGACTTTGTTTTGGCGAGTGATTCGTTAAATGTCTCTAACATGACTGTTGCAGCTCGGCAAGTTCTCATGCGAGATGTTATGCGCACACACTGAATTTGGCTTCTCAGTGAGCACTAAAGTTGTTTTTCTTCTGTGTTCTATGTTTTAAAAAAATGTTTGTGGCTCTAACCAAAGTAAACTTTTTTTTGCTTTAAAGACATTTTTTGTTAAAAAACTGAAAAATTGTCACACTTAGTTGCAAATTGAGAACTGTATATTCTTAATGATTGTTCTTTGCAATTGTATGGCTTACTATGTTTCATTAGAGCTTGTAAATCTTGAATATAACTTTGTAAATAAAATAAAAGAATTGAAAGAAATCGTCATAATCATTTTTAATATAGCAAACAGTCTGTCAAACAGTCAACAGATATTCTAACTATAAACAAAAAACATATTAGCTCCAATTTTGGTTAAAATGTAAAGTTCATGTATTTGCACAGCAGGATAATTAGTTACCAAAAATGTATGTTAAGAATCGTTTTGGGAATCGGATCGTTACTCCCAGAATCGCATCGAATTGTTAAGTGCCTTAAGATTCCCACCCCTAGCCGAAAGTTCGTCATATTTTACTTTCACTAATTGACTAGGTTTGAGACTTCACCGACTCTTGCGCACATTGCGTGATATCCACTGACTCGCCTTCATGATATAAAACGAACGAAAAAAAGAAAAGAAAAAAAAAAACACTATTGCGATGTGTCATTTTGTATCAAATGATGGACAACGGTTCACAATTCCCGTCATAATAAAATGAAGTAAATATTAAATAATAGTAAATAAATAAATTGTGAAAGTAAAACAAGTAAATTAATGATCAAATAGTTAAATAAATAAAAGAGGCACTGAATAGACTACACGGTAGGGGTGGTGAAAAAAATCGATTATCGATTAATCGCGAGTATGTTATGGACGAGCATGAATCGATCATTACATTTTCAAAAATCTATTTTTTTATTTATCTAAACCTGACTCTACCACCGTGTGTGTGTGTGTGTGTGTGTGTGTGTGTGTTCATTAGATGAATGTAAATCTGTCGTTAATGCTGAGATGATTCTGAGGGAACACTCTAGAAATCCTCCCTCCTCTGGAGCTCAGGCACATTAGCGCGTTAGCACGGCTCAGATTCGCGCACAAACACCGAATAAACGCCTTCAATCCGCAGATTTATGAGCGCTTCAGATGAGCGAGCGCGACACACATCGACGCGCACATTCGCGGGAATTAAGGCGATCCTGAGGACGCGATGAGCAGATCTCACACACACACACACACACACACACACACACAGCCGGACTGATGCTGGAAACGCTCCGCTGCACCGACCCGCGGCTCCCGCTCACGGAACCGAACGGGCCTCGACACTCCTCCGACACGAACCCGTTTTTCTTCTGTCGTTTTTTCCCCTTTTGTCTTTCTCACGTCAGGAAACGAACGAGAGGAGCTCGAGCGTTCCACGCGTTCCCGCCCCCTCACGCGCGCACCGCATCCATCACTCTTGACATTTTGTCACTGTGTTCTACAGTACAGTATATAAGCTGAAGCTACAGTAAGTTGTTCAAAAATGTTCATTTTGTCTTCTTAATGATTAAATTGGACAATTTTCTTCTAGAAAGACAAGGTGTTTGGAGAAAAAACTTATTCTTTACCTTGACATGTTTCGACTGCAACCTGCAGTCTTCCTCCACCTGAACACGTTGTCTTTCTAGAAGAAAATTGTCCAATTTCTACAGTATGTTGGTTCTGATCTACTTCCTAAAGGAAATAAGCCTTTCATTTATTTGTTATTGTTTAGTTCAACTTGATGAGTCACAACACAATGTGATGTATTCATTTCTGTGTAACTACACGACACTACACGACAAGTGCTTTGAGTTGTTGTTACTCAATAAAAGAGTTAAGTAATTCAGTAGCTGACTTTTTTTTTATACTGCAATCACTTTGTAGTGTATTTTCGTTTACTGTTGTGAAATGGAAAATCAATAATCGCTAATCGAGAATCGTTAATAATCGAAAATCGACTGTAATCGAATCGGGACTTCAATAATCGTAATCGAATCGAATCGGGAAATCAGACAGATTAACCACCCCTACTACACGGTGGTTTGAAAGACTTAGGTTATCCATTTTACAACACAAACTAGACAGTTTGATTAATTGCTTCTATTTCATAAATGCCCAGAACTTAAAGATCTCCCTCGTTTCATTTTCTTTCTTGCTGCATTAAAGATGAAATGGTTCAACTTCTGCTTTCGCACAGGCGCAGTGATGAGAAATAGGGCAATCAGTTCGTAGCTCTGCTTCAGCTATGCGATAACCTCACAAGGGCCGACCAGAATTTCTGACATGCCAGAAATTCATCCGACCATTCGATTTCCGATCGGGAGAGGTGTATCGCCTCTCGTTTCCCTCTGTATACTGCACGAACACCTCACGACAAACGAAGCTGAAAATCGGCAAAAATCAAAACTCCACACCTTTTCGTGGATGTAGCTGACCATCTCAGGGAATGACGGCATGGGCCTTGATCCCTCTTTTTCCGTCTTCGTAGAGGGGAGAGACCTTAGAGCTCGCTGAGCCTCCCCAGACACCTCTTCACGACTACAAACACAAGTCACATGGAAAGCTTTCACGATAAAGCTTAATTGAAAACATTAAAGAACACCAGGAAGTGCAAGTATATACTCACGGATCTCCTGCAGCCAGCAGTAAGAGATATCTAGAGGCTACGTGATCAGGGGCAAACACTGTGCTGGCAAACTTCATCGCTACCTGACGCACCTGTACCTCCGGCTAACACAAAATCATAAGCAACAGGACATTACACACTGCAAGTTATTTTAATAGTTTATATTTAATCATACTAAAATTATACAATGTTATTTAACCCAAATTTAAGTTTAAGTGTGTAATTTCATTAGTTTTGACATTTGTATTTATTATTTCAAGGTGCTTGTAATAAGAGTTAGATAACAAACCTTTGTGATATATGCAGCCACAAGCGCTTCCATTAGGTTCAGAAGTGCCCCCTGAAGATTAGCATATGCTCCCACCATCATTGACAGGGCCTCCTGTATGGCCAATCGGACATCAGATTCCTCCTGTTTCCATTGAGAGAAACAACGTTTAAATTATACAACAAATCATATAGTAATAACTGAAAAATGTATAAAATGGGTTTCAAACAAACCTTGCACATGGACTCAAAAAACTGCTGTACCAATGCAATGTCTTTCGTGAAAAGCTGAGGCATTCGACTAAAGTGTAAAATAAATATTACACATATTTATTAATTTTTTTAATGAAATCATACAGATTTTTTTGTTATATATTATTTTAGTTTGTTATAAAATGATTGCATTACCTTGAAAGTTTTCCAACAGCTGAGTAAGCCATGCATAGTAGCTTGGGGTCCTTATAATTAAAAAATGTATTAGTCACTTTGACGGAAACTTCAGAAAAGCCATAATTTGAATGACAACTAAAACCTAAATTGTTCATCATGCATTCATACCTCTTTATATTCATTAATAAGCTTGGTAAGTCCATTCAGTAGCATCAAACCCAAAGGTTTGTTGGTATCAGGGCACCTTCAGATTAAAACACAATTATTATCATGATGACAATGACAGTGGACAACAAAACGGACCATCTAATGCACATTAAATCAAAGCAGGGGAGAACTTGTGAAAGTAGTACGTTACGATCAGTAAAATATTGGTTGTATTCATGGCTATAACACATCAACCCATCAAAAATGTTTTGTAGTAAATGTGAATTTCTATGCGACTCTTACTGGTCATTGACACTTACACCATACAGATGTGATGTACAAACTGCAGAGTGAGGGACAGGAGTTTGTTGTTGGTGTTTGCTCCGAAAAGTCCATCATAGACAACCTGAACAAACAGACAATCACTGTAACCATGACATCCTTTGACAATAAGTTCTTCACTTATTCACGTTCTTTCTATCAAACATAATCTCTCTGACCTGTATATTAGCAGGAAAGCATTCAGCAGCCAATCTGGAGCGAAGAAGATGAGGCAGAATCTTCATCTTGACTCTGGTGCTGACCGGCTCATGCTTCAGCTCCTGCTTTACTGTGGCACCCTGGGTAAAAACAATACACCTCATGTAGAACACCTCACTGAATATAAAAAAAAAAAACGATATTAGACGGCCCATGTGCAATGCATGTACTTACTTTAGTTTTAAGTGGAATATCACCCAGGTAAACTTTATACATTTTGTTGATAATGAGTGGATTGTTCCAGTCAATGATGCTGCAATACAAAACAGGACGCAAGAGATGAGTTTCAATATTATATAAAGTTCTCATGATGATTTCATTTCACATCTCATCAGAGAGCCTTCACCTCTGCTTGCTTTTCAGTTCCAGATCAGCTGCAGTGGCAACACTGTGTCTGGTGTCACTTGAGGCCACAACTAAGTGAATGACTGTTTCAACCTCAGGTACCTGCTCTGCCTCTATGAACTTCACAATCCCCAGCTTACACTGCAAACAGAATGCTAAAATATTACTCAATGAAGAATAAGAAAGAAAATGCCCCAGCAAGAGTTTAATCCATTCATTATTTAAATAATAATTGGTATAGACAGAACTGAGGTATCTCGAAATCTTCCATTTTAAATATCCACCAACACATTTTCTTAGCAATCTCACCTGCTCCAGTTGCTCTGGGCTCCACTGAGTTTCTCCAATGACTCTTTTAACTGCATAAACGCTCATTCCTGGAGGAGGCTGAGGGAGACCCACTGCTGCGGCTCCTGCTCCAGCTCCCCCTTGTGGGGATGAGGGGGCCGGACGAATTGGAGGCTCATTTAATACAAACCTTTATATGATATCAAAGAGAGTTAATGAGATTCAAGAAAACAGTATTACCATTACCAACTACAACCCATTATACACATCTAGCTGACATACCCATAAGGCATCAGAAGAACATCCAGCATGAACTCTAAGAGCAGTTGTACAGTTTTGGGCCTCTCCGTCAGGACAAATGGGGAAGCTTTAGATGGCTCTGATGGATATTTCATATGATACAGTGTAGGGATAAGCAGGTGCATCAGACTAGAAAGAGAAGAAACAGACTACATTATCTTTACTGTTCAGTACTGACATATCTGCAATAACAATGGTCATGGTTACACTTTATTTTACAGTATGTGTACTTACCCTATAAAGTACTGGTGACATAAGGTAACTACATGGGTTAAGGTTAGGTTTCAGGGTTAGTACCTAGTAATAGCCCATATATTTTAATTGCTATAATAAGTACATGGTCTGTACATGAGGAACAGGACTGTAAAATAAAGTGCTACCATGGTTATTCAAAAATAAAAATTATTTATATAATTATTATAGCTTTGTCACCACAGGAACAAATTGAGTTTTAAAATACATTACAAAAGAAATATTAAATTGAAATAATATTCAATCATATTACATATTATAAATGCAGACTTGGTGAACTTTCAAAAACAATAAAAAACTTTTGAAAACTAGAGTATATAATACAACATATATTTTATAACAAAATGTTTTATAATGCATTATAAATGTGTTCATATCCAGTTATATTCTACCTTAATAATAAAAACAACATGATTTCTTTTCAAATAAAGTTTAAAGTAACCTGTCCTGCTGGGTCTGAGGTTTGCCCTCCATTGCTGTAAGTAGAGTAGGTGCAAGCTCACACTGTTTGGACACCTCAAGCCTGGGATAGCCCATCTTTATGTAGATGATAGTGAAGTTCTGCAAGCACAAACACACTCAACCATGACAATTAAATTCTCAGTA